>OU896711.1:59290590-59645533 GCA_918026855.4 Phaedon cochleariae
ATCTCGACATTGAATTTCTCAGTATTATAATGTTTCAACGGACATATGGACGGTTATTTCCAGGACGGTGTACTATCTCAGGAGTATGCGATTGACGATCAAAGTTAGATGAAAAAAACAGCAATTCACTTTTATCAATTAATTGAAACACTATTTAGTTATTGTGGAAACTTTCGGATATTTCTTCACGTATTTTTTCACAGATTCCCACATATTTTTCAGAGTCAGTCTTTTCGTATTTTTCCCGAGTGCTGAACCATGAATTGAAAATTTTCATTTCTGGACTCACGAAATGAATCCTGAATGCTTCGATAGACCATACAAAGATTTTTAGATGCCAATAATTTCGAGAAAACAGCAAGAAATCTCCCGAATATCTTGTTTTCCATTAAATTGGATGTTTTGAATCGATTGAGACTACAAGTAGGACGCTAGGACCTATAGTTTTCGAGATATCAATGATCAAAATCAGATAAAAAATCAGCAATTCACTTTCTTTAATCAATCAAAACACCATCGAGTTCTTGTGAAAGAATTTCATATTCTTGCTTCGCAGTTTCGAATCAGTCTCCTCGAATTCTCTTAAAATTCTGATACGACGTGAATTGAAAAATTTCATTTATGAACTTGCGAAATAAATCGAGAATGCTTCGGAAGATGATACAACGATTTTCAGATGCCGATATTCTCCAGAAAAAAACGAAAAATCTCGCGGATATCTCATTTTTTAAAGGAACAAGCCGTTTTGAATCGATTGAGACTACGAGTAGGCCGCTAGGCCTATAGTTTTCGAGATATCGACGATCCAAATCAGATATAAAAACAGCAATTCGCTTCTCTGGATTGATTGAAACACTGGCAAGTTATTGTGAAGAAATTGGATTGTTCCTTCACAAATTTTCGTTTTGCAGTTCCGATTCAGGCTTCTCGAATTTTTCTACAATTTTGAAACTTCAATTTGAAATTTTCATTTTTGTATTTGCGAAATAAATCGAGAATGCTTGGATAGACCATACAACGATTTTAAGATGCCAATTAATCACAAAAATTAGCAAAAAATTCCGCAGATATCTCATTTTCCAGTTAACAGGCCATTCTGAATCGATTGTGACCACGTATAGGACGCTAGGACCTATATTTTTCGAGATATCGACGATCAAAATCAGATTTTAGGACTGCAATTCACTTTCATGAATTAATTGAAACACCCGTAAGTTATTGTGAAGAAATCCAAATGTTTCTTCACATATTTTTGTTTTGCAGTTTCAAATCAGGCTTCTCGAATTTTTCGACAATTTTGAACCTTCAATTTGAAATTTTAATTTTTGTACTGGAGAATCAAATCAGAAATGCTTGGATTGACCATAAAACGATTTTGAGATGCCAATTGATTACAACAACAAAAATTCCGCAGATATCTCATTTTCTAGTGAACAGACCATTCTGAATCGATTGCGACCACGTATAGGACGCTAGGACCTATATTTTTCTAGATACCGACGATCCAAATCAGATATTGAGACTGCAATTCACTTTTTTAAATCAATTGAAACACCGGTATATTATTGTGAAAAAACTCAAATGTTTCTCCACATATTTTCGTTTCGCATTTCCAAATCAGGCTTCTCGAATATTTCTAGAATTTTGAACCATGAATTGGAAATTTTCATTTTTGTACTCGCGAAATAAATCGAGACTGCCTCCATACAACGAATATCAGGTGCCAATAGTCTCCAAAAAAAAGCGATAAATCTCGTGAAGGCCGTTTTGAATCGATTGAGATAACGAGTAGGTCTCTAGGACCTAAAGTTTTCGAGATATCGACGATCCAAATCAGATATAAAAACAGCAATTCACTTTCTTCAAGTAAATCAAACACAGGCAAGTTATTGTGGAGAAATTCGAATGTTTCCTCACATGTTTTCGTTTTGCAGTTCCAAATCAGGCTTCTCGAATTTTTATAGAATTTCGAACCGTGAATTGGAAATTTCCATTTTTGTACTTGCGAAATAAATCGAGAATGCTTCGATAGACTCAGATAGACCCTACAACGACTTTCAGATGCCAATTGATTTCAGGAAAAAGCAAAAAATCTCGCGAATATCTCATGTTCTAGTGAACAGGCCATTCTGAATCGATTGAGAACACCAGAAGGTAGCTAGGACCTATGGTTTTCGAGATATCGACGATCCAAATTAGATATGAAAACAGCAATTCACTTTCTTCAATTGAATGGAACATCGGCAAGTTATTGTGGAGAAATTCGAATATTTCTTTACATATTTGTGTTTGGCAGTTCCAAATCAGGATCCTCGAATTTTTCTAGAATTTTGAACCGTGAATTGGAAACTTTCATTCTTGTACTTGCGAAATAAATCGAGAATGCTTCGATAGACTCAGATAGACCATACAATGATTTTCAGATGCCAATTAATTGCAGGAAGAAGCAAAAAATCTCGCAAACATCTCATGTTCTAGTCAACAGGCCATTCTGAATCGATTGAGACCACCAGAAGGTCGCTAGGACCTATAGTTTTCGAGATATCGACGATCCAAATTAGATATAAAAACAGCAATTCACTTTTTTCAATTGAATGAAACACCGGCAAGTTATTGTGGAGAAATTCGGATGTTTCTTCACATATTTTCGTTTGGCAGTTCCAAATCAGGCTCCTCGAATTTTTCCAGAATTCTGAACTGTGAATTGGAAACTTTCATTCTTGTACTTGCGAAATAAATCGAGAATGCTTCGATAGACTCAGACCATACAACGATTTTCAGATGCCAATAAATTCCAGAAAAATGCAAAAAATTCCGCAGATATCTCATTTTTTTATGGAACAGGACGTTTTGAATCGATTGAGAACACGAGTAGGTCTCTAGGATCTATAGTGAGATATCGACGCAGATATAAAAACAACAATTCACTTTCTCAAATTGATAGATCTGGGTACGCAGTTTGTCGGTCTTATTCTTATTCACCCTGTACATTTTTGTTTCATGATTTGTATGACCTGGAACTATACGATTGACAATATGAATGTCCTGAATCTATACGTATTATAAGAAAATGTCCTGGAACTATATGTATTGTAACAAAAAATTTCCTAGAACTATACGTATTATGAAAAAATGTATACAGAATGTCCTGGAATTGAATAATTCATTACTCGAGAGTTCAGGCATTGATAACATTCAACTGTCATTCATCCTTATCATTTTTCATATAATTATAGATCATCTTCATCATCATGAATTCGAATAAATACGAAAATTGACAGAAAAGAGTGAACTATTTATTATCCTCGATGTTGCACTATCTGGTACATCAGAGTATATTTTGAATGCAATGTGTTATGTTTATATTCCTTGATATATATCAAAATACATTACACAATGTATCAATAAACTTATTCGTGATGACAATTTTCATCCGAATACTTATATGGAATAATGAAATGGTATTCGCCATTTGATTTCAAGAAGTGGTGCTGTTTCCATTTGAACCAGAAATGAATTAAATCATGTGAGAAATTTGTTCGAAATGCAATATCATGTAGGACCATGCTCATTTTCCGAATTTATTTTTTGTATCAATTAAAGCAAGAAATATATTAGGTGCCAGCCACTTCTAAACCGTCAACTGTTAGGTTTCATGATATGAATGTCCTGGACCTGAACGATTTATAACATTGTTTAATGGAACTTCAATATACGTCTAATGAAAAAATGTCCTGGGAATAAGTGTTTTATGATTGATATTAGTTATCCTGAATCTCAAGTTGGCTCAACAAAATCAGAATGTGTATGATTCCGTACTTCCTATCGACTCCTAGAGTGGATATGTGAAAAAAATTATAAAAATAATACATGTATCAAGGGCGTAAAGTAGGCTTTTATGGACCGCAGCATGTTAAGTAAGCGCCCAAGCGATAGCGAAGGCTATTATCACGGGTAGGTCCATAAAAGCAAGTCACGCCCAAAATACATACAACACTTTAAGCATGACCGTTTTTGTCATTCATTCACTGTCACTATGGAATCCATTAATGTTGTTGAATTCATTTAGCCAAATTATGTACGCCAGTGGCGAAGAAAGATCGAATGGTAGTTTGGTAATATACTAGAAATCACTAGGAAATCACAGTGAAATAACTAGGAAAACGGTGAAATTGTTTTACTGCCAATCACCTACTCTACCGCCTGCTGTACTTCTTTATCGTCCTAGGTCGCTAAAGTGCTACTTTACGCCCGCGAATCCGGGCGATAAAGTGACACTTATATATAGGGAATCCCTTCCATTCATAAATATGATAACCAAATGGTATTGAAACATCCCAACATATTTTAAACGAAAAGAATGAAGGAGATACTCCATCGTGTTGTAGGATTTCCTCAAGTGTTTTGAGAATATCTCGAACATATAAAGTGGCCAAGAAGAACGTATAAAGCACCGCTGATTGATGGCATTTCCTTGCATTACAAAATAACTTTTAAATTCACCAGGAAGCATGGAATGCCGTAAGCATATTTACGTTTCCTATACAGCCAGCGCGATTGGTCGCACTCCCGAGATAGGGAATGGAGTGCATCCTGGAGCACTCCGTTTCCTAGCTGATATGCGCGACCAACGATGAACGACCATCGGCTGCTCTGTGGTGCATGGGTCAGGATTATTTACAGATTTTGTTTTCCACACTAATTTTCATTCTGAAGAAGACACAATTTGACAATGAAACGGAAGTTTATTCATGCGGAATATTCAACTATACAAAAAATATAAACAAAATATATCGTCGAACCATTAGAAAGGCTTTTCAGTTTCAGATTACTTTGTTTTTCTTACTGGTTATAAAGATCATGAAAGTAATCGAAAATAATTATTAGTGCGCACTACCATGACTTACAGCGAACGAAAATTAGAATTTATAACTCGTTTTATAAATAAAAATTCTCCACTGTGTTATTCCGCCATCAGTTTTGTTTGATTCACCAAAAATTTGAATTTTTGTTTACCGCATTCAGGTTTATTCATCTAGGATTAGGTTTCATATTCTGACAAATAAATATTTTCCTTATATTCACTCTAATTTTTACTCATATATTTCAAAAGGCCATCGATTTAGTAAACTATAGTCGTATAGTAAAATTTGGTAAATAGGATCCTAATCAATTTAGAAAAACGACCCCCCCTCCTTTTTTTAAGGGTAAGTAAATATCGGCTTGTTTTGAGCCAAGAAATATGTGGTTTTTCATTTCGACTTTTTCTGTGGGACATCCTGTATATAACGATGATGAAATTTGAACTTCCTAGCTATAGTCTTGATATTATTCAATGGTAATTTTGTCTTATTGGAATAATAATAACTATTCTTATCGAACCTCTACATTATACATACAATAAATCTGTCTGCCAAAATTCATGCGGTTTGTGAGATTCATTAATAAATTATAGACCCAATTTCCTTCGAAAAGCCCTCAAAATATGTGAACGATTAAAATAAACACGTGATCAATAAGCGTTTTTTTGAGAAACTAACTAAGTAGACATATTTGAATTTTCTCTTCAATACTCACCACAATCACAGTGTCAAGTCCTTCCTTGAGATACGCATCTCTGTATCTGCTGTCCTTATTGTTTTTTTAACTTTCACGACGATTTTCGCAGGGCAATGTTTATTTTTATTTCTTGTCGATTCATTCTTAAGTTTTTTTATTCTTGTCGCTAGGTTGGCAGACGAAATGTTCCCTATACTCCAGCTACTTCAATTTATTGTAGGTTCTTCCTACTATCCACTCTGTAGATGTTAATTCCAAAAATGTTTTAACCCATTTCTTGCAATTATCGTCTAACGTCTCGTCACCATTTCGAATGAATCGCGTTCGAACAGTTACTTCTGAATGTTTTGTTTTGTCAGGTATGACTTTATAACTAATAGAAAATGTATTAAATGCATTTTCTATCTGTTCGAGATTCATTTCGCTAAGGAATAAATATTCAATAGGTTATAAAGGGAGCACAGTTATTCGGCAACTAATTGCTCTTGGCATTCTAATGATGACAATTAATAAACAATAACACGCGGGAACGCCGATGGTCGTTGGTCGCGCATATCAGCTAGGAAACGGAGTGCTCCATGATGCACTCCATTCCCTATCTCGTGAGAGCGACCAATCGCGCTGGCTGTATAGGAAACGTAAATATGCATCCCGTAAGCAATATACAAACTGTTTCATAGGCCTGACTGAAGAACTGCTGTGCAGGTTCTGTCAGGAAGAGGAAGAAACAGCAGTACACATACTTTGCCACTGTGAGGGCTTGTCAAGACTAAGGTTCCCTACGCTGGGTGAGGAAAAACCAGGAGCCCAGAGATACACAGGAGATCTGAAAGCTAGCCTATGGAGTCTCATAGAGAAGGCGGGGCTAGCCGAAGAACTCTAATCGATTTTGAGGGCAGACACAATAGATCTGAAAAGGTCGCAGTATGGAGGCAGATAGCCCAAAGGCCCCATTTCAAATCTAATCTAATCTACAAACTGTTGAATAATGGAAAAATTTATAAACCATCAATTTGAGTTACTTTTCTTCGACTTCAGGATATTTCATATTTATAATACAACTTCTAGTTCCTGGTCATTTCTCCATGACACGTATAGTGCTGTACACGATTTTATGAATCGTTCAGTTAGAGAACATACCTATCAAGAGACATACCTGTCGACGGTTGAGGTGTCTACCACCAGATATGGTTCTTGTTTTCATTGATAGAAAAATCGAATTCTATGATCCTTCTACCTGACCCGGTGAACGTTGTTATGCCATAAACAATATTTCTCGACCCCAAAAACCTTAAGATACCAATTTCGAATAGAATCGGACTATAATTACAGAACTCGTCCGCTATATTAGATCCGGCATCTTGAATTTCCAAATTTTGATGAAAGAATCATAATCTCTGACCACAAAGACCAATTTTAAATGAAATCAGATCATGAAACTCGTTTGTCATATTGCATCAGCCATCTTTAATTTTCAATTTGAAAAATAGTTCTCATACCTACCGAATACGCAAAAATATTTTTATACGAATCGGTCAAGCCGTTTCCGAGGAGTTTGGCAACAAACAACGTGACAGGGACAGGAGAATTCTAAATATTAAATTAGATATTGCATTTTGAACAAAATGACACAGTCAATTCCGACTTTCGGTTCAACCAAAAATAGCAGCAACTTGATTACTTTCTTCAATCAACTGTCGAACCTCATCATTAAAAATGAATCAATTGGAAAAAAAATAGAATTGGGAACCTTACGGAACAACATTGCCTTGAGTAGAAAATACGATTTTTTCAATTTGTTATGACCTGATCATATGATAATTCTCATTATTTGTGGAAGATATTCATTGGGCCCCTCATAAAATATTGCTATCATTGGGAAATTCTCTCAAGGTAATCATCTTGATTCACTCTCAAAAGATTTTATGTGCGACCAATACTTATCGTTTCCAAATCTTAAAAACTTTCATATGATCGGCTCATAACCACGGAAAGTTATTTCTTTCTACTTCTTCTGTGTGATTCTGTATCAGACAGGAACCATTACTTTCGAAAACGGTGTCTTTGATGATAAATGTGAAGCGGAATCTGATATTCCAAAATAATGAATGAAATATTTCAATTAATAGAACCGAGTTCATATTGAAGTCATAATTGGCCATATTTTGATTTGAGGATTACACTATTGCTCTTACGAATCATTATGAATCACCCTGTAAATGCATATGGGATTTTGAGAGATCGAAAAAAATAATGTCCCGGAACTATATGATCTCTAGAATATACTAAAAAATAAATTGACATTTTTCAAAAATTCATCCATCATTAGAAAGAGGACATTATATATGATTGATTTGAGCTATATATAGTCGATTCAAAAAGAGTCCTGGAACTAACCGTTAGATATATATATATATGTATGTATGTATGTATGTATGTATGTATGTATGTATGTATGTATGTATGTATGTATGTATGTATGTATGTATGTATGTATGTATGTATGTATGTATGTATGTATGTATGTATGTATGTATGTATGTATGTATGTATGTATGTATGTATGTATGTATGTATGTATGTATGTATGTATGTATGTATGTATGTATGTATGTATGTATGTATGTATGTATGTATGTATGTATGTATGTATGTATGTATGTATGTATGTATGTATGTATGTATGTATGTATGTATGTATGTATGTATGTATGTATGTATGTATGTATGTATGTATGTATGTATGTATGTATGTATATAATATGTATGTATGTATGTATGTATGTATGTATGTATGTATGTATGTATGTATGTATGTATGTATGTATGTATGTATGTATGTATGTATGTATGTATGTATGTATGTATGTATGTATGTATGTATGTATGTATGTATGTATGTATGTATGTATGTATGTATGTAACGGCCGAGTCAGTCAAAAAAATAACAAGGATGGCTGTCTTTATGAAATATTATTTCATAAAAATGAGGAAATCTACCAAGGTAGAGAAAACACAGTTGACGCCTCGAAAAGAATTTGATAATGGTATGTTCTATAGCTAGTGGTGAAAGAACTATATCATTCACGTTTTCAGACAGATACATCTCTCGAAGAAGCAAGCCGTCATCCATTTTTCCAAAGGGAACATTTCACAGCTGCTGCTCTAAACTTTGCAGATGGAACCTTTCTGCTTGTGGATCATGGACCTATCATCCTCAAAAATTGTCGAAATCATGGTTTCATAACGCTCAGAATCAAATTTTGTGAGTATCTATAAGTGAAGTTGTCACATGTGATAAGATAAGTTAAGATAACCAACAAAACATTCTGATTTGTTTCAAGTGCGATAAGTGATTTGTGGCTTGAAAGTACTATGTATATATATACTCTTTCTATCAAAAAAATACCCAAATTGTATCAGAGTTATTAGAATGAATTTATACAATATAATTTAGGTACTACTTTTGGTCATGTTTAGGTCAAATCATCCAAATGGACACTCTTTTTCTTTTGCTTCTACAGATCTCTTAGAATGGACTTAATTTTATAATTGTATTTACTTCATGTCATACTATCATGTACATATCACTATCTTTACTATTGCTGAATAAATATTTCTTACTAGGCTGATGATGGACATATGTATGTCCGGAAACATGTTCCCTTGATGTGATTATTCACAATGAACCAGTGTGTTTTCACAATAAATCGTCGTGGAGATGACTTTGTGTATTTTTATCATTAACCAGTATATCACCTGACGAAGCAACTGCGTTAGCGAACAAGTCATGTGTTTGAGAATTTTGTGGAAATCTTATCGTTTATGAAATGTTTACAAAATCATACCTGTTCACACCTGAGTGCGAAGAAGTTGGGAATATATTTCAATCAAAAAACGAATGAATGCAAATCCAGATTTCTATAGGAAACCCAATAAACATATATTCTCCTATTCATGAATATATGTTAAAATTTGATTCTCATTGTATACTCGATGAACGCAGTATAATCTTGCAGTTGGATCTCAGACTATTTAGATAGAACCCAAATTATCTTTCTTTTGTTTTTCAGACGATTCAACATACCACCCTGTTCTACTTCCGTGGTCCTTTCTTCGAGAACAAGAAGAGCAAAGTGAAGACTGCTGGCTGTCCAAAATCGGCCTGCAGAACTTCTTCTTCTCGAAGGAAGTGTTTCCTTCCCAAATAGAGCTTGAAGCAGTCGTGAAAGCAGGAGAAGAACAAGAGACAGTCGTCGCTACAACGACGGTAAGCATCGCTAGAGAATTCAACGACGATCTGGACAGCCCAATTTTCGAAGCAGACGGCGTGGACTACATCGTGGTGAATTATAGGTTTTTCAAACTGTTTTTGGCTGTAGTTCTGATAACAGGCATCCTTGTAGTTTCGATTGAAATCATGGAAATTGTAAAAAAATATAGTCGGTCGCATTCGACAGAGGGTTATGATCAGATATATCATATAATGTAATATACATAAATATAAAGGAAAAACATTGTGTTTTATCTTCAGCTATGTCGTAAAAAGTATGTCCCTCCAAATAGTGGAAGTGATCGTCAAAGAAGGAGAAAAACGAAAAGTTTCCGTCGCTACAACTACGCTAACCATCGCTAGAGAATTGAACGACGATCTGGACACCCTATTTTCGAAGCTGACGGCGTCGAGTACATCGTGGTGAATCATAGGTTTTCCAAAGTGTTTTTGGCTGTATTTCTGATAACAGGCATCCTCGTGGTTTCGATTGAAATTATGGAAATTCCAAAAGAATATAGACGGTCGCATTCGACAGAGGGTTATGATCAGATATATTAATAATAATAATAATAATAAATTTTATTATCCCTTTAGACAATCACAATTGTATAGGACTAGTCAGACATCAGATGAAAAAAATACTAAATCTAAAATTAAAATTTAAATTTAAAGTAAAAACTCTTGGTAAAAAAGTGGACAAATATTAAACTTTAGTAATCACATATCACATTTTATAAAATTCCTGTACACAGTAAATAGATTTCTCTAATAAAAACAATTTCAACTTATTTCTGAATATTACTAAGGTTTTACAACTTTTCAATTCCATGGGCAATACATTGAACATACGAAGGGCTGTTGAAGTGGGTGAATTATAAGATAACATATTTTTGCAATAAGGTATGTGAAAATCCATTTTCTGTCTAGTATTCAAAGAATGAATATTTTCATTTTTCAAAAATCCATCTTGGTTAGCAAATGCATATGCACATAATTCTAATATGTATAAACCAGGTAATGTCAATATTGACAATTTTCGAAAAATGTCTCTACAGCTTGTAGTACGAGACACACCAGCAATGATTCTAATTAATTTCTTCTGGGCGATGAATACATCTTTGGATGAAGAAGATCCTCCCCATATGACAACCCCATAACGTAAGCGTGACTCGACTTGAGCATGATATAACATTATCAACTGATTTTCATTCAAAATTGAACGGATATTCTTAAACATATAATTTAAGGAATTCAATTTAGAAACTACTGTCTCACACTGAGTCTTCCATGTTAAATTTTCATCGATATGAATACCTAAGAATTTTACAGATGGTCGAGATGTAATTAAATCATTATTCATATTCAAGTCCAGATTTTCAATATTTTTCTGTCTATTATGGAAGCGTATGCAGTGGGTTTTCTCAGAATTTAAATGCAATGAGTTCTCCGTAAACCAAGCGTTGAGATCATGTAACACTTTATTACATTTTTTCACTAAAGATTCATCAGATTTATCGGATATAATGAGCGAAGTATCATCAGCGTATAGCGTAAAGAAAACTTCTGGAGAAATTGAATCAATATTATTCACATATAGTAAAAACAAGATCGGGCCTAGAACTGACCCCTGGGGGACACCCACATCAATATCTACAAAATTAGAGGCATAGCTTCTTGTACAATTTCCAGAAATATTATTTATACTTACATATTGCTTCCTCACAAATATGTATGTTTTCAACCAATCCAGTGCTTTATTTTGTATCCCAATGTCATGTAATTTACTCAAAAGTTTAACATGATCAACACAGTCGAATGCCTTGCTGAGGTCACAAAAGATGCCTACAGGACACTCGCCTATGCTGATCATATTAATAAGAGTGCTATAGAAAGACTGAACTGCATCAGTTGCACATCTGGAAGTCTGGAAACCATATTGATTTTTCGAAATTATGTTATTTTTAGTAAGATAGACGTTCAACCTCTGCAGATAACAGTATTCGAATATTTTCGAGAAAACTGAAGGTACAGTGATAGGTCGATAATTATTAACATTTTGATGATCTCCTTTTTTAAAAACAGGGATTACTTTACCCTTTTTAATATACTCAGGGAACACTCCATTGCAAAATGATATATTAATCAAATGGGTAAGAGGTGAGAGAATAGAATTCAAAATTCTTTTAATCAAAAAAGAAGGGACATCATCAAATCCTGAGGAAAAGGTATTTTTCAATTTTTTTGAGACAATCTCGAATATTTCTTGTTGGGTATAAGGTACTAATGAAAATGTTTTTTCTGCAAGATAATGGCCATCATTCTTGTTCAGGTCAAAAGAAGTTGTTACATAAGTGCTACGTGATTTACCGAAAGTATTTATCAGTGGGGCATTTTTGAAGTAAAGATTAAAATAATTGCTTATATATACAGGATCATGGACCAGGGTATCAGACTCATTTTTAATTGACATATTTGAGAATACTTTATTTTTGTTCCCAATTTCAGATATAACTCTCCAAGCCGATTTAGTTGGATTCTCAGAGTTGATAATTCTATCTTGATAATACTGTTTTTTTGTTGAACTTACCAAATTGTTGTGAATTTTCTTTTTCTGTTTGTAATAGTGTTTTACTTCTGGGATACTTTGAGACAGAAAATGGATATTCTTCAAGTTATCACTTGATTTTCGAATATCATTAGTAATCCACCTATTGTTGTTGCTTTGTACCTGCGTCTTTAATAAAGGAAAATATATGTTGAAATGATATAAGAATGCTTCAATGAATAATTCAAAAGCCCTATTCACATCAAATGTATCAAAAATGGATGTCCAGTCCTCTGTATATAATGCAAAATTAAATGTTTCAATTGCTACGTCACTATATTTCCGTCTATAGCGAGTTTCTTTGTTATTTTTAGTTTCAGTAAAATCAAAATGAGCATAAACTGTCCTGTGATCAGGAATTGTGTTGTCGAAGACACATGTCACACCATTTGTATTAGGGAAGTTAACAAATATGTTATCTATAATTGTGGTACTAGTACTAGTAACCCTAGTTGGAAATTTGACCAGATTATTATCCAATCCAAATGGTGACAAGATATTTATCAACTTCATATATTCAGATCACCAGAAGGTGATCTATAACAATTCACTATAATGAGGGTATTTTTACTCGAGGTCTTATATGAAATAGCAGAAAATTCAAAATGTTTATCACAACAAAAGTTTCTTATATCGACAGACTTAACGGGTATGCTATTTTTCACCCATATACCTACACCTCCACCTCTAGATGAGTCCCTGCAATAATCATTTGCGAGGTAATAACCATCTATATAAACCTGTTTTACGGATTCTGAGTTTTCCCACAGTTCCGTAAGACAAAGGAAGTGCAAATCTGGATAATGACTAATATCTAATAACAGCTCATTTATTTTTTCACCGGAAATACTTTGCATATTCAGGAGCAAAAGGTTAGGGTTGAAAAGTGATGATGAACCTATGCTGGATTCTGATGATCCATTTTCTTTAGGTATAAAAAACGGCTAATACACGAATTTACAGGCCATACCATCGGGTCCATTGCCTTCTTGAAATTGTGTCCATATATTTTGGCCTTAAACGAGGCATATAGTTGTGGATGTCTTGAGTTCAGCGGTTCGAAACTAATCTCTGGAAAATGTTTTTTCAAAAGTGTTTCCATGTCTTCTGAGGTAGTTCCAGGTTCGATCTTATAAACATGGAGATAAGGTACATGTAAAGCGACAAATTTCGCGTTTCTGATCTGTCAGATGTCGCTAGTGCTCCAGGTGTTACTTGATGTATGCAACCATAATTGCCCTACTTTTGTGTTTCATAGGGTAAAAATTTTGCAGGACCCTTCCGAAATATGCAGATTCCTTCGTTGTCTCTGTAAAATACATACCATTGTTGCCATAGCTGGTAATAGGTCTTAGACTTGCGATATTTTTTTGCAAATTGCATGGTATATACTGATATTGCGCGACATTATAATTATCTGATCTTTATTGTCTCCGGTGGGTGATGGAGTAGAATTGAATTTTATATAAGCATCTATGAGAATATACATGTATATTTCGTGAGGATTCGATTCGATGCAAATAAAAAAGGCGACACATAAACACACAATAAATATAATAACAATTTCTATACATAGTGAGACGATGTGTTGTCGGAGCGCGAACGCATAGATGAAAAGATCGGCAATCGCCTTCAAGGTCATTTTCTCGGGCGCAAGGCGGCTAGGCGGAAGCTTTGACTTTGAGGTTCGAAGCGATGCGCTAATGAGCGTCGGCGGTCGGCGTCGGCCGCCTCTTCTGTTTCGGGTATCGGGTATTTAGGAGATTTTACGAGGGTTAATTATTATTATGAATCGTTCCTATTTCAGTGATAACGTTCGCTACAGGGGTGAATGGAGAAACACCTAGTGTGGCTCATATACTTATTTGTTTGTATATGAATGGAATATATGGAATTGGTATGGAATGATATTTATAGTATACACGGTGGTCCAAAATTGCCTTCCGATGTATTTCTGGGGGAATACATTCTTGATGACATTATTGTAATTTTTCAAGTGAAAACTTTAGGCGCGTTCAGCACTTTGTTGGGTGAGGAAAAACCAAAAAACATTGAATTTCCGTCCCGATCCGTCCGTCCGAACCCGTTCCGACCTGTCGGGCTGTCGCCGAAGTCACGACTGAACGATAATGAATATCAAAAAATCCGAAGAGTGTCTTATTCCATCCTTGATTATACACTAGTGTATTTTGTAATAATTTTATTATGATCAGATTCTATTCAAAACTGGTATAGGTATCTAGGGGTTTTCGGGGATCGACGGAGATTATGATTATTCTGTCAGAATTTGAGAATACAAGATGGCGAGCCAGTATGGCAGACGAGTTTTGTAATTATGGCCCGACTGTATTCATAATTGGTATCTGGGGGTTTTCGAGGTCGGAGATTATGATTGTGTCATCAAAATTTGGAAATTCAAGATGGTGGAACCAATATGGCTGACGAGTTTTGTAATTAAGATCCAATTCAAAAATATTGTATATCTGAGGTTTCCTGGATCAGAAATCATGATTTTACCATCAAAATTCGGAAATTTATGATGGCGGATCCAATGTGACACACGAGTTTTGTAATTATGATCCGATTCTATTCAAACCTTATATCAGGGGATTTTCGGCATCGGAAATTATAATTCCTTAGTCAAAATAAAGAAATTCAAGATGGCGGATTCAATATGGCAGATGAATTTTGTAATTATATGATATATCCAAAATTTGTATCTGAGGGTTTTTTGTACAAAATATGATGTCGAAATTGACATCGAAACAGTTTTACTTGAATCATTACGCAGTAGAACTAGTCGATAGTTCATAGACATAAAAGGGATACTTAGGTATGCCAATTCCATACAACTCCATCCCGAGAAATGTAAAGAAGCACACATAAAAGTAATTTTCTAAGAACTCATATGTCTTTGAATCAAAATCCTATCCTTTTAGCATACTATGTATGTTTATGTTCGGTGGTAACGGGCATAAAAATAATTATAATGAGGCTTCAGAAGATGAGTCATTCACTTCATGATATTCGACTAACTTTCGCGAAAAGTCATAAATCAGCCCTGAAAATTACATAGGTATATTATAGCTGATGAATTCCTGATTACATTACTCAGCCAACGAGGTGTAACAAGATGATTCTATACAGCCTTTCCCACTTCAAACGGCTTTATATATCAGCTATATTAGTCTTACGATTTTTACCAAATTTGGACCGGTATGAATAACTATACTGAATAACCATCAATATGATCAATTTTTCTAAGACAATCATCATTTTGGACAGTGCCGTGTATTTTTATTGAAATGAAAATGGTTTCAAACCTTCATATGAATATTTTCATATAATTTCTATAAAAGGTTTCAAAGGAACAGGCAGATCTAAACATATACAGACTGTTTTTGGTTTTTGAACGTTTCGGAAACAGAGAGTACAAAAATGAAAGTATATCCTGTTTTTTTGTCTCAAATCATCATTGAACGTTTCAGAATTTGCAGTTGATTCAAACTCAGTATTTTCCGAGGCAGAAAACATGAGGAGCAATACTATGAAGTTAGTTTACCTGCAAAAAATCCTAATATAATTTCATAAAATATCAACCTCTTTTCATTTCCTTTGAAAGGTTCAAATGTCCAAAAGGATGTTCATCTCTGAAAAACTGATCATATTGATGATTATTGATACCGATCAGAATTTGGTGAAAATCGCAAGACTATAATAGTTGAGTTATATACCTATAGAATAGAGGAGGGGTCTGGTTTAATAAAGATCCTGTTCTTGATGAGAATCGCCTTATTTCGGAAATATTTATATCATCACTATTATATATCATTGGTTCAGATGAACATAAATGTCTCTTATATGAGGGAGCTACAGCCCCCTGGAAGGGGGGTCCTAAATATGATATTTCTTGAATATTTCCGAAACGCCATGTGATATAATAATGCAATTCGGTACAAGAACTAAACTTTCCATCGAGCCTCGCATCGAGCTTTCCATGCCCAATGCAGTGAAAATAAACCATTCCAAGATTTGCTCTTGTTCCGAATCAATCAGAGATGTATCATTTTCGAGGAAAATCGATCAGAAAATATTGTACCTTCTCAATACATATTCGTTTTATTTTTAATTTTTAGTGTTTTATATAATTTTATAAAAATTGTATATCGCTACTTCGATGGGAATCAACACCCCAGAAGTCGAAACTTGTGCGGAGTTATGGTGAGCGAGACCTACGTGGAATTCAAACCACTTCTAGGAAATCGAGGTGCTGCTAGGCTTAAAACCATAAATTACATATTTTTGGGAAAAATGCTCAACCTAATGCTCATTGTGAATAATCACATCAAGGGAGCATACATAATTATGTCCATCATCAGCCTAATAAGAAATTACATAGTCCTATATACAATAAGAAAAATTAATTAAGTAACAAGAGGAATCCTTACCATAGAGATAGCTTACATGAAGATGGAAATTTTTTTATAATGACCGTATAGAGAATTGAGAAACATGAAAGTTAAATGGTTAGTTGTTTTCTAGAGGAATAACCATGAAAACCTCAATAGATGGGCATTATGGTGGATAATAAAAATCTGAAGAGGCCCCTAACATTTGGGGCACTTCCATGAGCCAGTTGATGACACAATGAAGATGAAGATTATTATTTCGGATAAAATTTTCACTTCCCGGTACATGAAGTGCATGATGCATGTCCGAAAAAGCAAACTTCTAATTCGAAAGGCATTTTCTTTATTAATAAAAAATTTCATCTGCGAAGCATTCATTGTTCATCACAATAATCAACTGAATTGACTTAATCTTCATATGAATATGAAATAATTCAACACGACCCATCCCCCCCTTCATTAGGCCCGCGAATGTATTCAATATTCACAAGTCAAAAAGGGAAAATGTATCCATAGACGATTTTCTGAAGGATTTGCTAGAAACAATCAGCATTTATCGGTTGTCTTTGTCTAGGCGTATTGGCAACGCTGTACGACAAATATTATGATGGTCAGACATTTTATGCGATACTCGTGGGCAGTAGCGAAACTACTTTAGATTATGCCTATTACCAGCAGAGGCAGCACCTGCTGGAGCGATTAATCTATTTGAGAGGAATTTGGTGAGGGGTTTTGAAAACCCTATTTTAAAATCGAATAAATCATCGTTTATGACTGAAATAGGATTCAAGTAATCCGTATTCGTTACATCTTACATGAATAATCAAAATATATCATATTTTTCGAATAATATAGATTTTACAGCAACTTTCAATGATTAATTCACTATTGTAGGAAAACTGTAAGTTCAAAAATTTTCAGAAAAATCAGGCATATTTTAATTCTTTGTTAAGAACTGCTGTGAGATTTTGACAAAAATTCATCGAACAGTTTTTGTGAAAACTAAAAAAAACCTATAAAAAAAGGAGTTTTAATTTTTTTTCTCAAAATTCGTTCGATAGATTTTCATCAAAATCTCACAGAAGTTTTCAATTAAAAACCTTGATATACCAGATTTTTTTAAAAATTTTTGAACTTGCGTCATATGTATTACTACCAACAATTTTTGCAGTTTTCTTTCGCGATTTTTGCACAGTTTTCCAAGAACCTTCGTCATCTATTCTTGTTAAAGACGAAGATGAATCCTTTGTTATATCCTGGGAGTTATTCAAATTGATTATTTCCGACAATTTATTTTTCGTTGTTTCTTCATGCAACGCACGTGAAAACTCGGTACTTTTTATTTTACTGGAACTCCCTTGTTTTGCTTGTATGGAATCACCTAGTTTTATATGTTTTCTTCTAGGTGATAACGCATTATTCTTATCAGCTTTTTGTATATCACTTGCCGATTCATTACTATCAGCCGTTTTTTGAACAGCTTCATTACCAGTTTTTACTGTCGCATTAGTTTGAATCGAGGTTTGAATAGACATATTATTTTCCAAATATATAATCTTTTCTTTCAACAGATTTGAATTCTCCTGTAAAATGTCATTCTTACTCTCTAGTTCTTGTATAATCCGTTTGAGTAGGGATATTTCCGTTTCATGTCCACACATATCATTTGAATTCACAGATTTCAGATCATCAACAGCGATATGCTCGCAAATAGTATTTTTTGCTTGACTAGATTTATCTAAGCAGCTGGGATGAAATATTTCCTTGCACTTAACACATATCACTTTGTTTATTACACATTTTTTACAATATTTACAATTGATACTCTCATTTTTGTCGGACTGACTTGAACACACGTCCACACTGAGCGGCATCTCGAGCGATTCCAAAAAAATGTATATAATGTAATATACAATATAATGGAGAGAGAACATTGTGTTTTATCTTTGAGTATGTCGAAGGAAATGTTTGCTTTCCGGATAAAGCTTGAAGCGGTCGTGAAAGCATGAGAAGAACAAGAGACAGTCGTCGCTACAACGACGCTAAGCATTGCTAGAGAATTCAACGACGATCTGGACAGCCCAATTTTCGGAGCAGACGGCGTGGAGTACATAGTGGTGAATTATAGGTTTTTCAAAGTGATCTTGGCTGAAGTTCTGATAACAGGCATCCTTGTAGTTTCGATTGAAATCATGGAAATTGTAAAAAAATATAGTCGGTCGCATTCGACAGAGGGTTATGATCAGATATATCATATAATGTAATATACATAAATATAAAAAAAAAATTGTGTTTCATCTTCAGCTATGTCGGGAAAAGTTTTTCCCTTCCTAGAGAATTTGTCGTCGGTACAACGACGCTAACCATCGCTAGAGAATGAACGGCGACCTGGAAACCATTTTCTAAGCGGACGGCGTCTTACATCGTATCGTGGTGAATAGGCTTTCAAAGTGTTTCTGGCAGTTGTTTTAATAACAGGCATCGTTGTGGTTTCGATTGGAATCATGATAATTTAAAAAAAATATAGACGGTGGCATTTGACAGAGGGTTATGATCAGATATAAAGGGTGATTTACGGTGGATGGCACATATTAGAAGTTTCTGGAGAGCGCAACTCAGGATTATCCAAAAAAATCGATGCTTCGGATAATTAGTTGTGTGGTATCGATCTGAAATATTTTCAGCGTTGCGACGTTGTCACTTATATTGAAAAGTAGCAACAACTTTGATTTTTTCAATTGAACACCCTGTATATCATTCCATTTCCTGATTCTCCCTGAAGAGTTGATTTCATCTATCACACTTGGGGTCTAGCGGGAATGGTAATAAAGATATAGGGTGTGAAATATCGAAATTTTTCAACATTAAGAATTTTTTGTGTCGAAAATATTCATAGTTGATCAACTTTTCATGCAATATCGATCGACATTTAATTGAAATAGATACAGGACAGTCAAAAATCTCAATTCTGAAGAAGAACATTGAATTACATCCTCCCGGAATCTATGTATCGATACGTATGGAAGACTAATAATGCAAGTGTTTCTTTCCGTAATGCTGATTGATTTCGATTTGGCCAGGTTGACACAACGGCACCTACAGACCGGTTTCGAGCTCTTTGATTCTCATCAGTGTAGGGTAGTCTCCAGTTCGAAGAACACCGGCTAAGCGTAACCTGGCCTAACAGACTCCAATCGACAATATTTTTTTGAAATTTTGTAGTATTTCCTTGCTTCTATGTGGTCTAGATAATGTTAAACTTGTTCGGCACACCTGTGCCACAGGAGATTCGTCTGAGACCATGAATATCATTGTATATTGTTGACCCTCCTACCTGTTTGCCTACTAGGTTTCTATTTAGAAAGACAATACCCAATAACAAGGTAACATTTTGAAAACTTCTCACCCACAATATCTTCTTTCCAGTATAAAGAAATGGGAGATCGAAAAGATCGATCAATTTTACTTTCAAGGGGGACACTTGAAATGTATATTTTTAGCACTCTTTGTTTAATTCCCTAGGAGCGGTAGATGGCATATCATTTTGAGGGACCTCCAATTCACTTTTCAACGGTACGCTAGTTTATCATTTCCTATTGAGCAGTTTCCGGAAAATGCCCTGTCAATCAGAAAACTTCTAGCCCTCAATATATTCCTACCAGTGAATGATATAAAGAATCGAAAAGACACGTAAATTTCATCGACTAGAAGTATCCGAACGTAATTCTTTGAATTTGAATTTGTTTAACAAATTACCAAAATATGTGCGCAACCTTGACCTCAAATATTTCAAAAAAGTTATCAAGGACCACTTTCTGAGATTATGTTATTACTCTGTTGAGGAATACTTATCTTCACCAGATTCATCATTCTCTCTATGAAAACAACTAAAAAAAAAGCTCATATTTGCTTTGCAAGTTACAATTCCAATTTTGTTTTTCTCTCCTTTTGTGAATTGAGGAAGAAAAATAAGTCCTCACGAATTATTGTTTTATATGTGGTACATTTCACTGTAAAAGTCTGTTTTATTTGCCAGAGATGTACGTGTATGACTTTATTCTGCATACTTTTAATGTGTTTTTTATTATCTACTACATTTAATATGTCCTCTGTACCTGACTTGCCAAAAACATAAGATTTGTAAATTGGTGAAATAAATATTCTATTCTATTCTATTCTATTCATTTTTGAAGACACTTCAAATGCATATTTTTGGTCCTCTATTCAATCCCTTAGGAGGTGTGAATGTTACCCTTACAACCGCATATCATATCATGGGGGTGGGATGTTTTCAAAACCCTAATAACACACTTATGTCCCATAGATATCCTTAGGACGTCCTGTCAGGACATTCAGGACGTCCATAGGACGTTTGAATTTGGTACCGTGGACGTCCATTGGACATCTGTGGGACGCACAAATGTCCCACTTGAGGACCAACTAGGGACGTCCTTGAGGGATATCCCTGGAACAACTATCGAATACCTAAATCCTACAGTATTACTCATCAAGCACTACAAAGGACATCCTTAGGACATCCATAGGACAACCTATCAGCAACGCTGAGGGATATGAATTGGATGTCCATTGGATGTCCCAGGGACGTACGAATTATTCCTGGATTTGAAGTTTTCTGGGTCCCTCTGGACCAGATCTTGCATAACTGGTTAGGTCATCCAGTTGAGTTGATGGTCCGTAGAAGGTCCCCAAAAAGTTTCCCACGGATGTCCAATGGACTTACGTGGAGGACATTGACGAGGAGTACTTATAGCCTACGAGCAATCATTCGTCGGCGAGGTGTAAGTTAACGTCCTCGCAGGGACAACATATTGAAAGTTCCGACTTGGACGTCCATTGGACGATATTTTTAGGACATTGGAAGAGTACAGTTCATGTACCAATCAGGACATCTGACGGATATCCCTAAGGGACATTCGAAGGATGTCCCTAAGGACATTCCGATTGTTATACGATCCTGGAAATATTAAGGGCGTCTGTGCAGAGATATTTGAAGGAATGTACTATCAGGGACATTTCATGGTTGTCTAGAAGGGACATTATATAAGATCTGAAGTCATGCCAGAATATGTACTACTCGGGACATCCGATGGATGTCCCTGAAGGAACGTTTAAATTCATATCCCATCAGAAACATGCCAAGGACGTCCTTGCATGGACATTCTACAATACGTACCACGTGGGACGTCTATGGGATGGTATTTCTAGGACATTTGAAATGATCTTCCAGCTGGGACATCCCGTGGACGTCCTTGCTTGGACATTGCCCCTGTATATAAAATCCAGTGATAATTGCAATGGTGCAATTTGCAAAACCATCTCCTATTTCTATTCGATGGGCATTCAATCATCTGAGGGGTTATCGATTCGAATTGGAAATAGCAATTATTGGCCTATCGATATCAAGAACACTCTATTTATATTGTTGTATAACCAACACGATCACCATTGACATAACTTCATCTTGACATCCTCTCAAACTCAACTTCTCATTTATTCATCCTTGCGTCAAACTATTCCTTTTGAAAATAATGCAAAATTCCAAGTGAAACAATAATAATATGAGTATAAGCATCTCTAAAACTTCACTATACAGTCATGCTGATTCCTTTGAGAACATTTCTTGCGAAAGTGATCAACAAGAAGAACTACTTCTTGAGGACTCTTAGCGACAGACCATTCTCTTTGAGAAATCGACAAAAAACTCGCGAGCAGAAAGTGAAGAGGATCCATAGACTCGGTTTGGCTGGAATAGCGACGATACTATTTTCTTCCTACTACCTCACAAGGAAAAATAACGAAGATGTGGAGCTTGGGGATCTGGAAGAGAAAAAGGCGCTAGGAGATTTGGTATGCCAAATGGAATCATTTGTATTTTCAGCATGAGAAAAACTCAACATAAAAATGCTTCCGGAATATACGAATGAATCCTACTTTCCGAACCTGAAATATCAAAATTACCCGTGGAAAGATTAGGTGAACCTTCATTTTTGGAGACTAGGCACAATCATCTGAATTAAAATTTGATGTACCTACCGGATCATTTTAAAAGGGATGATGTCGAATATTACTTTCTTGGGAATACAAATTCAACAGCGATGAATCATTGAGGCCAAATTGATTGTTAAGTAACCAATGTTGATTAATACATTTACATTGTTTTTAATGCTCATCTTCTGCAAGACTATATGACAAGTGAGTTTCTGATTTATTCAACGTTTTTGTTCTGACATTACCAAATTAATTTTGACCTCACATTTTTCCATATATTACAACTGTGAAAAGAAAATTCACTTGTCAAATACTTTCCTTGCTATTCAATGAATTAATTGTATACTATAGCCTGAGTCTTACTCATTGATATTGATTATTATACTAGGGATAAACAACCATTCCTCTAACCAAAAATGATAAATGACAATGCCTTGTAAGAGTGTAGCAGTGAGCGTGGTCCCAATCATATTTGGTTCCTCCACCAACGTACCAGAACTCCCACGTTCTATCTACTACTACCAAAACTCATGATTCTGTGTCCGATCCAATAGCAGAGAGCCACGGCCAAGAAGAGTCCCTACGCGACAAGTACAACTCCATCAACAAAGTGTTGAATCGATGCACAAACGATGACATACTGTGTATAAATAATTGATGTTATATGTATAGTTTGAGTAGTCGAAAGTTGAAGGGACATAGAAACGAAATGATAAATGACATGCCTAGAAGTAGTGTACCAGTGCGTGGTCTCAATCATATTAGGCACCCCCACCAACATACCAGAACTCCCACATTCTACTTACTACCTACAAAACTCATGATTCTGTGTCCCATCCAATAGGTGCCGACTTTCAAAAACGTCAAGACAGCAGAGAGCTTTGGCCAAGAAGAGTCCCTACGTGACAAGTACAACTTCATCAACAAGGTGGTGAACCGATGCCCAAACGATGACCTGCTTTGTATCAATTATTGATATTACAAAGTTTGATGTATTGAAAGTTGAAAGAGCGTTTCTAGCAACATAATGATTAATGAGAGGATTTAGGAGTAGTGCAGCAGTTAGCGTCGTCTCAATCATATTTGGCGCCCTCACCAACATTCTATCTACTACCTCAAGAACTCATGATTCTGTGTCCGCTCCAATAGGTGCCGACTTCCAACAACGTCAAGATAGCAGAGAGCCTTGGCCAAGAAGAGTCCCTACGCGACAAATACAACTTCATCAACAAGGTGGTGAACCGGTGCGCGAACGCTGTGTTCTATCTGGAGATTCGTGATCCGCACAGAAAGGACCTGGAGACGGGAGAGCCGATGATAACCTCCAACGGGTCGGGATTCCTCATAAGTGACGACGGTTGGGCGTTGACCAATGCGCATGTGGTGCTCAACAAACCGCAGTCGACCATCAGAGCCATCATGAGGGATGGCAGAAGTTACAAGGTGAGATCTACGTAATAGGGTAGTTCTTGAATTCCTGATTATTTGTGAATGCTCATCAGAGTTCGCAATTTACTTAGTGTTACACAACCTGTGTTTTTGGGAAGATCTGATCGAATTACTTGCAGTTTTCGGTTCGATATCAGATGGTAAATCCTATTAACCTCAAGGAAATGTCAGGAAACATCAATGATAGACAATATGGCTTTCACCATGTATAGCAAGCTCCTTTAGGAAACATCGGGGATCTCTAGCTGTGGCGTTGGATATATCAAAGGCATTCGACCGTGTTTGGCACCGAGGACTCCTCCACAAACTACCATCATACGGCTCACCACCTCAGCTCTGCAATCTTTCATCGAGTTTTCTTTCAGGCAGATCGCTCCAAGTGGTGGTGGACGGTGTATCGTCTAATACTACTGCCACCTATTTCAGTGTTCCACAAGGATCAATTTTGGCACCGACATTGTTCCTACTTCATATCAATGATCTGTTGGGAGCAACCACTCGCTCTCTCCCTATACTGCGTTTTTTTCCTGGAAAATCAACATCCTAGCTGAATTCAACGCCATCAAAACTAGAACCTGTATATTCTCTAGAAATGCAGAACTCATTAGGTGCCAAAAAATGTCCCACCTGATAACGATCTATACCTAAATGTATGTGGCCGCTCTATCCATAGAAGGTGCAGAAACCATGTGATAAACAATTCTAGAGTACAAGAGCTGCATCTGCCTGAAAGCTGTGTATGCATACATTCTTACTTTCATATTGATTACACTGAGACAATGAACATAAAATATAGGCACAAAACATCACATCTTGGATTTGCTGGTCATCATTCGCTATAGCGTCAACTTAAGCGTGGGACGTTGCAAACGCGAATTCGAACAAGAACAACGAAATCGAAAAGCAATACTCTCAATATCCTGAGAAGACCTTTTTGGAAAGTGCATATTACGTCTCTGAGAAACATCTTCTCATGCCAACATTTCCAAAACATCCCAGGGATGTCTGTGCTTGCTGGGAGATGTTCACATATTGCCCCATCCTTGCATAGAGATGTTCACAAAATGCTTCATCTGTGCCGAGCAGCTGCTGCTTGTGTTCCCATCATCAAGAAGAACACCAATTCCTTCCTTATTTCCCTTGGTGCTCACGATATTCTCTGAACATTACACGATATCCCTTTTCGTGGGAACCAGAACATAAAAAAAATGATGAGGTTGAAAACTGGAGAGTGAAGAGGATGCCATCCAAGACAAGTGGAAGATTGGTGAGTATTCTCAGGTACCTCGGATTCGCAATCCCGCACTCACGACTCGTGAGCATCTGAGGAATAGTAGTTAAGGGACTGGAGGCATGTTACCTCAAGGATGAGTCAACTTCCAGCTATAACCAAATTAACTGTTTAATCTTCTGTTCGATTTGGTTGATTAGTTATATCTAAGTTATTTGAACTTGCTTACACTACACACTGTTCTACCACTGATAAAACCGATTTTTCACACCTCGACACGTGTTTCGATAACTATGTAAGCATCTTCAGAAGATTCAAACTAAATGTTCTATCCTAATGTGCTACTTATAAACTGGGTATATGTCCACCCAACCGTGAAAGACAATAACCGCCAAGTTGATATTAGTCATCGTTGAGTTCACATGTTAAACTATACAGAGGGCTAAATGGGATAGGTTTATCATCCTTATTCATAACTTTATTACTATTCCTGAATATCTTTAAGCTGTCATATGCATCTGATTTCCTAAAATTTTTACCTTGTTTAACTAATTTGAGGTTATTAATTACTGTGTTATGATTGTGATTGAACATGTATTTGGGTACACAAGATATATCTAACCTAGTATATTCCGAATGTGCTAAGTGTTCTTTGCACCTTGTTTTTATGGAACGCCTTGTTTGGCCAATAGATGTCATTACAACTAATTTCATATATTTCTGACATTTCAAGTGTGTCCACTTCATCTTTCTGATAAATTGCCTGATTTTGACCCAGACTGATAAACGCTTTCAAAACCAAAGTCTTTGAAAACCTTATCAACCCCTCTTGTGTACTTGGGATTAAACGGGATTGTAATTTTTCTCGGATTGTTTTTATTCGCTTGAAAGATCGTAGAATCCCTAAGTGTTAACTTTCATTTATATCTACGAACTTGCTTGTTGGCAGAGGTTTCACAAATGTCCTCAGAATGTGACGCCTCTCTTATATACAGAGGAAACAATCAAACTGACTGTATCTCATCAAAAACTTACTCTTCAATATTTCTTATGTAGGTGCAAGTGGAGGACGCAGACATGAGCATAGACCTGGCCTTATTGAAACTGGACGCTGTGGAGAAACTACCCAGCTTGCAGTTTGCAACACCAGGTGACACTTCCATCGGGGAGTGGGTGGTGGCTTTGGGAAGTCCCTTGTCCCTGAGCAATTCAGTTACAGTCGGAATTGTGAGTATAAATGATAGATTTTTTTCATTCTGTTCATTAAATCGCTATACCTTCACTTATAACGTATGACCTCGAAGTAGTCAACCAATAGAAATTGGAAATGTGGGAAGGGTGAACGCTACAGCGCGATACCGGAAAATGATGATTATCGCGGTGGGGGAACGCTACAGCGCGAGACCGCGGGTACTGTCTAAAGAGAATTTATGGCAGAGAGCTCCACTCCTGGAGAAAAATATCATCGAAATAGCGAATTCCTATCAGCCTCAACAGTAAAACATACCTTCAACACATTTCTTTTTCAGGGAGTAAGGAGAATATCCCTACTGCATAAGAAAGGATACTACTTTTCATAAACAAACTATCCTCTCACTTGTCCTTAATAAACCGTTTTTCTGAAATGAATATTTTTCGGAGAATCACTCGAGAAAACAGAATAAAAAAAGTCTCAGGCATTGAGCCGGGGTTGCCGGTGTGGGGCTCTAAAGCTCAAGCAACTACGCCATGCACGTACCTGAAGACTGGTGCATCATAATTTAGTCGCTCTACCACCGCGATAATGATTTTTTTCTCCTGTCTGTAAGCGATAGTAAACATCCTCAGTATTGCCAAACAAATGATATGATACGTGGTAATGTCATGTAGCTAT
Source organism: Phaedon cochleariae (assembly GCA_918026855.4). Lineage (NCBI taxonomy): Eukaryota > Metazoa > Arthropoda > Insecta > Coleoptera > Chrysomelidae > Phaedon > Phaedon cochleariae. Next base: position 59,318,002 of record OU896711.1, read on the forward strand.
TATATAAGATAGTAGTTTTTATATTGATAGCAAATTTACATATCAGTTACATAATAGTTACGTTAAATTTTCATATAAATATGGGGTTCACATATTTAAGAATTGTTATGGAATATTGGAAAATGGAAAAAACATATACAGAAACAATGTCAATTGCGTTATCTACCAAAATAAAACATCTGGAAGTTTTTCAACAAAAGACGGACTGAGACAGGGAGGAGGACTGAGCCCCATATTGTTCACTATATACATCGACGAGGTAATTAAGAAATGCACAGCTAGAGTGAAAAAACTACATGTGGGATACAGATTCTTGAGAAGAACTGATATATCAGAAGGAGCCTTTGCTGACGACTTAGTAATTATCGCGGAAAAAGAAAAGGACTTGCAGAGAAATATGGAGATATGGAATATGGTACTTGAAGAATATGGAATGAAATTGAATACCAATAAAACGAAAGTGATGGTGATAGCAGAACAACAAAAAGATATTAATATACAACTTGATGGAATAAATATTGAGCAAGTGAAAAGATTTAAATACTTGGGAGTAGACATAGAAGACAGTGGAAGACAAGACAAGGAAATCAATAGCAGAATAGAAAAAGCCCTGAACTTATATTATGCAATGAACAAATCATTTATAAACAAGAGGGAAGTTACAAGAAAAACAAAGATAAATGTATTCAAAACAATTTATAGACCAATCCTGACATTCGGTTGCGAATCCTGGGTATTGACTAAGAAACAAAAAAGTAAAATACAAGCCATGGAAATGAAATATCTAAGAAGAGTTAAAGGGGTAACAAGGAGAGATAGAATTAGAAATATAAGAATAAGAGAAGAACTAGAGGTACAACCAACACTCGAATTCATAGAAAAACGTCAAATGAGCTGGTGGGGACACCTACAAAGAATGAACGATGCAAGGCCGGTAAAACAGGTATGGGAAGCAAAAATACAAAATAGGAAGAAACGATGAGGAAGACCAAGACAAACATGGGACGGAGCAATGGGAGAAATTTTAAGAAAGAAAGGGAAAACATGGGAAGAGGCAAAGATTATGACAAGAAATAAAAAGGAATGGGCCAAATTTGTACATGAAACTCTGTGAAATAGTATAATTATTGTATAAATTATGTAACCCACCCTACACCATCATATGGTAACAGGGATTTTGATAATATATATATATATATATATATATATATATATATATATATATGGAATATTTACGTAAATATTCCATATAAATTTTCACATTTTTTAGAGTTATTATGGAATATTCACGTGAATATTTTATATAAAAAAAGATCCGTTGATGTTATATGACAGTTATATGTAGATAAAACAGATGTGTTTGCTGGGATTTGTTCACTGTCTGAAATACGCCTATTACCAGGTGAGTTGTGTGGATCGTCCTGCTGAAGACCTCGGCCTGAAGAACTATTCTATGACGTATATCCAAACGGACGCTTCTATTACTTTCGGAAATTCTGGTGGACCTCTAGTTAACCTCGACGGTAACGTCATCGGTATCAACAATTTACGATTGACGTCTGGCATCTCTTTCGCCATCCCTGTCGGTAAGTTAACTCTTGTAATATCCCAAGGCTATTGATAATAGTGGCTTACATTTTCACTCTCACCAGTAATGGTGCTCTTGTCGAAATGCAAGGTGTGTAATAGTTATTTATGTATCAAGGGCGTAAAGTAGGCGTTTATGGCCTGTGGCGTGAATAATGGCCCGATGGCGCTGAAGGCCATAAACGCATTTCACGCACGAGATACATACAAAATTTTATGCACTAGTGGTTTATTTTATGACTCATAAGTAATGACTATAGATTTCGATAAACTAATATTCCCCAGAATTTAATTTGTTACGTATAAATTCAGTAATCAAGAGAAGCGTAATATTCATAGATGATTTACATATGAAAATTATCGTACGAATATTGCAATTATCGTAATAGTAAAACTCTTTCAGCTGTAGAAGAGATTCATTCTTCAGAATTTTACAATATGCATACCCAGTATATAAACCTAACTCATTTTGACGTTGTCAATCAATCTGATGGTTGTTGTCTATAGCAATACATCCAATAAACGAGATGAATTGTCATTCTTTGATTGAAAAGTAAAATTAGTGATAATAATAATAGCGAGACTATGGAATCGGATGAAGAAGAAGTTTATGATATACCGCTGGATATATAAGAATCTAGGAATATGATCATAGGTTTTTTATAAATTGATATGTGGATATAAGGTGACTGAGAACAGCGGGCGGTAAAGTGCGACTTAACGCCCGCAAAACCGGGCGGTAAAGTGCACTTTACGGCCCGCTAGTGCATAAAGTAATAAATGTGAATATTAAAGAACACTAACAGTTGTCATTTCAGTGTGTGGACTCTCATCTAACTGATACCATGCAGTGACTCTTGGTTCAAATTACATGGAAACAATTTTCTCTGAAGTATACTTACTAATTATTCATTTGCAGCTTATGCCAAGAGATTCTTGGAAAATGGCAAGCATCGCATCAAGGCAAGCAGCACCTCTGTAGGCCCCACAGGCAAACTCTTATTCGGAATCACGACCATCTCTATTTCACCAGATATACTGGGCGACTTACTCAGAGAGAACAATAATATCCCGAAGGACGTGGAACAGGGACTGCTGGTATGGAAGGTCCTAGCTGGAAGTCCGGCAGCAGAGTAAGTTAATCAGAGCAATCCATTAGAGTAGATAGCCTTGATGAGAGGCAACTTTTCCCCATTTTGAAAGCATGTTAGGCAGTGTCTGGGATATGGAGCTTTTCAATTCTCTTTATTTTCTTGGCACAGTCATTTTTGTGATATTTGAAACCTCATAAACCAGACACATACATTTCAATTTCATAAGGAAATTCGGAACACTAGATAGGCAGATTGATACTTACTCAATATTATCATGATTGAAGAATCCATCTTCTATATCATCAATTGAGAATACTCCTGCCATCATAAATACGACCGGGGTGAGGAGCTCAATAATTCGACAACAGACCAGAGAGAAACAAAACAGACCCTATCACTAGAGTCACATATAATAATTGTTGATATAGACGTTCCCAGAACATCCACTAGGGAAACAAGTAGCAAAGAACTACAACTCGTTAGTGTTCAACTGGTTCTAGACATCTTACCGTCACAAGGCCATAATCGTAGTTTCAACTGACGGTTACTCAGCATAGGAAAATCATCGGCCCATTACCAATACCCCGACATCGTCACTTTCCCAGACATGCCTGCACTAGGCCAGACTAATAATAATAAATAATTGAATCTCTAGTGGTATCACGATTGAAAATATTATTCTTATCATCATCAGTAGGATTCGAAAAGTATTTATATTTTTGTTATTTTTGACACAACAAAGTTGGGGAATCCCTATAATGTTCAAAGAACATCGTGCGTTCTTAGGGAGGATAGGGACAGGAGGTAGGTATTGGAGTTTTTTTTTTTTTGAACTTCTGGAGATTATATGTTGTTGGGAATACTTCCACAGGCAATGAATTCCAGAGCCTAGCCGTTCTATGGATGAAGAAGTCTTGATAAAGTGCTGTTCGACATCTTTCGAGGTGGACAACGAAAGGATGTGCTGACTGGGCTTGTCTAGTTCGTCTGATTGGTATTGCTAGTGAAGGGATGATAGCAGAGAATTCCGAAGAACATTTCCCGTGAAAGTATCGATAGAAAAGTGAAAGGTCGCTGACCTGTCTACGGTGTTCCAATGATGTCAAAGAGTGGGGGAGTGTGGTGTCACCCACCAGACGAATTGCTCTTCTCTGGATGGAGTCTAAGTGCATCATTCTGAAACAGGCCGTATCAGCGCTTCGTAGATCATGAGAAGCTGTTGAGGTGTGAAGTAGCTTTTCGCACGGAACAAGAATCCGAGTTTTCGAGAAGCAGCTTTTGCGATGGATCTGACATGATTATCCCATGAAAGAGTGTTGCTGATGGAAATACCAAGCATAGATATGGTGGTCTTGGTGGAGATGATGGTGGAGCCAGACATAACAATATCGGGCATACTGAGTTCCGCCTTTCTAGAGAAAATACAGGCTTGAGTTTTGGTGGCGTTGAACTCAACTAGGTTGTTCGTTCCCCAGGCTGTGATGTCAGCAAGATCTTCATTGACAGCATTGACCTGCCTGCGCCGTGAGTTCTTAGTTTCCTGGGAAGAAATGGGAATTCTGGAAGAGAACGCAGTATGGAGGGTACTATCATCTGCAAAGCTGTGGATGGGGCAAGTTGTTACTCCCAACAGATCATTGATATGGAGAAGGAATAATGTTGGTGCCAAAATTGATCCTTGTGGAACGCCGGAATTGATGCCAATGGTATCAGACGATACGCCGTCCACCACCACGTGAAGCGATCTGCCTGAAAGAAAACTCGATAAGAGATGGCATAGCTGAGGTGGTAAGCCGTATGATGGTAGTTTGTGGAGCAGTCCTTCGTGCCGAACACGATCTGTTGTATTGCCTCAGTTATCACTTCATACTTTCACTTTTACTATCTCATCATGATATTTTTCTATTATAATTCACCAGCATCTGGATCTTGTCTTCGTCCAAAGCTAAAACTGAAAAGTTCAAATACTTCATTATTTTTATGTTTTTAATAGTTATCCAGAATTTCTCTTAGATGTGAAATGAATGATTTCATCGACAGAAAGTTTATTATTGGATCGTACTTAGCTGATTGGTCTCACATTATTCGATAGGTATAGGTAGGTAGGTAGGTATAATAAATGGCGACCGTGACAGGACCTCATAGATCAGGAATGGAAAATATCAAGAAAGAAAGAGAACTGATAAGAAAACACTTTTCCAAAATATGTAAGGAGTTAGACCTGATACTACAAGATAAGGAAGCAAGCAAGCAAGATCTGTTGGCCGTTTCCAGGCAGTTAGAAGACAAAGGCGACAGATTGTTAAGAGCAGACGAAGTTATCAGGGAGCTATTCCTCTCTTCAGAAATAGATGATGCAGCATTTGAAGAGGAATATAATGGAACTGAATTCTACAGAGAAGAATTGATAAAATACAGATCAAGATGTGAATTCTTCCTGAAAAAAGAAACAATGGATGATCAATGCAGTTCACATAGTTGGAGGAGCGATAAGAACAACAGAAAATTCCGTCTTCCGAAGATAGAGTTGAGGAAATTCGATGGCAATGTTAAAAACTGGATTGGTTTTTGGGGACAATTTAAGAAGATTCACAACGACGAAGAAATAGATTTGGAAGATAAATTTCAATACTTACTTCAAGCTATGGAGCAGGGATCTATTGCAAGAGAATTGGTCGAGAGTTTTCCTCCGTCAGGAACGAATTATCAAATTGCTATTGACCAGTTGAAGACTAGATTCGCTAGGGATGAATTCCTTGTGGAAGTTTATGTAAGAGAGTTGTTGAGCTTAGTTTTGAAACAAGCGATGAAAAATACAGGTATGACACTTTCTCAATTATACGATAAGTTAGAAACACAGTTGCGGTGTTTAGAAACACTTGGGGTTACGAAAGAAAAATATGCAGCTATGTTATTTCCACTTGTTGAGTCAGCATTACCGGATGATCTATTAAAAGTTTGGGAGAGACACAGAAATGCTAACACGAAGAAATTTACAGGAAATGATGTTGTTGAAAATACTGATAATTTATCTATGTTACTAGATTTTCTCAGAAGCGAAGTGGAATCCGAAGAGAGAATCAATTTAGCTCAAGCGAGTTTCAGTAAGGATTATCAAAGTAAATACAAGTCTACAACAACAACTGTCAAACAACAGAAACATACAGGTGAAAATGAATTATATACCGCAGCAGCTTTGTATTCTGCCAGTTCCAAAGGAGTAGAAAATGATGGTAAGAAAATTCCATTATGTTTATTTTGTGACAAGGCGCATACAAGTCAGGATTGTATTAAAGCACAGAAATTGTCTCTTGACGAGAGAAAAACCTTGATCATGAACAAAAAGGGTTGTTTTGCATGCTTGAAACAAAATCATACAAGTAAAAACTGTAGAAATTTCGTTAAATGTGTAGTTTGTTCAAGAAAACATTATCCTATTATGTGTCCTAATTTGATTGCTAAGATTGAGAAAAATGTTGAAAAAGAAGAAAAATCAGTCGAGAACGTTTTGACGAGCAGTTACAAAACAACAGTTTTATTGCAAACTATCATTGTGAGGGTATCCAACAATAATAAAGACAAATGTATTCGAGCTATGTTGGATTCCGGCTCACAACGTTCGTATATTTTGACTTCATGTACTGAAGAGTTGAAATTGAATAAAATAGATGAAGAAACAATTGTTCAAGGAGTGTTTGGTGGTCATCAATCTTTACCGAAAATACATGGTATATATGATATCAAAATAAAGAGTCTATACAGTTCTTACGAATGCAACATGAAAGTTACAGATCAGAATAAAATTTGCAATAATATACCGCGGCTCGATGATAGTTCTTGTATCGATTATTTGAAGAGCAAGAATATCATAATATCTGATGTCGATGTCAATGATGCTCCACAGGAAATTGAATTACTACTGGGTGGAGACATCTTTGGTAAATTATTAACAGGAAATACAGAAATTATCAATAATGATTTAGTTGCTATAGAAACGTATCTTGGATGGACGATAATTGGAAAATATGAATCAGTAAATAGAAATGAAAATTTATTTTCTGGCTTCACCGATTTTTCAATATCTGACTTATGGAATTTAGAAATATTAGGAATCAAAGAATCAGCTGAAGTAAAATCTAAAGAAATTCTGGAAGAAAATACTTTGAAACACTTTTTGGAAACTGTTAAATGTGATGACAATAATAGATATGAAGTTCAATTGCCATGGAAAGAAGGTCATCCAACTCTTTTAAGTAACGAAGAATTAGCGCGTAATAGGCTTTTGTCTAATACTAGAAGGTTGTTGAAGATCGGAAAATTCGAAGATTACCAGCAGGTATTTACAGAATGGGAGAGGTTAGGAATTATTGAACGTGTGAATGATAATTCTGAAAATAAAAATGGAGTTCATTACTTACCTCATCATGCAGTCATCAAAGAAGCAAGTACAACGACCAAGGTACGTCCTGTATATGATGCCTCGGCCAAAGACAAAATGGGTCATTCATTAAACGATTGTTTGGAAAAAGGGCCTAACTTTCTAGAACTGATTCCTAACTTATTGATTAAATTTCGTACTGGCCCTATCGGTGTGGTTTCTGACATTGAAAAAGCATTTTTACAAATAAGTGTCAATCAGAGAGATAGAGATTACTTGAGATTTTACTGGTGGAAGGATCATGCATCGGGACAAATGCAGGTTTATAGACATTGTAGAGTTGTATTCGGTGTCAAACCAAGTCCATTTCTTTTGACAGCCACCATTAATCATCATTTAGATAACGTTCCGAAACAATTCATAGAAACAGCGAGGAAGCTGAAAAATTCTTTTTATGTCGACAATTGTGTTGCCAGTGTAGATACCGAAAAACAATTGACGAAATTCATCGAGGAGTCCAAATATTTGATGTCTACTGCTCAATTCAATCTGAGAGGATGGACTCATAATCTAATATCAAATGATACTTCTTCCGAAGAAATTGTTGGCGTGTTAGGTCTACTTTGGAATGTTAAAGAAGATACTCTTTATTGCGACATTGATTCTTTAGCTCAATTAGAGTGTATTCCACGGACAAAACGAGGCTTGTTGTCTACAGCACAAAAGGTTTTTGACCCAATCGGTTTTATCTGTCCATTCACACTGATACCTAAATTATTGCTACAAAAATCATGGCAATTGAAGTTAGGATGGGATCAGGAGTTACCGACAGAGATAAATCAACAATTTGAGGCCTGGTTGAAACAAGCTCATATGATCAGTCTCTGTAAAATACCCAGAACGCTCGGTGAAAATTTCATTTTGAATTGTCCTGAAAATTCTAGTATTCACGTGTTCTGTGATGCGAGCAAGTTGGCTATCGCAACTTGTATATTTTTGAGAACTACAAGTAATGCTCTAACTTCAGTGAGATTACTACAGGCTAAGTCCAGATTAGCTCCAAAAAACGTAACGATACCTAGGCTTGAGTTGGTTGCAGCTTTGTTAGGAGTACGTTTATGTCATTCTACGAAGGAGATAGAAGGCTTTAGGGAGATAAAGACGTATTATTGGAGCGATTCGATGGTTACATTGACATGGATAAGAACAAAAGACAACTGGAATACTTTCGTAGGTAATAGAGTCAAGGAGATCAGATCAGTTTCTCAAATACAAGAATGGAATTTCGTCCCTGGGAAACTGAACCCTGGAGACATTCCATCAAAAGGATGTAATATTAAAACGTTAATAGAGAGTGGTTGGATAAACGGACCCAGTTGGCTGAAAGAGGATACAAAAAATTGGCCAACACAGGAAAGTAGTTGTCCAATGGAGGAAGTAAATAAAGAAAAACGCAAAACAGTTACGACCCTCATGTCAAAGGTGATTATATCAACTGATGAATTCAATTATTTCTCCAAATATTCAAAAATTGTAAGAATGGTGGGCTGGATTTTGAGATTCCATATCAATTCGAGAAAATTATCCTCGAGAAGAATTGGAGAGCTTGCGTATAACGAAATTGTGGAAGCTGAAATACATTTACTGAAGTTGGTTCAACTTGAAAGTTTTGATGATGAAGCTAAATCCATTCAAAATTTGCATGTATTCAAGGATGAGCATGGATTATGGAGAATCAGAACTAGATTGATATTAGGAGAGTATTCAGAAGATTTCAAGTACCCTATAGTTCTACCAAACAAACATAAGATTGTGGGAAAACTAATAGAAGAAAATCATCGACTGAATATGCATGCTGGTGTGCAGACACTTCTAAGTATAATGCGAGAAAGATTCTGGATATTAAAAGGTAGACAAACAGTTAAACAAATTGTATCTAAATGTGTCATATGCAAAAGATACAATGCGAAGTCTATAGAAACCCCGTTCGCCCCACTCCCGAAAGATAGGATAACTTGCAAAGCAGCTTTTGAAGTAGTTGGTATCGACTTAGCTGGACCTTTGTACTTGAGAAATAAGACGAAATCCTGGATAGTACTGTATACATGTGCAGTCTATAGAGCTGTCCATTTTGAGTTAGTTGAATCTCTTTCAACAGATTCATTTCTTTCGGCCTTGAGGCGTTTTATTGCCAGGAGAGGGAGAATTTCTATCATCTACTCTGACAACGGTACAAATTTTGTTGGTGCTCACAATCAGATGAATAAAATTGAATGGGATAGAGTTTTGGAGTACTCAACTATTAAGCAAATCAAATGGAATTTCAACCCTCCAACTGCTGCTTGGTGGGGTGGATGGTGGGAACGCATTGTTCGCATTATCAAGGAGCTGTTACGTAAAAATTTAGGAAGAGCTTCTGTCAATTATGAAGAACTTCTAACCCTACTATGTGATTGTGAGGCAGTTATCAACGCTCGACCGCTGACATATTTATCAGAAGACCATGAAGATTTGAACCCCTTAACTCCGGCAATGTTTATTAATGATATTTCAAACCACGAGATGTCCGATTTGGATGAAATCGACAGGAGTCATCTGATTAAACGTAGAAGATATATACAGAACTTACGAGATAGTTTTCGAAACCGCTTTAGAAAGGAATACCTGGCGGAACTAGTCAATACTGGTAAGAGCAAAGTTTGTGAATTGAATATTGGAGACATCGTGTTCATTGGAGCAGATAATATGAAGAGAACAAGTTGGCCGCTAGGAAAAATAATAGAAACATATCCTGGAAAAGATAACATCCCGAGAGTTGCGAAAGTGAAAACAGCGAATGGTGAGATTTTACGTCCTTACCAACGACTGTATCCATTAGAAGTCAGAAGTTCAGAAGATTTGATACCGAGAAATAAATTGCAAGTTGACTATAGAACACAAGATGAGCAAGAGAAAGAAACCTATGAGCAAAATGCGAAAAATAATGAAGATGGACCCAAGAAAGAAGACAAGACCCGAATAGTGACCAAAGCAGGACGTGTAGTCAGATCTCCTATACGTTTTGGATATACTGATTACACGTCCTGTCACGGTCGCCAAAATGTTACTGATAAACTCAGAAATGAAAATAACTCGACAAATTCTTGTAACGTTTTAATGACTTTTCTATCAGAAAATATATGACATTTTCATTCTACAAATTTCGAACCGTCACCGTCATCAATAAATACGGAGTGATAAAAAACTATACAAATAATTAATCATTCCCAACAAATCCCAGCCAATATACTATTCTTAGATTATACTGCACCATAAATTGGGAAATAGTTATGTATATGAAACGTGTGTATGTATGGACTGAGTTTCGGTAAAGGTTATATTCTGGGAGTCACGAATATTTCAACACTTTCAAGAAATCTAAACGAGTAAGGCCGGTCCCCAAATAGATGAATATATTAAAATAATTCAGTATCCAATACTACTTTGGGAATTTCATCAAATAAAACACCATCGTCGGGATTATGCTGATATTTTGCATAAATACAGAGACTGCTTTATTCAGTAACGATGAAATTGATATTCATTAGGAAAGGATACCGCACACTTTAATAGGGAAAGTGGCCCCCTGTCGAATTGGCTGAATTTTTGATATGTTATAGTCCAGGCCATTCCAAACAAAAAGTTCAATGGGCACAACTGTTTCTATAGGCTAGTTTTGGCACTAGGGCACTTGAAAACTTTCATTTATTTTGTTCTTCATTGTTCTACAACACGGAACGGTATTCTGGGTAATAATCACTATTCTGCATAATCAAGATCAAAACAGTCATTTATATGAGATACTATTGGAAGTATTGTTCATTGCAAGGATCAATTATACAGTGTGTTCCATATATTATATCTATTAATACTTCAAATTATTGATGGAACTCATGGAAAATATAACAAAGTGGTATATCATTTTGATAGGGTTTTGTCGAATGAGTATTAATATGATTATTATATTGATGCTCAAGGAGTATCGCGGAAAAATTCCTCCTAAGTCAACCAAGCCTCTAGTCGCACATTCAGTATAAATGTAATATGGAAAAAATAATGGGCTATAACTCAATTATATGTTACATTTAACGTACTCATTCAACCTGGTATCGTCGACCCTATATAATAGAAAACCCTTGACTGAACCCTAATTATTCATCTAATAACTCACAGGGTGTTCCATCTGAGAATATATCAATAGTAGGTACGGAATTTTTCGAATGTTAGAACTTTCGCTTTCTTTTACAATGAACACTCCTTATATTTTTGACTATGTGATGTAGAATACGATGTAGGATAGGATTCATAAACATTTTCGCATTGTAGATCCCTAAGACGATTTATAACCATTTTCGAATTATTGAACTTTGGAAGTTGTAAGTAGCTAGAACACACTGTATAATTGACCAAATGTAACAACACCGAAGAAAAATACTTCCGATAGTACCTGATATTGATGACTGTTTAGATCTTGATGATGCAGAATAGTGATTATTACCCAAAATACCGTTCCGTGTTGTATAACAATGAAAAACAAATGAAAGTTTTCAAGTGCCTCTAGCGCCAAAACTAGCCTATAGAAAAAGTTGTGCCCATTGAACTTTTTGTTTGGAATGACTTGGACTATAACATATCAAAAATTCAGCCAATTCGACAGGGGGCCACTTTCCCTATTAAAGTGTGCGGTATCCTTTGAAAAATTGAATATGAAGTTGCGAGTTAATGATTAAGAACTTGAAGCAGAATCCCAATGTCAAATAAAAAATCTTCAGTTCCTTGGAATACTATCTTGCTGATAATATCATTGTATTTTATTTTTGGATTGACTCGGCCGTTGCTTGATAGAAATCCATGGCAAATGTGAAAACTTCACAAACGATAAGATTTTCACAAAATTCTCGAACACATGCACGACATGTTTCGCTAACACAGTAGCTTCGTCAGGTGATATACAGTGTCATTCATAAAGTCGGCAGCATATGGGAAAAACTTTTATTAATGACTTATTTTGAAATTCGAGTTGTACGTTGAGTTTTGCTTCAGAAAAGATGAAAAATGGCCTACTCAATAGGGGGCACGTGACTTTCTCTACATGTCAAAAGTGACATTTTTTCAAATTAATCGCTGAAAGTAGACTTATTTGTTCGAATATCGAAAAAGTTTACTTGAAAAAGTTGTTTTTATTTCAATTTTACATATGTGACTCAGATTTTATCTGTCTATTACATTTTTTAGATTTCGATATTTTTTAAAAATTTTCGAAATTTCTGTAATATTAAAAAAATTGTAAATTCGATAAAACTACTTCATACCAGTAGTTTCATCATGCTACTAACTTTCAATTACTAATTATCATCAATTATCGACAAAAATATGATTTTCTTCAGAAAATGATAATCTCCGCTTCAAAATTCTGTTATGTTTGATGCAAACATAACATCAAAATTCTGTTATGTTTGAGTCAAGCATTTAGACACGAAATTCATTTAAATTTATTTTTTCAGTACTGAAAAGATCAGTTCAAATGAATTTCGTTCCTAAAACCTTGACGATGTATCAATTTGCATCAAACATAACAGAATTTGGAAGCGGGTACCTATGTATTATCATTTTCTGAAGAAAATCATATTTCTGTCCATAATCAGTGATGATGATTAATTGAAAGTAAGTAGCATGAAAAAGCTTCTGGTATGAAGTAGTTTCGTGGAATTAACAATTCTTGAAATATAACAGAAATTTCGAAAAATTAAAAAAAAAATCAAAATCTAAAAGTTGCAATAGATAGATCAAATTCGAAAAGCATGTGTAAAATTGAAATAGAAACAACTTTTTCGAATAAACACTTCCGATTTTTGAACAAATAAGCCTACTTTCAGCGATTAATTTGAAAAAATGTCACTTTTGACATGTAGCGAAAGTTACGTGACCCCGATTGAGTATGCCATTTTTCATCTTTTTTGAAGCAAAACTTAACGTCCAACTCGAATTCCAAAATAAGTCATTGATAAAAGTTTTTCCCATACGATGCCGACTTTATGAATGACACTGTATAGTTCACCGTACCAGTATATCACCTGACGAAATAAGGTACTGTGTTAGCGAAATATCTCGTGTGTTTGAGAATTTTGTGGAAATCTTATCGTTTGTGAAGTTTTTACAAATACCATTGGCCACGTTTATACCGTATGGATATTTGGTATGCTTACCAAGGCGATTTGACCAAATTCAGACCAAATGCCTTAGTTAACGCATGTTTACACCATGTATCTTTAGTTGACTAACTTCACCAACTTTGTTTTGACTTGATTATATTTTTGAGGTTAGGTCATGTTAGGTTGTGGAAATCGACTCAAATTCGTGAATTATGAATAATAACTTTCAGTAGGATTCGAAATTAGCTGAAATTTAATGGAGAATTGGCATGAAGACTCATGAAATAACAGTAGATACTTGCCCATAGCTCTAGTCAAAGCTATAGAAAAGTAGAACTGTGACCAAAGTGTTTACACCGTTTTGGTCATCATACTATTTAAGCCTGGTATGCAACGAGTTTCGGTACCAAACCGAGCTGGAAACTTTACCAAGTCTACAGTTTATAATCATGTCAGATCCATCGCAAAAGCTGCTTCACAAAAACTCGGATTCTTGTTCCGTGCGAAAAGCTACTTTACATCTCAACAGCTTCTCATGATCTACAAAGCGCAGATACGGCCTGTTCTAGAATACTGTTCCCACATATGGGGTTCAGCACCAAAACATACGCTGATGCTCTTAGATTCCATCCAGAGAAGAGCCATTCGCCTGGTGGGTGACGCCACACTCACTCACTCTTTGACATCATTGGAACACCGTAGAAAGGTCGGCGACCTTTCACTTTTCTATCGATACTTCCACGGGAAATGTTCTTCGGAAATCTCTGCTATCATCCCTTCACTAGCAATACCAATCAGACGAACTAGACAAGCCCAGTCAGCACATCCTTTCGTTGTCAACCTCGAAAGATGTCGAACAGCACTTTATCATGACTCCTTCATCCATAGAACGGCTAGGCTCTGGAATTCATTGCCTGTGGAAGTATTCCCAACAACATATAATCTCCAAAAGTTCAAAAAAAATTCCAATACCTACCTCCTGTCCCTATCCTCCCTAGGAACGCACGATGTTCTTTGAACATTATAGGGATTCCCTTTCGTGCGCTCCAAGCGATAAAAAAAAAAAAAAAAAAAAACACTAACCAAGAGTATTCAGTTAAAATATAGTTCATTAGTCAGCTTACCAAGACACGGTATAAACGTGGCCAATGTACCTTGTGTTAGGGTCCCTTTTGATGCAAACTGGCGTATTTGTCATCTAACAGGGTACGGACAGATCATAGCTCCTTTCTCTTTTAATCATCTAGTGACTTTGGTTTCGTGTATTTTGGCGTCCCTGACATAACATTTTTGTCACGTCACATTCATAGGCGTTAAAAGAGATCTCACAAAATTTTAATTTTATACTTGGGCTATATTCCGAATTCAACTGGTCAGTACTGTCAGTAGATCCACTTACTCTGCTGAAAATATGTGTTCCGAAATATAAAATCAAAAATATAGTGCTGTAATTCGGAACACGTTTTCATGGTTTTCATCAGTAGTCAGCAGCAGTTGATCAGCTGGTGAAATTTGTCAGTATGTAGTTTCTCGTTATCTGAACAACTAGATAATTTAGCCACAGTATCAAATCAAATCAAATATTCTTTATTGTCAGAAGATTTTGCATCCCATTGACAAAGGTTTGTAAGTACACATAAATATAAACATAAATAATAGTGTATAGATATGAACAGATAAGTAACAAAAAATTTTAGAATAAATCAAGTACAAATACAATAAAAGTAAAATAGATTACACATATTTTCAAAAGGATTCATTAAAATACTCTTGTAGGCTATAAAAGGGTCTATCAGCTAGCAAAGGACCCCGCACTTTTTCTATATAAAAATGGCGTTCCGTCGAATTTCCCCAATTTTTGGTAAATGATAGTACTCGACATACTGATTGAATATGCCAAGTCCCAACTCAATCCTATGACTAGTTTACGAGATACAGGGTGTTGAAGTTGAAGAATACCTAATTTTTCTCGGCCTATATCTCTAAGATAGGACAAATGAATTCCAATTTTTCGGGAGCACGTAATAGTTATGCCCTTAGGCGCAAGAACTATATAGGTATTCGACCAAAACTGATTTTTATTACAGGGTGATTCTCATTTCAAATAATGTGTTTTTTTGAATATCTGAATATCAATGCTACAAATTGATAACAATTACAAAATGAGATTTATAGCCAAGTATGCTCTTCTTACATCAATTGAATTCGTAAAATATAATAATTATACATGGTGTTTCATTAATGCTGTTGATTGCATAATTGGTCTATCCTAAAGTTCATTGGGCCACCTCGTATTATCGGGTTGATTCCAGACATTCAAAATATTTTTGAAGGATGTATCCCAATGAGTTCCATGATATACAGAGTGATTCATCGATTGAAAAAATTGACAACCACGAAAAAATATTCAAAAACCACCATTTTTTTCATCACCCTCTAATTCGAAATTATTACCGTCGATGTAAGATTTTTTTCCACCAATATACTCAGTATGGATATTTCAATCAAATTGGGAATTTTCAGACCCATGCTATGACTAGTTTTTTTTATACATCGAATAATGTGAAAATAATTATGGAAAAGTAATTACATAATAACACGAAAAATTGCTCCGAATCGCAAAACTAGTAGTCACTAGTCAACTATGTCAAAAAATGTGATTTGTTCGTAAACAAAATCTAGTGGTCTTATTATAGGTCCGCTAGCAAAACATCTCGAAAATGTTTTTCAGAAAACATCAAACAAATCACAATATGCCCCCGAAAAAATCTCATCAACGACACAACTCATCAACGATCCCACTCATATAAACGTGCTAAAACTCATGAGCGTTCCAAGTCGACAGCGGTTTTTCCCAACTCAATCCTATGACTATACTTTTCGAAAAAAATATGAAACTAAACTTCCGCAAACGCCTAGTGAGAGGTGCGCGTTAATATATTTTGCAACTCTCCTTTATCCAACCAACTTCCAATCTTTTGATCATACTGTATATTGTTAGAATCGAAGTTAGTATATGCACATCGGAAAGACACTAAAGTTGGAGTTTTGGTTATGTAGATATTCGTTACCGGGTTCAGTATAGACTTGAAAGAAAAATGGAATACAGGAACATCAGTAGGTACCGAGGAATCATCATTTATCCAACACATCAAAAATATAGTAAAATAATAATGAAACAATCTCGAAGCCTCTTTCTTCCACTCAATATCAATTCAGAATTGCAATCATAGATTTTGAAAAAATACATGAACCAACTCGTTTTCCAACAACATCTATTTGTTGGAAGAAATAGTGGCATTAGGTAATGTATATCGTAAGATATACATACCGTAATAGATCGATAGACATCCTCAAATAACTATAAAATTATATTTTAGGGTAAGTTCTAGTCCCAATTCAAGTTGACAACTGATATTTTCGGAATCGGCGGGGTCGAATTAGTCTAGAAACTTGGGTTGTCACGAATTAATAAGTATGTTTTACTTCGTAGAAGTCGAATTTGGATTATCGCAACCAGATAGAATATTTTTCAGTAGGCTTAGAAAACAAAATCATGATATCAATAAATGTGTCTGTCATCCAGCAACTTTCGGGTTGTCAGTATCTTAAAATATCATATCAGCGTATATCTTTATTCTGAGTGTTTTTTAAGTCGTTTTCAGTAATTGTTTAGTGAATTTAGTGCGCATTATGGCATTTGCAAATAGGGTAAGATGTTATGTATGCGAAGGGAATTTCATTCCTAGACTCACAATTCGTATAAATCGTGAAGATAATGTTGATTTTCTGCAAATTGCAACATTTAGAAGACAAGCTGCTGGAAATCCTCCAATTGACATTTTTGATGATACCAGAGTTTGTTTCAATTGTCATAACAGTGTAATAATTGATATCAATGAGATGGAAAATAACCCAAACTGTCTTCGCCTAAATGTATTGAGTCCAGTAATGAGCCGTGCCTGCATAATCTGTAATGCTCGTCAACATGTTCAGAGAATAACTCTTGCATGTAGGGTGAACATTTTTGTTGTAACGAATATTTATGTTCCGGACTTTCTGAGAATTTGTGGTCATCATCTTGACCCTCATGGATTTCTCTTGAATAATTTGCATGGAGGTTTGAATTTTATCAACAAACCCTATTTGATATCAAATATGCTTCAATTTCTACAGTGTATGAGAACAGTTGCCAATGAAAATAGACGTATTAGAAACTGGGATGATATTGATAGTTTTACAGAAGAAGAGTTCAAAGCTCTGACGTCGATTTCAAAAGAAGATTTTCAAGAACTTTATGGATTTTGTGATACAATCGAGCAAGGGGGAAATAGAAGGCATATCAAAAAGAAACATTTACTGACATTTCTAATCAAAATGAAACATGGAGTTTCAGATGAGTTTTTGAAAATCTTGTTTCATTTTTCTTCAAGACAAACAACTAGCTTGATAATATCGAATGTGAGGATATCTCTAATGCAAAGATTTGTAACTAATAATATTGGTTTCGACTCTATTACAAGAGACGATTATATTAATAGACACGTGTCTGTATACACCAATCAGCTATACAACCCTTCTCCCAATATCCCAAAAGCAATTGTGTATATAGACTGTACATATAACAAAATAGAAAAAAGTAGTAATTTCCGGATATTGAGACAATCCTACTGCTTCCATAAAAATGAGCACCTGGTTAAGCCTGAAATTATGGTCGCTCCTGATGGCTACATCTTGGCAATTAATGATCCATACTTTTCTGATGCTAGAAATAATGATGCCACCATTCTGCAGCATGAGCTACAGAATGATATAAATAGAATGAGGACATGGTTTCAAGAAGGCGATGTAGTGATAGTCGATAGGGGTTATAGGGACTCTATTGGTCTTTTACAGGATCTTGGTCTCCATTACCATATGCCACCATTTCTACCACCAAACCAAAGACAACTCACAACAATCGAAACTAATAGGGCACGCTTAATTACTAGCACCAGATGGATTGTAGAGGCTAGAAATGGGCATTTCAAATCGATTTTCAAATTTTTCCGAGGAGCGATATCAATAACACATGTTGCAAAATTACGCGAATTCTATTTGATTGCTGGCGCCCTAATAAACAAATACCATCCTCCAATAAGGATGCCGGGCACATTGGAATTAGCTACACAAATGTTGCATGATATCGAAGAAGTCAACATTGTTCAGGCCCGAGTTGAGGCTGAAAACCTCCGTACAAGAAATGGTCGATGGTTTCGTTTGAACCATAGACATGTACCGACGTTTCCTCGACTTGACTTAGAATATTTGAAAACACTCACAGGGTCATATCACATTCACTTAGCTGCCTCCTACATACAAGACACGATACAAAGAGATGGAGGGGAACAAAATACACTCGATATTGACGAACTCATTGAGGAACCCAATTTTTTAAGATTTCGAGTATTTTCTCGGTTCAGAAATGCCACTAAACATATGCTGTGGTTAGTATTCAGAGAAATCGATGATAATAATTTACAAGATCCGCCCATTTTAGGGTACTACTGTACTTGTAGGTCCGGTGCTAGAACATTAGGGACGTGTGCACACGTAGCCAGTGTGGTATGGTTCCTTGGATACGCAAGAAACCAAGGAAATATTACCTTTCCATCTGATCGCCTTTTGAATTGTATCGACGATGCTGCAAATCGATTGAATCCTGAAAATATGAACATCGGTCGGGAACTGATTTGAATCTGGCGATTAGTTGATTTCTGTGTTCCTTGTGAAACATAATTATAGTAGTAGTAGTAGTATATGTCCTTCGTTGGTAGGTATGTACATACCAACCAACCATCGATCCCTAATGAGGTCCTTTAGCCCATAGTGTTCTGAACATGTATCTATATTGTATGTAGGCACGCAACAGTGAATCGTGCAGGACTATCCCCAGCCGATGCTCCGAAACTTCACAATATTTAATTCGTATATTAATATTCGAAAAATTCCTTGCGCTGTCTGGGAATCGAACCCACGACCCCGCAGTCCTGACTCGGGTGCTCGTCCACTGCGCCAATCCTGCCTACACACAATCATATTATAGGTATTGGAACTTTCACTTTCTAACGTGGACTAGGCCTACAGGGGATACCACAATAAAAAAAACGCGCCTGAAACTCTACCTCTCAGGTGGTGGGGAAACGAGTTGGTTTGTCTATTTTTTCAAAATCTGTGATTGAAATTCTTAATTGACATTTTTCTTTCAGGCCTATACTGAACCCGGTAACGAATATCTACATAACCAAAACTCCAACTTTAGTGTCTTTGCGATGTGCATATACTAACTTCGATTCTAACAATATACAGTATGGTCAAAAGATTGGAAGTTGGTTGGATATAGGAGAGTTGCAAAATATATTAACGCGCACCTCTTACTAGGCGTTTGCGGAAGTTTAGTTTCATACTTTTTTCGAAAAGTATTCATAGGATTGAGTTGGGAAAAACCGCTGTCGACTTCGAACGCTCATGAGTTTTAGCACGTTTATGAGTGGGATCGTTGATGAGTTGAAAGTTGATGAAAGGGGTGCGTAGAATAGTTGTGTCGTTGATGAGATTTTTTCGGGGGCATATTGTGATTTGTTTGATGTTTTCTGAAAAACATTTTCGAGATGTTTTGCTAGCGGACCTATAATAAGACCACTAGATTTTGTTTACGAACAAATCACATTTTTTGACATAGTTGACTAGTGACTACTAGTTTTGCGATTCGGAGCAATTTTTCGTGTTATTATGTAATTACTTTTCCATAATTATTTTCACATTATTCGATGTATAAAAAAAACTAGTCATAGCATGGGTCTGAAAATTCCCAATTTGATTGAAATATCCATACTGAGTATATTGGTGGAAAAAAATCTTACATCGACGGTAATAATTTCGAATTAGAGGGTGATGAAAAAAATAGTGGTTTTTGAATATTTTTTCGTGGTTGTCAATTTTTTCAATCGATGAATCACTCTGTATATCGTGGAACTCATTGGGATACATCCTTCAAAAATATTTTGAATGTCTGGAATCAACCCGATAATACGAGGTGGCCCAATGAACTTTAGGATAGACCAATTATGCAATCAACAGCATTAATGAAACACCATGTATAATTATTATATTTTACGAATTCAATTGATGTAAGAAGAGCATACTTGGCTATAAATCTCATTTTGTAATTGTTATCAATTTGTAGCATTGATATTCAGATATTCAAAAAAACACATTATTTGAAATGAGAATCACCCTGTAATAAAAATCAGTTTTGGTCGAATACCTATATAGTTCTTGCGCCTAAGGGCATAACTATTACGTGCTCCCGAAAAATTGGAATTCATTTGTCCTATCTTAGAGATATAGGCCGAGAAAAATTAGGTATTCTTCAACTTCAACACCCTGTATCTCGTAAACTAGTCATAGGATTGAGTTGGGACTTGGCATATTCAATCAGTATGTCGAGTACTATCATTTACCAAAAATTGGGGAAATTCGACGGAACGCCATTTTTATATAGAAAAAGTGCGGGGTCCTTTCTCACTGCTTTCCTAAAATGCACATTGGTCAGATTTGCAGATCTTATATCTACTGGTAAGTGATTGAAAAGCTTTCCACCATTATAAAGAATGGAATCCTTGATTAATGTTGAGTTGGGTCTGGGAAGTCTGATATTAAATATGCTATTACGAGTAGCATACGGAGAAGAAACAAAGTCAAACTCCGTTGTGTGTTTGTATACCAGGCATACAGTTTCAAGAATAAACAGTGCAACGACAGTTAAAATCTTATTGGCAGCAAAATAATTCCTGCATGAATCCCTAGGTTTGACCTTACAGAGACACCTTACAGCCCTTTTCTGTAATATCAACACAGAAGAGAGAAGGGTTGCACTGCATGTTCCCCAAAAAGGTATTCCATATCTTATTTGGGAGTCAATTAAAGCGTAGTAAGCCGTTTTTGCTGTGTGAAAACCCAACTCATTAGAAACCATTCTCACTGCATAACATCCGGATGAGATTTTACTCTTGAGTTGCCTAACGTGTTCATCAAATTTAAGCTTACTATCAATGAATACACCAAGAAATTTTGTGTTTAGTCTATTTTCCAAGATATCATTGCCTATTGAGAGTTCATTCAGCAGACATTTAAATGTTATTATATTTGTTTTGGAGATATTCAAGGATAACAAATTTGCATCACACCAATTTTTTACCTTTTCTACATCTGATGATATCTTTTTATGTAGCTCTGCCGAGTTCTTTTCCTTCCACAATATTGTTGTATCATCCGCAAAGAGAGTAAAGCTGCCAGATATATCTATCGTAGTCAAGTCATTAATATATAACAGAAACAGAATTGGGCCTAACACAGAACCATGTGGCACACCAGATGTGATTGCCCTGCTTTCTGAGAGTTCCGAAGTTCTTACTATTTGACTTCGCCCTGAGAGATACGATTCAAACCAATTGTACGTCACCCCTCTGCTCTAGTTTTCCGCTAGGGTGTATACTGTGATTTAGCCTCCTGCTTGACATACATTTTGGAAATATAATATTCAACATGGAAGAGCAATCGGTTCTTGATGTAGCCTTCATAGTTTCTTCGATTGTTGACGATGACGATTCAAGCTCGAGTGATGAAGACTTCTTGGACATTTATGTGATAATTGTGATATGACATCAATGATGAAGAATTTAGGAGACATTTCAGGTTTATTTAGATATGAA
Source organism: Phaedon cochleariae (assembly GCA_918026855.4). NCBI lineage: Eukaryota > Metazoa > Arthropoda > Insecta > Coleoptera > Chrysomelidae > Phaedon > Phaedon cochleariae. Next base: position 59,340,005 of record OU896711.1, read on the forward strand.
TCCACCCAATGCTGCTGCTTCTCTCGTTACCTGTTTCACTTCATACTCCATATTATTCTCAGCGTTTATTATTTGGATGACGGGTATTTTCTGATATTGAAAGTGATATAATCAACCACCAAAATGAATGTTTCTTTCCTTCCCCTCTAAAATTATGACAGTTCACTGAAGCCACACTACCTTTTAATCACCAGCAATTTCAGCAGAATGTTGAGTCGAAATATTTGGAATGAATAGTATATTATTATCTGCTTACAAGCATCTGTCACATTCAGTGATTTTTTTGATTTCGGAATGAAAAATCAGCAAATTCAGTACGGTCAGTTGAATTCGGAATATAGCCTTGATCTTAATATGACATTATTCAATTATGTTTTGGAAGGATGGTAAAATGTGCTGCGGCTGTATCAATCAGTTGGATGGCAACATGGAAAGTGAAGTAACCGAATGAGAAAAATTGGTAAATACATCAGCAAAATATTTGAGGTGGAACTAATACGAAATCACATATTATACTTTCCCATTGTGCCTATAATTATCCACTCCACAAGTTTTTGAATGCATTTTAGTAGGAACAGTTTTGATTAAAAAGGAAGAATAGAAAAAGAGGCATATGCCCTACCATTTAAAAAATTATACCTACATTCAGGAAATATTGAGTGTTCGTGAAAAACTGCAAAAATGATTCTCAACATGAATATATACAGCACACATGACATATGAGTACATTAGTTCAAATACCTACATGAAATTTCCCATCATATCTCAACCATGAGGCTTAGTCTGAAATCAACACTCATTTATTGATAGGTACTGCCTAATAACAGTCCCATTTGGTAAAACGTATTTAACTCTCAGAAAAATTTGCTTTCTGCCTCCCAAAGAGCATGCTGGAGTTGAAAAATCAAAAAACTCAAAATTACCATCATCATTTGGATATAATATGTAGAGTTGAATGAGGAATTACATGTGGAAATTACGTATGATACACCAATGTACTCAATATAACCTAAAAAACAACAAATGCCAAAAATCTAGTGTTCATACCCAGAAATGAATAAAGATGGAACTATACAATAACTGTTTCACAAACACTTTAGAGTGAGAGGAGACGAGGATCTGTCCGTACCATGTTAAGATGACAAATACGTCAATTTACATCATGGGACCCTACCTTGTAAGAGTTCGAAAATCTAAATGTAATTTCTTTGTCTTCTCCCATTAAAGAATTTTCTATTGTTGTGAATCTTATCCATAAAACCATCATTCTTTCCAATTTTTTTTCCAGTGGTGGCATTGAGGTGGGAGATATTATAACGCACATCAATGGAGTCCCAGTGAAAGAACCCACTGATCTTTACATCCAACCGGATAGCAGAAAAGTACTAGAGATCAGAACTATTCACGAAGGAAAAAGGAAAACAATACATCTCATTTCGAGTACCAGATAATGATAATTTACACCACATTATATCATCATTTAAGTACCCAGTGTTCAATTTATTTACGAATTTAGGTATCCACACTATCGCAATTACCTACCTATTTTAAAATTCATGGATAACACACAACCATAAATTTGATGATATGATATAGTTCAATGCATTGAGTAGTCTGTCAATTGTTTCATGCTTATTCTAGGCCGATAGAAAATGAATTGGCATATGTTCATGGCAAAACAGAGACTTCCTGCGGCATTTGAAATTATGTTACTTCATTTGTGCGATTGGTGTGATGTATTAGTCCCAGCACGCCTATTGTCCTTGAGCTGACCAATCACACTCTGCAACACTACAGAATCAGAGAGAAACAGCAACAGTTCGGGAATGATACGTCACGGCATATCTGGCTTCTTGAGATATGGAATGGAACATGCTGATTTCAAAACTCTACAGATTCAATTTCCTCCAACTACAATAAAATTATGATATTGATTCTACATTATTAATAATGTAAATCATGATTCATTGACTTGTAATTAGTTGTTATTGAGCAAACTTCATTACTAGACTGGTTTTGAGTGATATCTAAGTACCTGAGACTGATTCTAGTGTTGAATTCCACTTGTTCGAAATCTCGAAACCCGGAAACCTGGGAGAGCTGAGTAATTCATTGATTCCTGACTTTCCAAAGCTTTTCCTGATAGTTAGCTCTGATGAACATCATTACAACCCTAAACACTTCAATAAATTTCAACCCTTTGCTTATGATATGGAATATGGAAGAATTATATTCATCTGTTAAAATGATGGATGTTTACCTGGTCATAACTTTTTTGTTATTGGATATTTTCGAGTCAAATTCATTCAGTACCATTAGCAAGGGTAGTAGATCCTGTTTCTGTGCCCATTTAGGGTTGAATATTATATTTGTGAGTGTAGGAACATGTGCTTTTGGATGCAAGTTCCTGCAGGTATAGTTGCGGATTTCAACCAATCAGGTTCTAGGATTGAGCTGTCCTTGTACCGAGGTTGATGGGGAGTATAAATTCGGAGGACAGCTGAGGGATCTCTCTCTCCGTGCCCTACTGTACACACTACTCTACGCTTCACACTCTCTACTCTTCACGCTCTTTACTTCTGGCTTTTTTCACTTGTTTCTCTTCTGGTCATCTTGCTGATCTCCTAGTGCACTCATATTTCATTGAAAGCCAGTGTTAAGTATGGATGTATAGTGATTTCGTGTTGCACATGTAAGTTTGTATAATATTTTCCACCATTATTATTCATCCTGTTCATATAGATTCATTTCATTTCTGTAGTTTTTCATACCGATACTCACCCGACCTGTGTTACGAATCCAGAAATTCGTATATGCGAATAAACGGTTTTTTGTGATTGCATATTTCATTTTTCTTTCCTGTTGTCATTGTTTTCAGTTCCAAACAGTTCCAATAATTCATTCATTTATTTTCAATATTTTTATTTGCCAGATTGCGTATTGTTATTGACTGACGGCTGACATAGTCACTAGCCAGTTGTCAATTCTTCTTTTTCTCCTTAAGCATTCCTGTCCTGTGCACCCGAGTCCCTGTGCTTTGTATTCTGTCACGCTGTGGCCTGTGGTTCATGAAATTCTGAGATGAACAGAAAAATATAATTGACCTCACTAAAATTCCGATATGGCGGAAATTAGGAAATTCAGAGGAAAAATGAATACGAAATGAATCTTTTCAATTCGTTTCGATCTGTCTTTCGAATTCTCCTGGTAAACTTATTGGAGTAGTTTGAATGAATAATTCTCCAGGCCTAACCTAAAAATGCCAGAGACGGTTTTCAACAGATATTTGCTTAGATTCCTGCAATTATCCAGAATAAAAATAGCAACCAGTATTCCAGGCTAAACCCAGGGTAAGTAATCGAAGGCTACATTCCCGTGGCTTCTTGATTCCAGGTCGATTCAATAACATTGACCCCTGGTTTATATTGGAGGTATCAAGGTAGGTATACCTTCTGTACCCTGTGCCTGTCTCCACTGTTGTTACCCAGGCCTTCTAATAAACTGAGACAAATACTAGAGTAGTCTCTGTTTGAACAGGCGCCAAAGTAAGGGCCTCAGAAATAAAGGGCATTACAGACTGAAAGAGGTTTGGACGGATTGCATTCCTCAGTGAAGTTCCTCATCAACTAGATGCAGAAGCTAGGCCTCTCCCGCCACTTCACGGTTACAAGGAGGAATTACTACTATGCAGTTTCACATGAGAGGGCGCCAGAGAGAATTGATGACATTTTGGCTATATCTTTACTTGGCATTTTATACAATTGATTGGTTGGTGTATCAATACAATGTTTCCAAAGATTTTCAATATGATGTTAATATTCTATTATTTTATGAACAAGATCCCCTAACATTTATTAGATAGTCGATTCGACTCAGTATATGAGAGTAGAGAATCATGTTTGCAATCTCAATGTCAAGTTTGGGACATCTTCTCAATGCACCAATAATTGGAGGTTCTTTGTCAGAAACATCAATTTGTTTGTTCCACTTCAACCTGTCATCAAACCAAATATTTTTATTTCATCAGATTGAGAAATTTTTTTAAATTTCTTCAAACGTTTTTGTTGAAAAATCATATATCTTGTTTTATTATTATTATTCGATGAAATGTTAGAGTGGAGCCATTTTCGAAATATTTCCGAATCTTTCTCTGAATTTGAAGGATTCTCACTTCCATATAAAAGAACTGTATCTGCATACATGGTATATTTACTCGCTAGACCAAGTTCACTGATATTCAAAACATAAAGTAAATATAGTATAGGTCCTGAAACAGAGCCTTGTGTAACACCCTCATCAATTGATTATTTGACAGCGACTTAGTGCATTTCGTAATTTGTCCTATTTTCAAGATGTAAATTCGAAACATTTTTCACAGTGCCTCTGAGTCCCATTGATTTCAAGTTTTCTGAAAGTATTGTATGATCAACTGTGTCGAAGGCCTATTTGAGATCAATGAAAACAGCAATCACATAATTTCCTGAATCAAGTCCTTTCTGGATTGATTCCATCACTTGTAATACTGCTGCTGCCACAATGAGCATCTTGAGAATTTTCTCAAAAATTTATGAAAATATGCTCATTAAATCTATGGGTTTGTAACTTGTGGGATCCTGAGCATCTCCATTTTTTTCAATGAAAAAACAGTACAATACAAATTTGGTCGATTTTTTTGTTTGGGGTTGACCGACTTCGTACTATTTTTTCTTTGGAGACATTTTGGACCACTATCAAAAGGATGGATGGTTTTCATGACTTATCTCCATTTTAACAGCTTTTATTTAACTTGCATTGTATGTTTGTATGTATGTATGTTCGGGTGGAATCTTTGAACTCAAGTTTGAAGTAGAAATCTTCAACCGATTGAGCTGAAATTTCGTATACACGTTCAGTTTGGATGACAATGCACGATAAGGTGTGTCACGTTATTCTAAATCCAATATGGCGGACTATCCAAGATGGCGGAATAGCTATTTTTGATATACTTTCACGATATGAGTATCAAATGAAAAGGCTCGATGAGAGTAACTCGAAAAATGATGAGACGTCATTCTGAATCGAATATAGCGGTCCATCTAAGATGGCGGAATGATCATTTTTTATCTACTTCTACTTCTACAATATGGGTACACAATTTATATTATCATAAAAGCTTGTCGCAATGATCAATATTTAATCAAATTGTAATTTGAAAAATTTTATCTCAGCAGATTTTACATAATTAAATAAGTACTAGTTCATTCACACAAGTGAATCGCGCGACAAACTTTTATGATTATATAGGTTGTGTATAATGGACCCTAATAACACACTTATGTCCCATGGATATTCTTAGAACGTCCTGTCGGGACATTCAGGACGTCGAATTTGGTACCGTTGACGTCCATTGGACGTATGTGGGACGCACAAATGTCCCACTTGCGGACCAATTAGGGTCGTCCTTGAGGGACGTCCGTAGAAGGTCCCCAAAAAGTTTCTCATTGATGTCCAATGGATTCACGTGAAGGACATCGTTTAGGAGTACTTATAGCCTAGCAATTATTCGTCGGCGAGGTGTAAATCAACGTCCTCGCAGGGACAACATATTGAAAGTACCGACTGGGACGTCCATTGGACGTTATTTCTAGGACACTGGAAGAGTACAGTTCATGTAGAAATTGGGACATCCGGCAGATATCCCTGAGGGACATTTCGATTGTTATACGATCCTGAAAATATTAAGGGCATCTGTGCAGAGATATTTGAAGGAATGTACCATCTGGGAAATTTCATGGTTGTCTAGAAGGGACATTATATAAGATCTGAAGCCATGCCAGAATATGTACTACTCGAAACATCCGATGGATGTCCTTGAAGGAACGTTTAAAATCATATCCCATCAGGGACATGCCAAGGACGTCCTTGCATGGACATTCTACAATATGTACCACGTAGGACGTCTAAGGGATGCTATTTCTAGGAAATTTGAAATGATGTACCAGCTGGGACATTCCGTGGACGTCCTTGCTCGGACATTGCATGAGATGTACGGGATGGGACGTCCCACTTATTTTAGGTTCGGGACATTCGGACGTGAATTGTACCAAATAGGGACGTCTCTAGGACGTTGTGTGCTATTAGGGGAGGTCATAAGTTGATAGTTGAAATTATTAAGAAAAATTTTATTTTCTCCTTTTTAGAGCGTTTAAATAAAAGCTTTTTATCAAAAAGTTCATTTTTACTTTTAATTTATTTCTAAACAGCTCTTAATGATGTGTGTTTCAATTCGTGTGGGAAAATTTCTTTGTTCGATATCTGTGACTGTTTATATGTTAGCTCATCACTGTTTTTGTCTGTCCCAAATAAACAGACGAGTAATTGATGACGGAAGCTTTATCGTGTATGCACAAATTTGTATTAAAATGCAGATTCATTTCTGCATTGGTAGAGCGAGCAATATTATACGCTACGGAATCTGCTCTGCGAAAACCTGAGGATCTAATTAATCTATTATTATTTTCTCTCAAACTAAAACAAGTATATGGCCATATAACTTTATTATAGAAGGCGAATATATGCATCAAACGTAGCGAGATTGTTTCGTATTTTGAGAGGTGCTTGGGAAATAAAAAAATCTGGTGAAATGAACGAAATATACGAACTGCGGTAATCTGCAATAATGAAGGAAATAAATTGACGAATACTCGTAAAGAAAAATACATAAAAGAATATGAGTTATGGAAAACTTTCTCAAAGTTCTATGATACAGATGATATTACATACAGGGTTGGGCATATGTGTGGAAACACCTCAATATCTCGAAAACGAGAAATGCGATCCCAATGAAACTCGGTACCTAAGGACTGTTCGACCTGTGAGGAAATCAAAAATCGTATCAGCAATGTTGCCAGATCTCTCGATTCTGCTGTGCGTGACACAGCTTTGTTTTTTCAAATGCAACACCCAGTTTATCATAATTGCATTCGATTGCTGATGCTTCATTTGATAGAACCTCGGATTTGGCAAACCAGCATTTTTGAAAAAAAAATGGAAACTCCTGAATGTCTTCAAAATAATAATCGATACATCTCAGTACGTGGAGCTGTCCGACCTGAAGAAGTCGAAAATCGTATCAGCGCAACTAAATTTTTTTCATGGTAACACTAATCATATGGATTCAAATTCCGTTTTTTCCTGAGATCTGACAAACCAGCGTTTTTGGGAATGGTTATGAGAGAATACCCCTGAATATTTGAAATTGAAAACGACAGATGTGATTTGGATGAAAATCAGTTCCTGCGGATCTAGGAAAGTCAAAAATAGTGTCAGTGGTATTGTCAAATCAGGTTTTTCTGCATGCGATAGTCCGTTTATTATGACTGCATATTCGATTTCTGGTGCTCCATTTACAAAAATCCCAGACAAAAAATTATTTCAAGTTAATATTTTATTTGCAGGAATATTTGAAGTTTATCAAATACCAGTTTGCTATGAATGCTGTATTAGTGATTGAAAAATCTATCAGACAAGATTTTTCTGGAGCAAAGGTACTTAAATTCATCGATATAACATCCATTGTTTCAGAGATATCAAGGAGTTCTCATACTCCTTTCCAAAAATACTGGTTTGTCAAATCATAGAAAATATATAAAATTGGAATTTGTCAATTGGAGGTTCTATCAAATGATGCATCAGCAATCGAATGCAATTATAATAAACTGGGTGTTGCATATGAAAAAACGAAGTTGTGTCACGTACAGCAATATACAGAAATCTTGCAACAATGCTGATACGATTTTTTATTTCCTCAAGTCCAACAGTCCCCATGGACCAAGTTTCATTGGGATCGCATTTATTGTTTTCGAAATATTAATGGTGTTTCCACACATATACCCAACCCTGTATGTACCAGGTGATTCAATAGGGGTGATGAGGTGCTGGGTATCTCAAGAAGTAATAGTTTATCAAAGACGCCCCCTAGCGAGGGCAGTAGGAACCCGAATGGAATAGATGTTTTTTGTTTCATTCAGCAAACCTTCCTTTCTTGAACCAGATCGATCTTGTAAGCGAAATCATTAGTTCCTGAGATCAATATCTCGTCACCCTTATTGAATCACCTGGTACAAGCAATCGGGGAAAATTCCACAGGTAAATAGAGGGTGTCCCTAAGAGGTATTTACAGAAACTAATCACATATTTCTCAGACCAGAACAATTTTATGCAAGCAAACTTGTTGCTTAGTTCTGGTGGTAAATCTCAAGTTACAATTTTCAAAATCGTTTCTGCTTTATAACTCTGAAATGGCGCATGAGATTTTTCTCAAATTTGGTACACGTTGGCAAAGCTACATTGGACAATGAAACCGATGTCATGATTATAATAAATATCATTCCATAAAACTATAATAGAGAAAAAAAAGGGTACGAAAATAAGAGTGATTATTCCAGATTTTTTGGGATTTTCTCCTCGTTTCTATAAAATGAAAATATTAATTTCATTTCAATATACGTGTAGTGAGGACAAATCAGATGATTTGCCCCAAAATGTCACTGCGTTTGAAGAATTTCCCTATCGGAGAGCCTGAAAGAAAAATTCACTAGCTTGTCAGTGGAAATTTGTATTGAAAAAAGGTTTGGAGAAGAGAAATGAAGGTATATAGAAAAAATATTGAATTTTCATTTAGCTTTGGACGTTCCGGGAACGAATCTGCTCCCATTTTCAACATAAAAAATGGATATTTGAATAGCAATTCCTTATTTGTCTTTTCAGTTCAGAAAAATGAAACTTGTTGGTGATATATTCAAAGTGAAAACTGTTTTGAAAACTGAAAATACAATGAGATCAATTCTAAATCAAACAAATCCGAAAAATGGAGAACAATCGTTAAACATTTTTTTACAGTATACCTTGTGTTGTGAAAAGTTTTATACAGGTGAAACCAAGAGACCTCTCTCAGTAAGGACGAAGGAACAAGAGTACAATATGAAGATAAGACACATCGACAAATCAAAACAAGCTGAACCTATCCTTAATGAGGATGGACAACATATGGCAGAATAGAATAATATTAAGAGCATTGAAAAAGAAGATAACAACCAGAAGAGAAGAATCATCAAGGAATCTGCTTACATTCTTCTGAACGGAGACAGTAGCATTGGTTCCTGTTCAGTTGATATAGATAGAACATGGTATTCACTACTGAAATCTGAAAATGAGAATGGTTAATCCAAGATTAATTAATGAAAATATTCTGTAACTCATTCGAATGTCTACGTCACCAAGTGTCACTGAGAACAGGAAAGTTTTGAGACAAATAAGAAATTGCTATTCAAATATCTTTTTTTCATGTTGGAAACGGGAGCAGATTCGTTTCCGAAACCTCCAATGCTAAGTGAAAATTCTATATTTTCTCTATATTACTTCATTTCTCTTCTCCAAACCTTCTTTCGATACGAATTGTCACTGACAAGCTAGTGAAATTTTTTTCAAGCTCTCTGATAGGGAAATTCTTAAAACACATATACATACACGTATATTGAAATAATTCACATATTCTCATTTTATAGAAACGAGGAGAGAAAATCCCAGAAAATCTGGAATAATGAATGTACAGGGTGATTCACCATAAATGTCCCCTCCTCTAGCTCACTTATTTTTTAATCGATTTGAAAATTTGAAACATCATCTGAAATGATTTTTCAGAAATATTTTTCCCGTTGCATCAGAAAAAACAGGGTGCTCGGAACAAACGATCTACAGAATACTACTTGATTTTTTCAAATGGAACACCCTGTATTTTATTATATTTTTTTGCAATTATTAAATGTCAGTAGATAGTAAATCAAAAGTTAAGATACGATCAAGAAAGCCGTTTTGACCTATAATGAATAGTTTCGTTACAGAAAAATCCTAAAGTTGAAAAATCTCGATATTGAACACCCTATATCTCTGTAATCATTTTCGCTAAACCCCAAGTGTGATGAATTGATGAAATCAGCTCTTCTGGGAGAATCTAAAAATGAAATGAAAAATAGGGTGTTCCATTAAAAAAAATCAAATAGTACCCTGTAGATCGTTTGTTCCGAGCACCTTGTATTTTCTGATGTAGTGGAAAAAAACTCTATCGAAAATCATTTCAGATGATTTTTAAAATTCTGCCATCGGTTCAAAAGTAACTGATCTAGAGGGGGGGACATTTATGGTGAATCACCCTGTACCACCTCCTCGATTAACCCACAGACAGTATTTTCGATTGAAAAAAAAACACCCCTGCTGTCGAGTTTCTTCACTCCGTACTGGAATCTAGTTCATCTCAAATTCATCCTTTTTATAAAAGTGAAGAAATGTTAATGTCGTGTTAATTGCATAGCAACGAAAAAAATGATATTGAAAATTTTGACTGTCAATAAAAACCGATATCAACCATGTTATGGTCTTGAGCTAACTGATATCACACGCCTGCGAGAATTACCCCGTACTCATACAGTACAATTCCCAGAACCGCGACCCACTCCACGCCGCACCAAAATAGCCGGCGGCGTCTGTTCACGACCGGCGTCGCGACGCTCTCCCGCGATGCCCGCGTCGGTTCAGTCTCGGTCATGACGGACGACAGGACGCACGGTGCGGGTGTGCAGCAGCGCGCGAAAGGACGCTCGGCGTCGATATGCGCCGCGACGCACGCCGTCTCGCTGGAGGCGATCCCGCCGCCGTCGGGAGGCGCTTCCCCGGACGCGAACAGGAGGAGGCGGCCGGCGGCCAGGTCGCAGAGTGCCAGAACCGCCAATCGCAGGTGAAGTACCTATTTTACTTTTTATAACATAGTATCAACATTGAATTGAGATTGTACACTTCCAAATTGATGAATATCAGTTCTGAATTGGGATTAAACGCTTTAAGATTGAAGATGAATACTTCTGAATTGGGAATATTCAGTCTCACATTGGAATTGTATACTTTGATTTTGAGTGCCAGAAATGCCAATCGCAGATGAAGTACCTATTTGCCTTTTTATAACATATTATGAACATTGAATTGAGGTTATACACCTGCAAATTGATGGATATCAGTTCTGAATTGGGATTAAACGCTTTCAGATTGAGAATGAATACTTCTGAATTGAGAATGTTTAGTCTTACATTGGGATTGTACACTTTGATTTCGATGAATCTAACTTCTGAGTGCCAGAAATGCCAATCGCAGGTGAAGTACCTATTTGCCTTTTTTTAACATATTATCAACATTGAATTGAGTTTGTACACTTTCAGATTGATGAATATCATGTCTGAATTGGGATTAAATGCTTCCAGATTGAGAATGAATACTTGTGAATTGAGAATGTTCAGTCCCACATTGGTATTGTACACTTTGATTCTGATGAATCTAACTTCTGAGTGCCAGAAATGCCAATCGCAGGTGGAGCACTTATTTTCCTTTGCATAACATATAAGCAACATTGAATTGAGATTGTACACTTTCAAATTGATGAATATCAGTTCTGAATTGGGATTGAACGCTTCTAGATTGGAGATAAATACTTGGGAATATTCAGTCTTACATTGGAATTGTACCCTTTGATTTTGATGAATCTAACTTTTCTGAGTTAGATATTGTATATTTGAATCGAAAGACAGAAATGAATACTCTTTATGTATCTAACAGGAATGAAATTTCGAATTTTATATATAATACCAGCAATAGAATTCAATTTTCTCCTCACGATAGTTGTTCATCAATATAAAGACCTAAATATTTTGATCATTTGTATATTCAATGGATTTGATATTGAAACATATTGGGGTATCATTCAATATATCTGTTGTTCGTTTTGAGATGAACATATACGTAGATTTACTATAATTGAGAGTCAACATTGAATTGAGACTGTATACTTTTAAATTGGTGAATATCACTCCTGAATTGGAATAAAACGCTTTCAGATTGAGAATGACTAGTTCTGTTATTACATATTATCAACATCGAATTGATATTGTACCCTTTGGAATTGATGACTTTGAGTTCTGAATTGGGCTTAAACGCTTTCAGATTGAGGATAAATACTTCTAAATTCTGAATTGGTCTCACAATGGGATTGTAAACTTTCAAATTGATGAATATCAGTATTGAATTTGGATTAAACGCATTCGGATTGAGGATTAATACTTGTAAATTGGGAATGTTCAGTCCTACATGGGGATTGTACACTTTGATTTTGATGAATCCAACTTCTGAGTACCAGAAATGCCAATCGCAGGTGGAGTACCTACCCGCCTTTTCATAACATATTGTCAACATTGAATAGAGATTGTACACTTTCAAATTGATGAATATCACTCCTGAATCGGGATGAAACACTTTTTGATTTTTGATGAATACTTCTCAATTGAGAATGTTCAGTCTTACATTAGGATTGTACACCTGTCGGTGGCCAGGACGCAGATTGCCAGAACCGCCAATCGCAGGTGAAGTATCAACCTTTTCATTATTATGAACATTGAATTGAGATTGATCATTCCAAAATTGAGATTGTACACATCAAAATTGATGAATATCGGTTCTGAATCGAGATCAACCACTCCCAAAAATTGTGGATAATCACTTCCGTATTGAGAATGTTAAGTCTTGAATTGGGATTGTGGAGTATCTACCTTTTTATTATTGTCAACATTGAATTGAGATTGATCATTTCAAAATTGGGATTGTACACATAAAAATTGATGAATTTCGGTTCTGAATTGAGATCAAACACTTCCAAAAATTGTGAATAATCACTTTCGTATTGGGAATATTCAGTTTCGAATTGGGATTGAACACTTTCAATTTGCATCATTCCTTCCCACTTAATTGAGAGGCCGGCTTTTTATATGTATACCTCGTCAACTTCGAATTGAGATTGTTCACTTTCGAATTGATGAGTATTACTCCTGAATTGGGATTGTACGCTTCCGAATTGAGAATAATCACTTCCGAATCAGAAAATGTTCGGTCTCGAATTGGTATTGAACATATTCAAATTCATGTATATCACTTCAAAAGTGATATTGATTATAAATATCAAATTGGGAATCCCTCTCAATTTGTGAATAAATGCTTTCGAATTGAGATTCTACACCTTTTTCTCGTCAAGAGACTTGTGCGAGCATCAAGGAATGACGGGGATATTACCTTCTAACGTGTGATCCCAAACACTTTATTAGGCCATCATCAAAATTTCTGTGGTCGTGGTGGGAATCAAACCCACTATCGGTTATCCAACGTGAATAGAACATCGACGGCTTAACCACGAGGCTACGCTGGCCAATGATAGAATGACAAGGTTGATATTGGAATTTATTTCAACTTATCGAGGTTTCTTCTCCTCGGAAACACTTCCTCAGGCAGAGTAATCCAAACCTTAGCTTTCCATGAGTTATGGTAGAGAGTTGTTCGACATATTATATGATAACAAAAAAAAAATCTTCGAAGACACAAAATAAAGCAAGAGTGTTATCGTTATTTCCTCCTATTTTTGAAGGTCGGTAAGGACACGCGTCAATCCCTCCACCAACCACAACGGCGGCGCCGTCAAACCGCCGACGCAGCCGCAGCAGAGCACCAGCGAGCCGAAACTCGCCGACAATCATACGGCGACGCCCGACGTCTCGCCGCACATCCGCCGCAAGGGGTCGCAGCACCAGCGTCGCGGCGCTTCGGGGCACCAGCGCAAGTCCACGGCCTTCCTGGACGTGCCGGAGACGCGCGGGAGAAGTCAGCGGGAGGAGGAGGGGGAGGAGGAGGAGGACGAGGACTCGTATAGGTTGAGGTCCTTCAGCTTTACCTCCAAAGGTCGGTTTACTACGCTGTTTTTTTTCTGACAACTATAAAACTTCCTTTGAGAAAGGGATGAATAGAAGTACTCTCTGTAGGTTAATCGAGGAGGAGGTAGATTCATTATTCCACATAATTTGGGATTTTTTCTCCTCGTTTCTATAAAATAAAAATATGAATTTTAATACAATATACGTGTAGTAAGGACAAATCAGATGATTTGCCCCAAAATGTCACTGCGTTTAAGGAATTTTTCTATCAGAGATCCTAGAAGAAAAATTCACTAGCTTGTCAGTGACTATTCCACTCTTGATCTCGAGAACCAATCAGAATCGACCATTTTCACGGTTTCTTCTGTATTCTAGCGATATTTTTTGTTTATTAAATTTTATCGGACTTGCTCTACCAATACAGAAGCCGAATTGACCCACACGTGACCAACAAACCTCGTTTATCAGCGATAAAATTTTGACATCGTGTCTGGTCAAGATTGCTTTGGATCAAATCTGAGACAATAACCTAAGTTCCTACTTTATTTTATTTACCTATAATTTGCGTTAGTGAGACATTTTGTACGAAAGGCGAGAACATTTTATTCTTTAAAATGTATACATATTTGTTGGCGGTCTGACAACAATACTAGAATTCAAATTCCTTTTTGAAGTAATCTTCTTCAATTATTCAAGTTATTGTGACCGGTATAGTTACCAGATGATGTGGCGCAACTGATAGGATTGTTGCGCGAGGATACGAAGATCGGTGGTTCGAGCCCCTCGGCAACGATTTTTTTTTAATTGTTTCATGTCACATAAATTCAATTTTTTTTTTTTTTGAATTGGATAGCAATTGTATACACTCTTTTGAGAGCAACCATCTCCAAGATAATAAAAAAAATACTGTTTATCAAAATTGTACATTCCACTTTGTGAATAACTAGGTATAAGTAGGTAGTTAATTTCTAAAAAATTAAATTCTGTATTGCATTACTATTATTATGTTATTCTTCGCAGTTTGAGTTGGAATATACTTAAATTGTGATTCCTATTTCTTATATCTATTGTCTCATTCAATCATGAAATATTCATACGAATACAACTCGTGATACTATTTTTCCTGGAAATATTCGTCGATTGACATACTCCAGCTTGCTGCTCTAATTTCACTCATGACATTGATCCAAAACTACTCACCTACAGCTCGTAGTTTTGATAACAATATCATTCACGAAATTACTAGGCAACAAGCTGTCGTAACAATCACCGAATATTTCCGGCAAAATATTATCACTTGTGGTATTATATATGACAATTTGTATTGACAATTTGATTCATGATGAAAAATTCCACAAGTCGCGTGATTTTGTCATTGTGACAGCGAAAAAGGTTTGCCCTAACTTTTCCAGTGACACAAACGGAAAGCATGATAACCAGCCATAAACAAAATAATGTTTGATGAATTAAATTGTCTTACCGAATTACACTCTAGCTTTTTTTTGTTAGTCGAAGTAAACTTGCCATTTATAATTCGAATTTTGTTGCCATTAGGTAATTCAACTCAAAAAACTGCCAGAAGAAATTACTCGTCCCACGCACTCGTAATTTTTTCAGAGGCAGTTTTTTTCGTCAAATCGCCAGGCAACAAGATACTTATTGATGAATAATATCAAGTTTACTTCGACAAAAAAAGCTCTCGTGTGAAAAAATAAGTGAAAAAAGTTTGGAGAAGAGAAATGAAGGTATATAGAGAAAATATCAAAATTTTACTTAGCTTTGGATGTTTCGAATGTGCTCCCGTTTTCAACATAAAAATAGTTATTTATTATACAAGGGAAAAAAGTAGTAGATTTTAGCTCCAGGTTGTGTTGTCTCCCGACGCGTAGCGGAGGGAGACAAAAAACCGTGAGCTAAAATCTAATATTTTTCCCGTGTATAATACACTATTTTTTTCTGTGACAGAAGGAAGGACGAATCAATATTGAGAAGATATTATATTATTTCGAAATCTGAAAATTATCGACGTGAAATTTCAAGTTTTTAACAGTAGGGACACCTGCGTTTTATAGGCATCTTTATCATTCTTTTGAAGTAATCAGATATCTGATGTCACTTCTGTCAGTTCAATTCTGTGATTTGATTTTAAAAATTGCGAATTCAGTAGTTGTTTAGTAATATAGGAAACCGCGAAGTCGAATGGAAGATGAAAGGACTTGCAGTTCTTTCTCGGAGACGGTATTATTGACTCATTTTTCGGAACTATAGCACAACAAAAGCCATAACCAGAGTATATATATGTGATATATATCCGGGAAGCATTTAAACATTCCGGTATAGGATTCGGCACCTGCTTAAATTCTATTGGCGGATTTTGATTTGTATGACCAATTAAAGGCGAAGTGCCGAAATCCGTACCAGAATGTTGAGCGGTGCTGAAAAGCAGGTCGGAATGTTGCCCTGCATTTTGCGCGGTTTTTGTTTACATTTACCCTCGCATTTACCTTACCTGCGTATTTTTTGATTATACCGTCGTTCCCACATGCTAACAACAAACCTGCAATCTTGTTATTATAGTTAAGTGCAATCATCAATTAGTGGAGTATACCATAAATCACTAATTATGGAAAGATTAATAAAAGTTTCAGAAAATTTGTATAGGGGCAATATAAAGAATGAAACAGAAGTTGTGCAATGGATGAATGATTATGAAGCTCAGTCGTTTACATTATGACGTTTCGAATCAGGCCCTACAAATATTAAAAGATTCTTGTACAGGTAACAATTTTATGTTTTTTAAATATTTTTTTATTTGCTCAAGAAATGTATTCGAAGAAGACGAAGACGCAGTTTGGCAGGTAACGTGGCGAGAAATCAACCAAACGCTAAGTCCCATGGAATAGGACATTAACAGACCAAGTGTTCTAATGATTGTTATTTCGAATTTATTATCTCATTTTATTACATATAATCATTCATTTTAAACTTTTATACCAAATAATCATCATGAATATAAATGAAAATTTCTAAAGTTATTGAAAAATGCGTTCATTACACATTATCTCGAGCTTTCATTTCATCAACATTCCGACCTGTGTTTCAGCACCGCTCAACATTCTGGTACGAATTTCGGCACTCTGCCTTCAATTGGTCAGATAAATCAAAATCGGCCAATAGAATTTAAGCAGGTGCCGAATCCTATACCGGAATGTTTAAATGCATCCGGGAAAGAAGTACTCACTTTTTTCCCACGGGAAAAAAGTAATTTATGAAAAGTGACATTTTATAACCTGCCAACAGAGATGAAATGCCAAACTTTTTTCCCGTCACAGAAAAAATGGATTTTTTGTATGGCAAATTCGTATTTGTCCTGACACTTTTCAGTTTTCAGTGACAATTGGTGACGTTGCCTACGTCACCCATTTACGGCAATCTTCAATAGAAAAACACGGGGAATCTCTAGCTGTCGCGTTGGACATATCGAAAGCATTCGACCGTGTTCGGCACGAAGGACTCCTCCACAAACTACCATCATACGACTTACAGCAATTCCGGCGTTCCACAAGGATCAATTTTGGCACCAACATTATTCCTTCTTCATATCACTGCTCTGTAGGGAGTAACAACTTGCCTCATCCACAGCTTTGCAGATGATAGTACCCTCCATACTGCGTTCTCTTCCAGAATTCCCATTTCTTCCCAGGAAACTAAGAACTCACGGCGCAGGCAGGTCAATGCTGTCAATGAAGATCTTGCTGAAATCACAGCCTGGGGAACGAACAACCTAGTTGAATTCAACGCCACCAAAACAAGCCTGCATTTTCTCTAGAAAGGCGGAACTCAGTATGCCCGATATTGTAATGTCTGGCTCCACCATCCCCACCAAGCCCACCATATCTATGCTCGGTATTTCCATCAGCAACACTCTTTCATGGGATAATCATGTCAGATCCATCGCAAAAGCTGCTTCACAAAAACTTGGATTCTTGTTCCGTGCGAAAAGCTACTTTACACCTCAACAGCTTTTCATGATCTACAAAGCGCAGATACGGCCTGTTCTAGAATACTGTTCCCACATATGGGGTTCGGCACCAAAACATACGCTGATGCTCTTAGATTCCATCCAGAGAAGAACCATTCGCCTGGTGGGTGACGCCACACTCACTCACTCTTTGACATCATTGGAACACCGTAGAAAGGTCGGCGACCTTTCACTTTTCTATCGATACTTCCGCGGGAAATGTTCTTCAGAAATCTCTGCTATCATCCCTTCACTAGCAATACCAATCAGACGAACTAGACAAGCCCAGTCAGCACATCCTTTTGTTGTCAACCTCGAAAGATGTCGAACAGCACTTTATCAGGACTCCTTCATCCATAGAACGGCTAGGCTATGGAATTCATTGCCTGTGGAAGTATTCCCAACAACATATAATCTCCAAAAGTTCAAAAAAAATTTCAATACCTACCTCCTGTTCCTATCCTCCCTAGGAACACACGATGTTCTTTGAACATTATAGGGATTCCCTTTCGTGCGCTCCAAGCGACAAAAAAATATCAAATGAGTTACATCAATTAATCTTGAATTCACCATTTTTATTTTCAGATTTCAGTAGTGAATATCATGTTCTATCTTTATCAACTGAACAGGAAGCAATGCTATTGTCTCCGTTCAGAAGAATGCAAGCAGATTCCTTGATTTTTCTCTTCTGGTTGTTATCTTCTTTTCCAATTATTTTAATATCATTCCACTCTGCCATATCTAAAAAAATGGAACGTGTTGGTGATGAATTTCAAGTGAAAACTGTGTTCAAAACTGAAAATACAATGAGATCAATTCTAACTCAAACAAAACCGAAAAATGAAGAACAATCGTCAAAAAATTGCATTCACTGTATACCTAGTGTTTGTGAAAAGTTTTATACAGGTGAAACCAAGAGACCTCTTTCAGTAAGGACGAAGGAACAAAAATACAATATAAAGAAAAGACACATCGACAAATCGGAACTAGCTGAACATATTCTTACTGAAGATGGAAAACATACGGCAGAGTGGAATAATATTAAAATCATTGAAAAAGAAGATAACAACCAGAAGAGAAAAATTAAGGAATCTGCTTGCATTCCTCAAACGGAGACAATAGCATTGTTTCCTGTTCAGTTGATATAGATAGAACATGGTATTCACTATTGAAATCTGAAGATGAAATAAATTCAAGATTAATTAATGAAATCATTCTGTAACTCATTTGATTGCCAACGTCACCAATTGTCACTGAAAATAACTGAAAAGTGTCAGGACAAATACGAATTTGCGATACAAATAATCCATTTTTTATGTTGAAAACGGGAGCAGATTCGTTCCCGAAACGTCCAAAGCTAAGTAAAAATTTGATTTATTTTATATACCTTTATTCCTCTTTTCCAAACTTTTTTCAATACAAATTGTCACTGACTAGTCAGTGAATTTTCCTTTCAGGATCTTTGATAGGAAAATACTTCACAGTGAAAAATTTCCGGGTGTAATTTCAACCGAGTGGATTTCAGAAATAACTCCGATTGAATCAACACTTGATTAGCAATTTCATACCATTATTATCAGAAATTTGATAATACCGTGTACAGTGGTGTCAATTCACACAGTCATAGTGAAAAATTACACGGATGTGGTAATTTAGAGGAGTTCTGAAATATCCATTCGAGAGAAACACCAACAGGATGAAAAGTAATTACTTTCGATAGTGGTATCATCCAAGTTAACGCAAAAAATACACTTATTATATAAAATTATCACCTAGTTACACCCTCACCAATCACAAACAAATCAGAACCGTGTATGAATTATGAGATTTGGGGCATCATCGTCTTGCATTCTCCCATGTGAATAAATAATGTTTGCTGATTATGAAATTACCCACTGAAAAACCTGAACTCATTGAAGAATGGATGGACATTGTGTAGGTATATCATCATCCAAGAATTCTGGTATCCAGATTGATAGGTGACAATAAGAACGGATGATTTCGTGAAATTAATGCATTAAATACATTTTAATCTGATTCATAAATTATATATGATGATTTTTATATTGCGAAGCGATATAGAGTACTTATATCGAACCAGATTGAACATAAAATTGGATATCAAAGTAGAAATTTTGTGCACAGAAAAATATTTAGAGAATTTCTTGATAGATGGTGACACTAAGCGCTCCTTCAACGCACGTTTCTCGACAGCCTACAAATAGTATCAGCTCAGAGATGTTTTGTAAGTCACAATTCTCACTACATTGGATCGTTTTTTACACTGAATACTAATGTAAGTATATCAGAGTCGTGTTAGTCAACACTCAGATGCATACAAGAAAACACTGCTTCTCAGCGTGATAACACTCGATAAGTGTGTTTTCACAACAGAAGAATATCCGACAAATATTCACATATTATCATAATATCATCAGTAAAAGCAAAAACGCAACAGATACAGTGTCAAAATAATCACCAAATGATTGTATAGTCACCACTCTGGTGTTGAATAACACGAATCGATCAAATTAGCTCTAGATAATCTAGTGTAGTTCTTGACTGTATGTAAGAACGAATGACACCCTATGATGGTGTTAAAAATATCAGAGTTAATTCTCACTAAAATGATCAGGACCTCAGGGGACACCCAAGGGTGTTAGCTGGTGTGAACTGGTGTAATTTTTTTTTCACTGTGTTTAAACGCAGTGACATTTTGGGGCAAATCATCAGATTTGTCCTTACTACACGTATATTGAAATAATATTCATATTTTCATTTGAAGAAACGAGGAGAGAAATTCCCGAAATATCTGGAATAAGAAATGAAAGTGAGTAAACCCTGGCTAGAGTCAGGGGAGTCCCACACTATCATATGGGGGATAGGACCCATAATGGTGTCCATAAAGGATTTAAACCACCTCGACAAAAAAAAAGGAATGAAAGTACTCATCCTTCTGAAGAAAGAAATATTCATTTACCTAACAAGTGCGGAAAGTAGTATTTTTCCGCACAGAAATATAATTTATTTATTTATTTATTTATTTTATTTATTGAACAAATAACTTTCAGACAGAATAGGCTCTGGTATAAGGAAGTACATGATTATATACCTATAGGTAAACCTATCATTATACAAAATATAACATCAACTGTAAATTGACAAACAAAGAATAATATTTGTTAAAAAAATAAATACAAAAAAAATGGCATGTTCAATTTTATCCAGTTCGCTCAGAAATAATCAATTTTTTCACTTCATTTTTGAATGAACCTATATTTCTAAAATTTTTCATATTGTCAGGTAGTTTATTGAATTCAGTTAAGGCTGAATGAGTGAATCTTTTTTGTCCGATAATGGAGCTAGCGGCGTCAAGATGAAACAAGTTATATTGTCTTGTTTCATGATTATGAATTTCAGAATTCCGTATCAACATAAAATTCGACTTCAATTTTTTATTTATGATATTATCTGATATTTTATTGATTGAAATATATTGCTAGTGGGCAGAAATCTAATATACACCTTGGTAATGAATGATATTATCACCACGAGACCTCATAACCACCGACTGATATCTCGGGATATAATGTAAAAACTTCACAAACGATAAGATTTCCACAAAATTCTCTCAATTGGTCACAGTAAATAACGTGATACATTATGGACGCATGTGCATTCGCACGTAGAAAAACTTAAAATTATTAACGAGTCCCTCGGGGTCTCGAGAGGAGGAATGATATCATTGAAAGATTAAATCACTACACAAAATGATCACAGTGGGATGATGCCATGCTATCAGTGGACCAGTATAAAACTACCTGACCAAACTCAGTCTCCACAATTTTATTGCGAAAAATAATTATCAAAAAACACGAATCTCAACATATCACGTGATGGAAATGGTTCGAAAGATTTAGGCACTTTTGTAGAAGCTAGTATTCGATATAATTATTTTGGGTACGCCGCTGCTACACTAGGGTCGATGAGCCGCACCACATTTATATTCTGGATATGAGATGCAGCACGATGATAACATCAACATCGTCAAATTATCGGGCTGAATATAGCAGGCCCCGAATCCAAACTATTGATAAATTTGCTTTGCTGCTTTCCATCACAGTTTTTCCATCGCCTTGAAGTAGGTATACAGGGTGACGGATTCATGATGGAATTCAAATAAATATTCAGAATGGCAGGTAATTTGGGGAGATTGAAACAGACGTCACTGGTGAAGAAAGTTTCATATTATGTAAGACCACTATTTTCTCACAATATTCGGCGACTGTTACGACAGCTTGTTGCCTAATTATTTCGCAAATGACATTGTCAATCAAAACTTTCGAGTTGTAGGCGAGAAGTTTTGAAACAATGTAACAAGCGAAATTAAACCAGCAAGTTGGAGTATGTCAATCGAGGAATATTTCCAGGAAAATAGAAGGTATCACGAGTTGTATCCGTATGATTATTTCGTGATTGAGACATAAACGAATGCCTCGAGAGAGTTGCGCGCACTGCATCCATCATTTTGGCTTCCAACATAATTGACGTTATGATCGAATGATCGTCAAAAATTGTATCGCTGAATAACGAGTTTAGTTGGTGAAGTCCAAGAATGTTTAGTAAACAAAAAGTATCGCTGGAATACAGGAGAAACCGTAGAAATGATTGATTTTGTTTAGTTATCAACAAGAGTGGAATAGTCACTCGAATTCGATTATTCATTAAAAGGCAAGAATACCCTTCCTAGCAACTACAGACCGATCCCACTGCTATCTATTATTCAAAAGATCATGGAGAGAGCTATCAACATCGAGCTAATGAAATATCTGGAACATTCAGGTGTTATTAACGATAGGCAATATGGCTTCCGTCATCAGAGATCAACTGGTGACCTGCTCGCTTACGTCCCACATATATGACAGCCCTCTATTGAAAAATATAGTGAAACCTTAGCCGTGGGCACTTGATATCTCCAAGGCATTCGATCGAGTCTGGCACCACGGACTCCTCGCCAAGCTTCCATCTTATGGCTTGCCTCCCCAGCTATATGTTCTTTGCTAGCTAGTTTTCTCTCAAACATGCAGTGGTCGACGGAGCTTAATCTGACTCTCTCATCATAAATGCTGGTGTTCCGCAAGGATCAATTCTAGCACCAACACTATTTCTACTCCATATCAACGATTTGTTGGAAGCAACTTCATGTCCAGTATGTTACATCCGTACCAATGGCTTTCTATAGCCCATCTCTACAGTTATCTGACATGGGACGGATGACAGCTGACTGACATCATGATTGACAGCCATGACCAATGACGGATGTATCAGCCAGATTATCGATCATCATAATATGCGAACAACGGGTTGTATTTGCATTATAATGTAACAATGAATAAAGGATTATAAAGTAAAAGAAACTAAAGTAATATATATTATATTAACATTATTAACTAATGTTACATGGTGGCAGCGGTAAAAAGCAAAAATGGCAGCGTTAAAGCCTCCAAAATCATTTGAACCGGGAAACAACCCATCTGAATCCTGGGAAAAATGGCGCCAATTGATAGAAATATATTGGATTGCAGCAGATTTATCAGAAAAACCATTGAAAACCCAGCGAGCTATGTTGCTTCATATTCTAGGAGAGGAAGGGATATGCCTATATAACACTTTCAGCTTTGAGGTCCCACCAGATGAACATGGAAACCCCCAGCAGGTCGAGGATGTGCTAACCGTGGAGAATATATTAGAAGCTTTTTCTCAACATTACACGCCATATAAGAATGAAACTTACATTAGACATGTATTTTTCACAACAAACCAAAAAGAAGGTCAATCCATTGATGAATATGTCACTGAATTAAAAATCAAAGTGAAAGACTGTGGGTTTGATGCTTTAGTTGAATCCCTCATAAGAGATAGAATCGTATGTGGAATAAGAAACAATGGTTTGAGAGAAAAGCTGTTAAAAACTAGAAATTTGGACTTAGCTTCATGTGTTCAAATTTGTAGAGCTGAAGAGGAAGCTGCAAAACAAGTTGGAAGTATGACAAACTCAGCAGAGGTTTTAGCTATCTCAAAAAGATATAGTAAAGAAGGACAGCAACAGATGCAACCTGCTGATAATTATGGTAGGCAGACTGCAGGACACTTCACAACAAGAAAGTGTGGAAGATGTTCAACCAATCACCAATTTGGAAAGTGTCCAGCCTTTGGACAACATTGTACTCGTTGTGGTTTACGAAATCACTTGGCCAAGGCATGCAGAGCAAAGTTACAAGTAAACCAAGTAGAAACTGTTGAAAATGAACTTAGTGAAGACTTCAATATTGGTGCCATCTATTTCGAAGTGAATGTGGTAACAGAAAAGAACAATGAATGGCTTCAAAATTTGCAGATAGAGAATAAAACTGTGCAATTGAAACTTGATACTGGTAGTCAAGCAAATTTACTACCCTATCATGTGTATGAAGAAATAACAAGATCAAATAAAGTTCAAAGTAGATTAGAAAACACTCAAAATAAGCTAATCTCATACACAGGAAATCAAATCATACTAGAGGGTGTGTGTAAACTGGATTGTCAAACAAAGCATGGTATTAAAAAGCTGCAATTTTATGTAACTAAAGGAAAAACACAACCTCTTTTGGGATTACAAACAATTGAAGAACTAAATCTACTAAAAAGAGTGGACACTATTGAAGAAGATAAAAATCAGTTAAAAAAAAATTGTGAAAGTATTGTGGAATCCTATAAAGATGTGTTTGATGGATTGGGGTGCGCAAATTTCAAGTATACAATCAAACTTAAAGATGAAGCTGAACCCACAATAGCCAGATGCAGAAGGGTACCTCAAGCACTTCTAACCAAGGTAAAGAATGAATTAGACAGGATGGAGAAGGATGGAATTATTGAAAGAGTAGAGGAGCCTACAGATTGGGTACACCCTGTGGTGATAGTAATGAAACCTGGGGGAGACATAAGGATGTGTATGGATCCTCGGCCATTAAACAAATATATAAAGAGAGAACGGTTACAACTACCAACATTTGAATCCACATTGGCTGTGATTGGCAAAGCTAAATATTTTTCTGTGCTAGATGCTAGTTCTGCATTTCACCAGATCCCTTTGGATGAGGCTAGCTCAAAGTTATGTACCATAGCCACACCATATGGAAGGTATAAATATCTCAGGCTGCCTTATGGATTATCCAGCTCTTCAGAAGTTTTTCAAAAAGCAATAAATAGAATAGTAGAAAAAGTGCCAGGGACAGTAGCTTATGCAGATGATCTGCTTGTCTTTGCAGAAACAATGGAAGAGCACAACAAAACCCTGGAAAAGTTATTAAAAGAAGCAAGAGTAAATAATATTAAATTCAAGAAAGATAAGACACAGTTAGGTGTGACAAAAATAAAATATTTGGGACACTGGATATCACATGAAGGTATAGAGATTTGTGAGGACAAAATTCAGGCAATAATAGAGCTGGAGGCCCCAAAAAATAAGAGAGACCTACAAGTATTTTTAGGGATGGTAAACTACTTATCAAGATTTATACCAAATTTGTCCAAGGAAACATCTGTCCTGAGAAACCTACTTAAAAATGACACACAGTGGATTTGGACAAGTAATGAAGAAGAATGTTTCAAGAAATTGAAGAGACTTATCTCTGAATCTCCAGTACTCTCACTATTTGACAGTGAAAAAGATATAGTTATATCAACTGATGCTAGCAAAGAAGCTCTTGGAGGGGTCTTGCTTCAAGACAATCATCCTGTGGCTTATTGTTCAGCAAGTTTAACTCCAGCCCAAACTAGATATTCTGTAATCGAAAAAGAGCTCTTGGCCATTGTTACAGCATGTGAGCACTATCATTATTATACATTTGGCAGGGAAATTTCCATTCGCACAGACCATAAACCTCTTATAGGCCTAGTGAACAAGCAAATAGATGATTTATCACCAAGGTTACAAAGTCTGGTACTGCGTTTATTGAAATATGATGTAAAATTAGAATACCAACCTGGTCACACTATGTATGTTCCTGATGCATTGTCTAGGTTATCATGTAGTAGTAGGAAACCAATCATACAAAATCTGGAGGATTTCAAAGTACAGTCTATTGTGATTGCAAGTAAACAAAGGATAGAGGAAATGAAAGAAGAAACACTTAATGATCTAGAACTAAAACAGGTAGCACATTATTTGAGAAATGGATGGCCTAAAAAACAAGGACAGGTATCAAGAGAATTAAAACCATATTTTCTTCATAGGCATGAACTTTATGAACATAATGGATTCATATTCTTAAATAAACGTGTAGTTGTACCCAAGGCACTAAAAAACAGTATTCTGAACAAAATTCATGACGGACATCAAGGCATTAATGCTAGTATAAAACGAGCCCAGCAGGCTTTATATTGGCCAAGCATGACAACTGATATACAAGAATATGTAGCTACATGTCAAATTTGCCAGAAACATAGTAGAAGCAACAGAAAGGAGCCATTAACACTCACACCTGTAACAAAATATCCATGGGAAAGATTGGCAATGGATATCATGGAATTTAGAAACAGAAAATACCTCCTCCTAACAGATTATTTCTCAAAGTATATGTTAATTCAAGAAATGAAGATAACAACAAGCCAAAAAATAGTTGATTATCTGAAATCTATATTCAGTGTAGTTGGAAAACCAACACAAATTATGACAGACAATGGTCCCCCATTCAATTCAAGAGATTTTGAAAATTATCTCATAAATGAGGAAATTGAACACAGAACTAGTAGCCCTTATCATGCCCAATCAAATGGATTAGTGGAGAGACATGTTCAAATAATCAAAAACATGATGACAAAATCTCCTGGAGAAGACCCACAAAGGTTGGTGATGATATACAATAGTACCCCTAAACCAAATATGCCTTCACCTGCAGAAATCTTCCTGGGCAGGCCAATGAGAACCAATTTACCTATTGCAGAGAAAACATTTGTTGAATGTGCCAGACCAGACATTGTGAATAATTTGAGGAACAACCAACAAAAGCAAGAGTTCTACTACAATCGACAAACAAAAAATATGCCAGATTTAGGTAAATCAGTTCTGGTGCAGAAGGAAAAGAGGTCATGGGTCCCTGCAACAGTCATGAGAGAAGATGTGAATCCCAATTCATTTTGGATTAAAACCCAAGAAGGTGCCATCTACAGAAGAAATAGATTTCATCTGAAGAATTTCAATAACAGGCATGTGGAACCAAATAATTCAGAATCTCAGGAGATCACCACCACCAACAACCATCCAACAGCTTCTACATCAGAAGAGTTAACAAGTGTACCAGTACCAGAGCAAGTGGAGCCAAGATGTAGCAAGCGACCTACTAGGCCTCCTGAGAGATTTAAAGATTATGTTCTTGCCTAGTTCCTTAGGGGGGGCATGTTACATCCGTACCAATGGCTTTCTATAGCCCATCTCTACAGTTATCTGACATGGGACGGATGACAGCTGACTGACATCATGATTGACAGCCATGACCAATGACGGATGTATCAGCCAGATTATCATCGATCATCATAATATGCGAACAACGGGTTGATTTTGCATTATAATGTAACAATGAATAAAGGATTATAAAGTAAAAGAAACTAAAGTAATATATATTATATTAACATTATTAACTAATGTTACACAGTACACAGCTTCGCGGATGATAGTACCCTCCATACCTCCTTCTCTTCCAGAGCTCCAATACTAGCCAGGCAAATCAAAAACGAACGAGGAAGAAATGTTGACAACATAAATATGGACTTGGCAACAATTCTTGTATGGGGATCCAATAACTTGGTAGATGCAAACAAAACACAAGCATGCCTTCTTCCTAGCAAAGTCGATCTCATTGTTCCCAACAAAAGCTTATCAGGAGTAACCATACCTTTGAAGACATCCATTTCGATGCTTGGTATTACTATCAGCAATAACCTTTCTTGGGAAAATCACGTGAGATCAATTGCTAAAAGTGCATACCAAATCTTGGTTTTCTGTTTAGGGCCAGGAGCTATTACACTCCCAGTCAGCTGCTTATGATCTATAAGGCACATATATGACCTGTCCTGGAATATTGTTCCCATATTTGGAGTGCAGCATTCAAACATACCCTGAAACTATTGGGTTCTGTCCAAAAAAGGGTGTCTCGTGGGTGATGCCTCGCTCACAAACTCACTCACTTCTTTGGAACACCGTAGAAAAGTTGGCGATCTGGCTCTTTTTTATAGATATTTTCATGGAAGATGCTCTTCTGAAATATCAACAATTGTTCCTCCCTTGGCAGTCCCCGCGAGATCAACTCGCCGAGTTGAGGCTTCGCACCGCTTCGTGGTCACTTTGGAGGCCTGCAGAACATCTCTTTCCAAAGACTTGTTCATCCAACGAACAGCGAGGCTTTGGAACACATTGCCAAGTGATGTGTTCCCCGAGGCATATAACCCTCCAGAAATTTAGGAAGAACACCAATTGTAAAATTGTAAAAGTGTTACAAAAAAAATCTTATCCCTTTTCGTGGGACCCAGAATATTTTACCGCTGATTGTTTTCATACAATACTTTCTTCATTGGGTAGAGCACATCTGCCTTGATCGTGGTGAAACTTTTCGTTTATTTTGACCCACGAGTACTCTTCGTAAATCTATTTTATTGATCGGGAATTTCAATGAAAACTTCAAAATTCAACTGACAATATCTGTACGTCGAAAACTATACCAAACTCAATCCGAAAGTTTTCAATATCCCACTATAATGATAAGAATAGTCGAAGAAATAATTAACGAGAGAATACGAATCTATCAATTCAAAAAAACACTCTTTCTTATTCCATTTTGTTGATACTCTCCAGACTCGGCTCTTGATTTATGTTTCCAACAATGTTCTAGTGTATACTTTTTTCGCATTAGCAATGACGTCACTCGGTGGAAACGTATTCGTTATTTGTTTTTTTAATTCGATTTGGTTCATTGGAAATGTATTATCTTTTCTTTGATGGACCACCTGTCTCGCATAAAAAAAACTAATTCAGCACACAATTCTCTCGAAAATAACGTCGTTTAACATTTTTTGTTTCCATTAGCAAACCTTGAATTACAATTTTAAACGGTACACTCACGACATCAACATTATTCAGCATCCAGTAGTTTTTTCCACCAGGATGAAAAGAAAATTGAAGCAATCCGCCATGTTTCTTTCCATCACTGACCATCACTGTACCAGTCAGGCAAACTTGAAAAGCTCTGTCAGCACTTTCTTTTGTCATCAGTCTTGATATTTGTCAAATAACTCTCTACCTGAACTCGTTTGTCAAGAGTAATACTAGTGGATTCAGCATAGAGCAGAATAGTGAATATTCCGGGTATCCCAACTTTTTCTACAGGGTGTTTCAAAAAAACCTGACGCCCTCGCTAGGGTAGGTAGAACACTG
This sequence comes from Phaedon cochleariae, assembly GCA_918026855.4. Classification (NCBI taxonomy): domain Eukaryota; kingdom Metazoa; phylum Arthropoda; class Insecta; order Coleoptera; family Chrysomelidae; genus Phaedon; species Phaedon cochleariae. The sequence goes on from OU896711.1 coordinate 59,369,268, forward strand.
CAAAATAAGTTGGGTTTGCTTAGTGAAAAAATGTCGTAACGGCATCCGTTTTCATGACACAAGGTGTTGAAAAAATGATTTTTTTACACATTTTTCACGATTATGTCGAATCTACTGGCAACATTGTAATGAAATTTTGTATGAATGTTTTTTGAAATCTGACACATCGCATGAATTTGTTTTTATATCTGACTCTCATAGAGGGCGCTAGTTACACGGTTCGTACCGAGTAGTTTAGAGCATAACTTTTTTGAGGTTAGATTTTCCAATCCAAATATGATATGAACTTGAACATCATTGAATTTTACACCAAAAAGGTACTCTTGGTGAAACTCGATACTGTGTGTATTTTCTATGTTGTGTGTTGCTCACCTTCATCATTTCATTTTTTACTTTTTCTGATTTGGCTGTCTATTAAAGCGTGTATTTTTGGTTTTTTGAACTTCTATTTATTATACAAGATAACGCAAAAAACCAATCTGAAGGTGGAACAGCATCGATCGAAGCGATTAGCTCATTTTCCGTAAATAGTTATCAAGTTTGAAAAGTATCAGATTTCAGCACGAGAGCAAAAATCTTATATTTTTTCTTGTATAATGCACTTTTTTTTCTGTGACAGAAAAAACGACGATTCAATATTGTTAAGATATTACATTTTAATGAAATCATTTAATTATAGATGTGAAATTTAGAGTTATCAACTGCTATGGAAACCTCTTGAGATAATCGAATAAATAAGTCAATATAATTCAATGTTCTGATTATTAAAAAAAAAATGAGAACAGTGGTTGTTTACTGATTTGCAAAACCGCGAAGTGGAATGAAAGATAAAAGGACTTTCAGTTCATTCTCGGAGACGGTGATGTTGGCTTATTTTTCGGAACTGGCACAACAGAAGCCATCAACAGTGCACCTATATATCCGAGAGCATAGTATTCACTTTTTCCGTAAAATACTGTTTTTTGGACGAGTATAGACAAAGAGTCCAAAAAAAACTGTTTTTGTACGTGTAGAGTAGGTACACTATTTTTTTGACAACCATGTAGAATAACAAATGAGACACATCTCCATATTATATTTTTTTGTAGAATACAAATTCTTCTTTATTTATTCTCATTTGTATCGAATACTGAAATTTGAATAGAATACCTATACCTACTAATTGTTACATTGGAAATTTCGTATGGACATTGTCAAACTCACTATAGCAGCTGCTTCCGATAGTTTATTGCCATAATTGCAACGAAACTTACAAAAATCAAAATGTCAACTAATTTCATGTCAAATAGCTGTCAGCCGATATTTCGCTGCTATGGTAATTATCATCTGCATTTATCAAAACCATATCTACCAAAATTTTCATAGTTAACAGTGACAACAACGATGTGATAAATGCTACTTTCTCAAAGAAAAGACGTCCGGGAAGTGAGCTTTTCCCGGACGGTTGAAAAGTAATATTTTGTACCCTGTCAACAGAGAAAAAATGTCCAACTCTTAAAAACCCTCTAACCCTCCAACAGCAGTAATAAGAATTCCAGTTGCATAAATTATAATAGTTTCTCTACTCTTGAGATTTCCTTCACGTTTCCCAAACTCCTGGATTTCCAATAATAATTACATAAATGCTGCATGACATAATCCCCTGCAGCTACACCAAGCGCTAAAACAACTTCAGCACGTAGCTTTCGGCTTTCTATTGGAACGAACTTATGTGCATATTCTATCTCAGGGATACAAGATTGCTATCGATTCAGGAGAACAATCATTATTCAGAGGCTTTGGCACTCAGCAGCATGATGATATTCGTGATATTCGGATAATAAATGACGGAGAATCAAGTAACCTATACAGGGCATTATGAAAATAATAATGATAAAGATAATAAAAAGGCTTTATTAACGGGATGGATACACTTTCATGATGATATGATACACATGCAAAAAAAACGCAACAAGTAAATATTTGGTAAAATTTGAAGTCTCATAGTTTTTTTATTTTTACTTCAATTCCCAAAATTTTTTCAGCAAACTGTGGATAAAATCATTTATTTCAACTGGCACATCCAGTATTTTGTTAAATGCTGGCTCATTAGTCATTATACAGGGTTAACTAGAAGTATGTTGATATACCCTAATTTTAAAACATCCTGTGGAATAATTTCGTGGTCAAATTCTTTCAAAATACCAATTTTTGTTAAGAACCGATCCTTTTCAACATTTTGTTTTTTGATTCAAGTCTTTAGTTGCTTTAGTTGATTTTTAAGAGGGAAATGAACTCCAAACAACAGAGTTTACCTACTTTTAAGAAATGTTATTTTTTGACGACATGGATTTGCTCATTGTGCCATAATGTCAGTATGACAGTTCAGTTCATGAGTGTTACAATGAAATGGCAGCAATATATTGTTTAGTTATAATAATAAACAATTAATACAAAATTTATTTATGCAAACTCATTCAATTCAAATTAAAAATCAAACTTCAAAACAAACCAGTTCAACTGTTACTCAAATAACCTGATGAGGAAACGTATTTTTTTCAACAAAATCAGCTTAATATTTTGTATTACCACCTCTGGCTCTCACAACTGCCTGCATACGTTGGTTCATACTGTCAATTAGGTTTCGAATAGTATCTTGTGGAAAATTTTGCCATTCCTCCTGAATGGCTAAACGAAGTTCATTTATGGTAGCCGGAGCTACTTCACGATCTCTGACTCGCCTACCAAGCATGTCCCACACATGCTCTATGGGGTTGAGATCAGGCGAACATGCTGGCCAGTTCAGTTTGTTAATACCTACTTCCGCGAGGTATTGTGTGACACAAATTGCTGTATGTGGCCACGCATTATCCTGCATCTGGATAAAGTCATGGCCGATAAATCCACTTAAAGATACAACGTAATTGCTTAATATCTCTTCAATATATCGGTGAGCCGTTAAAGATCCATCAATGACCACCAACTCAGTGCAGGCCTCCCTGGATATTCCTGCCCAAACCATTACTGAACCTCCTCCATAACTCAGATGGGGACTGAACGTGCATTCTGCAAATCTTTCTCCGTTCCTTCTCCATACTCTTTTCCGTCCATCTGGAGAATGTAAGCAGAATCTGGATTCGTCAGTGAAAAGAACATTGTTCCATTGCCCCAAGTTCCAATGTGTAGCAAATTCCAGTCTAGCTACTCGGTGACGCGGAAGTTATTTGGGTCCCGTTGCTGGTCTGCAAGCTTTCAAACCAAACTCCTTCAATCTTCGGCGAACTGTCCACACACTAACATTTGTACCTCGAACCTCTTGAAGTTGATTTCTAGACTGCACTGATGTTAAATGACGATCCCGCAGAGTATTTACATGAAGTAATCTGTCATCAATAGCAGTCGTTTCTCGTTGACTCTCACTACCTGCCCTACGCTTATTTCTGCCAGTTTGTCTAAAACGTTCGATTACTCTTTTGATGGTTGAGCGATGAACATGAAGTATCATTGCAACATATTCATAATTACGTCCATCTTCAACAAGAGCGACAGCTTTTGCGCAATTTTCCGCACTTAAAACCATGCTTCGAGTTCCTTAAGGTCTCTCACTGTCGAACTGACATTGAGACAACAACGAGCAAAGCCACCTCTTCAAAAAATTACATTTTTCAAAGTAAACGTTGATGATAAGTTCATTTCCTTCTTAAAAATCAACTAGTGCACCTAAAGACTTGAACCAAAAAACAAAATGTTGAAAAGGATCGGTTCTTAACAAATATTGGTATTTTGAAAGAATTTGACCACGAAATTATTCCACAGGATGTTTCAAAATTAGGGTATATCAACATACTTCTAGTTAACCCTGTATAATGACTAATGAGCCAACATTTAACAAAATACTGAATGTGCCAGTTGAAATTAATGATTTTATCCACAGTTTGCTGAAAAAATTTTGGAAATTGAAGTAAAAATAAAAAAACTATGAGACTTAAAATTTTACCAAATATTTACTTGTTGCGTTTTTTTTGCATGTGAGTGTATAATGAGAAGAAATCGCAAAGAAATCACTGAATTCAGAGGTAATAATAATTAGTGAGTAAGGTAGGTAGAGGTGCTTACTAATCTGGTGGGCTATTCCTTCAGTGGTGTCCATTGATTGATGAAGAGAAACTGTTTGTATTGTGATGAAGTGTTCTTGAACCAGCTCCATCAATAGACTGGTTTTGACTAATATCCAAGTACCTGAGACTGAATTTCACTTGAAACCTGTAAACCTGAGAGAGCTGAGTAATTCATTGATTCTTGACTTTCTAAAGCTTTTCCTGATAGTAAACTCCGATAAATATTATTACGACTCTGTAGACTTCAATATTTTTGGTAGATTTTATGTGAAGAATCTCATGTTTTGAAGAAGTACGAGATCAAAGCTGAACGGCTGGGCTAGCGAAGAGTGTGATTTGAATTCAAATAGTTCTAAGCAGAAAAAAGTTATTTATATTTCACAGGGGCAAAATTTTTGGGTGCGACGAAATCAATGTTGCGTATAGTTTAGATCACTCTGTATTTGAATTCCTTTTCATATGTGTAGTTCAGTCGTAAAAATCATCCAGAAAAAACATAATAAATTGAATTCATGATGAATGGGGCAGAGTGAAGGATAAAAACCCGTAACACAACACGCGTAAACTACTAATCATTCGTTCTAAATGTAATTAATGACTAATTTATCACTACACGTACGTGAAGCAGCCAATTTAAATGAAAATGTATGGCACGCCGAAATGTACGTCCACGCTACGCTATACCAGGCCAATCTAAATTGTGCGATTTTTTCTACCTCAAAAAGTGTAGTGGAAGTGGAAGTATTTAGCAATGTCTGTATCTTACTTACAGGGTGTGATTACTAGTCATATTTCACGAAAATGAGGGCTTAGAAAACAAGACTTTTTGTGAATTCAGAAAAAATATGCCACGCGAAAATATCCGTAGAAATCCTGTAGGATCAAAAAATAATCAAATATAACTTGTTTGAGGGATATATCCTTTTATGTTCTTCCTATCTTATTTTTACCGCCACTGAATGATTACGTGATTGAACCGCAGAACTCATGATTTATTTTTGAAAAATCAAAAGTATTATGATTAGATCTTGAGTTGTTTCAATAATATATTTGATTATTGTGATGAAATGATATGTTGAAGACTGCATAACTCCTTGATGAACATGAGGGCGAAGTAAAAAGTTGTAGAAAGTATCTATCTGAAATACTTTTGATGCCTATCTGTACTTATCTCATAGGATTGACTAGAGGTTTCTCTTATTCAATTATGAAGAATGATCTTGAAATACAGTCAAACTTGGAATGGCCTCTATCTGATAATGCTAGCTAGTTTCCTCTCAAACAGGTCTCTCCATGTAGTGGTCGACGGAGTTTCATCTGACTCTCTTATCATGAATGCTGGAGTTCCGCAAGGATCACTTCTAGCACCAAATCATTTTCTACTTCATATCAACGATTTGTTGGAAGCAACTTCATGTCCAGTACACAGCTTCGCGGATGAAAGTACCCTCCATACCGCCTTTTCTCTCAGGGCTCCAATATCAGCCAGGCGAATCAGAAGCGAACGAGGGAGAAATGTTGACAACATAAATATGGATTTGGCAACAATTCTCAAATGGGGATCCAATAACTTGGTAGATTTCAATGCAAACAAAACACAAGCATGCCTTTTCTCTAGGAAAGCAGATCTCACTGTGCCTACCATAAGCTTGTCAGGAGTAACCATACCTTTGAAGACATCCATTCCAATGCTTGGTATTACTATCAGCAATAACCTCTCTTGGGAAAATCACGTGGGATCAATTGCTGAAAGTGCATCCCAAAAACTTGGTTTTCTGTTTCGGACCAGGAGCTATTTCACTTTCAGTTAGCTGCCTAATGATCTATATAAGGCACATATCCGACCTGTCCTTGAATACTGTTTCGATATTTGGAGTTCAGCACCCAAACATACCCTGAAACTGTTGGATTCTGTTCGAAAAAGGGCAATTCGTCTCGTGGGTGATGCCTCGCTCACAAACTCACTCACTTTTCTGGAACACCGTAAAGAAGTTGGCGATCTGGCCCTATTTCATAGATATTTTCATGGAAGATGCTCTTCTGAAATATCAACAATTTTTCCTCCATTGGCATGCAGTCCCCGCGAGATCAACATGTCAAGTTGAGGCTTCGCACCCCTTCATGGTCACTTTGGAGACCTGCAGAACATCTCTCTCCAAGCACTCGTTCATCCAACGAACAGCGAGGCTCTGGAACCATTGTCAAGGGAGGTGTTCCCCGAGGCATATAACCTCCAGAAATTTGAGAAGAACACCAATTCCTACCTTATTTCCCTTGGTTCTGACGATGATTTCAGAACATTACAGGATATCCCATCTCGTGGGAACCAGAACATAAAATAAACTTTATATTCGTGCAGTGATTTCCTTTCTCCAAACTCAAGATCAGTTATGTAGAATGCGGAAATTTATTCCCTTATATCATCCAAATTTCCCATTGGAATTTTATAGTGATCTTGTGATGGTCCGAAAGTTCATATAATAATACTTTCATTTTATCTTCGAGGTACGCCACTGGTGTCCATCCACATTTCGCCACGATTTACACGCCGCTACTGTTCATGCTACAGCGTTGCCATATTGGATACGCATTCTAGTCGTGAGATATAGAGATTATGAGTTCTGTGGATTGAACATTCATCAATCATTGCCAGTCTCATTGAGAAAAATACTCGTAGGAAATCTAGTGCAAGGTCGTCTGTGACCCAAATTTTGCAAGTAAAAAATAACTGATCGTCGTAAGCAGTGTTTTGTTTTCGAACCGAAATAAAAATAAGACTAATGTCTACGCTTATATGAAGCTTCCTTCAAAAGGCGCATTCCCTATATCTCTGGGGTTTTCTCTCTTCGTATCTCGAAAAACTCAAAACTTAAAAAAAACACACTTCTATAGTTAGCTAACCATAGAAAACACCCTCACAAGTAGAATGAAATCTATTATGTCCCGTACCGAAACTGTCATGGCCAACTGAAATAGTGAAGCTTTCAATCCGACAGATGGTAGTAAGACTGATATAATGTCAAGACTTCAAGTCAGTTGTCATTAGTTTTGTCATTTTGTGTCGCCATTACTGAATTTGTTATTGTTTCGGTGATGTACAGTTAATATTATTTGATTTTTTCGTGAAACGGTGGAATCAGTTTCAGAAACGGGTCATATCAATATTCAATCCAATCTTAAAAACAGTTACCAAAGAAATGTTTTAGAATAGACTTCACAGATTACAGGTAGGTAAATGTGGAAATATAGTTATGAATTGATTAAGTAACTGGAATCGTGTTGTTTTTTCTTTCGAATCTCAGTAGTTATCAAATCACAGGGAGCTTATTATTTCAGGAAGAATACAAAGCAACATTTCGATGAAGTTCCACTCCACTATCCTTCTTTTCTAATTGAAAAAGGATTCTTGAACTTGGTGGCTGGTGGCGTTGATCTGAACGTAACTCTTGGATATGTCATTCTATTTTTCTATTTTTGAGATGAAACCGATGAAAATATCGTGTTCAAACAAGTGTACCAATATTACGCATAAATGAAGTTTATGCCATATTTTTCAACCGAAATCATAGAAAAGATTCGTAAATAGCTATTTTTCTAACAAGTGCGCAAAGTGTTACTTTTCGCCACGCAAATACAGTTAGGCGAACGAGCGGAGTTCGAATAACTTTTTGCGTGCGGAAAAGACACTTTGCGCAAGTGTTAGGAACAACGTTTTTCCTACGAGCTTCATATCAGATAAAAAGGAAGATAAAAAAAATATAACTTATTGAAATGAACAATCACATATACCAATAAAATATAATAATAGAAAATCACATTTTCCCTACGAGCTTCATATCAGATAACAACGAAAATAAAAAAAAATCCAACTCAAATTACTATTTATTGAATAATTTTTAGTTAAACTTGATAAAAATAGCTAAACAACAAACAATTACATATCAATGGAATATAATGATACAAAATTAAATCATTTGTTCCTTATATTCATATTGAGGTAAAATACAAATAACGGGAAGAATGGTTGAAAAGTAGAAGGGATAACGGCTTCTTAAAGTGCATACAAAAGTCTACACTCTACAGAAACTAAAATGAATATAAATGTTTCAAACCAGTGAGATTTTTGGGTCGTGCGGATAACACCTATATCCGCGCTGAGTGCGGAAAAGAATTACTTTGCGCACGCAAAGGAGTGCGGAAAAGTTAGCAGTCGATTTCATCATCAGGAATCATTCACGTTGCGTACAGGGGGCAAACTGAATGATGGTATATGAGATGATTTTCCCTGTATTAAATGATGCCTCTGTGCCAATTTTAATGACACTTGATACAAATATAATGAAATTATTAGCAAAAAACGAAAATAAAAATCATCTTCATCGCCCCCTACCTTCTTCCACAGCAATATTTTATTGAGGTATATCTGGTGCTATCGGCATATTTTGGTCCAAACAATCTGCTCTGAGCCTATACATGTCCTAATAGTTATGGCTCATTCTGTATAAGCGTGTTAATAAAAATCATAATTATATCAATATTCTATACCTACTCACCTGTAGTAGGAAAAAGAATCAGATGATTTTTCCCAAAATGTAACTGCGTTTTGAATTCTCCTTTCATCAACCGAAAAGAAGATTTGACTTGATAGTCAGTGACACCTTATTTGGGAAATGTTTGAATAAAAAGGATGAAGGTGTATTGAAAAAATATGAACTTTTCATTAATCTCTGAAATCTGCTCCCGTTTTCAACTTGAAAATAGGAAATAATTCTTCATGGATCTAAATATTCAGTGAGTCAGAACGATTCATGGCTCTGCCACTCTTTTGTTCTCATTAATTATGAGTAGTACATTGTGAAAACCTGAACCAGATTTCCGCTTTTTACTCTATACAAAAAATCACGATTCTTCAAAGGAAACTCCGATAAAAACAAAACTACAAAAATGCTGAACACGTTCCTTGCCTTGAACGCTGGATTTTCCCCTTTCAGTGGAAACGTCTGAGTCGAGAACATTTTTTTTGTTTGGTTGGCTCATCTCCAAATTCAGTTTCGGAGAGCATCAACCAATCAGTCCAAAAGTCTGGAAGTTTTCCACACGAATCACACATACATTGTGATCCCCTATCTGCTATGTACCGGATGGTCCACTTACGTCTTTCCACCCTCTATAACTCGATTTTACGAAAACAACGGGACACAACGATTTTCATTTCAAGAGGGCAACTTTCTGACGTAATAGTTATTTATGTATCAAGGGCGTAAAGTAGGCGTTTATGGTCTGTTGCGTGAATAATGGCCCGATGGCGCTAGCCGAGGGCCATTACACGCTGATAGATACAAAATTTTATGCACTAGTGGTTTATTTCCCGAGTCACAAGTAATGACAGGATTTCAACAAACTACAATTCATATGTCACTCATTAATTCAGTTTTCAAGAGAAGCGCAATGTCTATGTGTTTATTCTATATATTAAAATTACCGTACGAATATCGCAATTATCGTAAGAGTAAAACTCTTCGTTCACTAACAGAGATTCATTCCTTGAGATGTAACAATATGTATACCCAGTATACAGCTACCTGAATTTGACGTTGTCAATCAATCTGATGGTTGCTGTCTAGCAAATAAATCCAAAAAACAAGCTGAAATTGTCATTTTTTCGCTAAAAACTTCAGACACCCAGAAAGCAACTATTCAAAGAAGGAAGTTGAAGCAAAGAACAATATAAAATGTATCATAATCATAACGATAGAATCAGCTGAGAGTTCAATTATGGGTATTCCACAAATTGTTCTAAAATTTGGATGTATAAGGTAAAGTAATACTTCACGCCAGCAAATATGGGCGATAACGTGCACTTTACCGCCCGCTAGTGCATAATAGTATATTATGTAACAAGTACCTATTATAAACGTCCTTTTAGTAACGAGTAGTTTAAGCACGAGCGGAGCAGAGCGGAGCGAGTGTTTAATTTCATTTCAAAAATTGACTATCTATTATATCATTAGAAAGAAATGGTTATGCCATAGATTAATCTATGGTTATGCTGAATAGTACAGGCAAGAAAAAGTTGTATGTTCCTATTTAAGTTATGGACCTACAGAGTATTGTTTTTTCCCCAATTTTTCCAATATTTTTTTGGCGGCTTTTTATAACGCCGACGAATGAAAATAAAATATCACAGTAGTAGCAACTGTTATCAAGTGACGTATGGTTTCCATAGCCAATTTTTCAATTTTTGGCTTTCATTTTGCTTCCACGGCCTACTCGGTGAATTTCAATAATAATTTTTTTCTGATCTAGTTTCTGGTTAGATACCAACTTGTGATATGTCATTAGAAAGGGAATTGAATGCTGAATAAAGCGAAAAGAAAAAAAATAGGGTTTCCATTTGAAATGTTACTTCCGGTCAGACCGGAAGTTAACTTCGACATGTCAATATGCTCAAATTCTAGCTCTTATGTCATTATATCGACGCTTCAAATTTCACGAACCTACTTCATACAATAACTGAGATATTCCGTAGGCAATACTTCCGTAGCCACCCGGTATATACTTCTGATATCAGTAATGAAAAAGAATAATCAGAGTGATTGATACTTCGATGAACAGAAAAAATACCATAAAATGTGAAAATTCACCAACCTATACAAGTTGTACGATGTTCTTAAAGGTTGAGGTCTGCCATTTTCATACTCCACCTCTTCCATACCAATAATATACCTCCTTATATTCATATATTCCTGCTTTCTATGGATTTCACATTGGTGATCTAAAACCATGACACGAAACAGTAATAAAATTATTTGTCAAAATTTCTTGTCTCTATATATATATTTGATAACAAAATTTTGTCAAAAGATAGAACTCATCTTGAGGAGAAGAGTTCCTATAAACATCTAAGACTAAAACTATGGAATCAACAATGTTTCACTACTTACCAACACAATTTTCTGACATCTTCACATGTGTTTGTTTGAGAAGAAGAGGACCTATAAATGCAGACCATAAATAAGACGTTGTTTGCGATCTATACATTGACAGAATCCTGCAATTGAAACCTGGGACACTCTGTATCATCACACGCATTTCCTTGGTGCATTTTCTTCGGTGTTTTTTCAGCATCCGGGGAATTTCAGAAATTCCAAGTCACTTTCGACTTGTTTTTGTGCCAAGAAAATTTCAACAATTGCACTTCGGAATTATTATTTGCTGTTGTTTTTTTGCCATCCATCTATTAAAATGGATGCAGAGAGTTAGTTCAATGAAACGATGTATGTTAGTCCATGTATTGTGACATAATAATTATGTTATTCTACTACTGCTATGAAAAGTAGCGCATATCTCATAGCTAGAAATATTTTTTCTCACGGCACTTTGCCAACACCACATACATTTCCATGGAGAATCAACAAAAATCGACCAAAACCTAATTGGCTGCTGTTCAGCATTGAATAGTTGTCACAACTGTCAGAAGAAGTTCTTTAAATTTTTTAGGGTAGTTCTTATTTGTGCTTCTGATAGAAATCGCAGTTTCCATCAAATATTATTCCAACAATTCATAATAAATAATATGATGTATCGGCGCGGGTGGTCACAAAAAAACCGGAAGTTTTCACTTACCTCGTGGTTTCATCATTTCTCAACCGAATTCGAATTTCTTGGCGTCGTTTCATAGCTAAAGGGCTATAGTATATAGTGGAATATTTGAAAATTCCATAATGAACAAAAACAAAATGGCAGATTCTACCAAAGTATTGTCATTTACAAAAACCGCTGGAGAAAAAGAAAATCAAATTTTCTCCAACCTGTACCGATGTCATCTTAGGCTATTCATTTCTGAGGAGAATGAGTATTCGAACATCGAAATCGAACAAATAGCCCAGTAGATACACTCATTTATTTGCAATTTGTTATGGAGTGAATGTGCCAATCTCGTATAATCGATTATTATTATTCTGCTCCAGGCTTCATGAAAATTCAATCGAATTTGGATTTCTTAGAATTATTTCAAAGATAGAGAACTGTAGTAGACAATTGAATCGAATCTGAATCGAACAATTAGTCCAGGAGAAACACGTTCTTTTTGGCAAAGTGTTATGGAGTGAATGTGCCAATCCCGTGATAAGAATTATTTTTAGTTTGCTTCTGGCTTAATCAGAATTCGATCGAATTTGGATTTCACTACATAACACTTTGCCAAAAAGAACGTGTTTCTCCTGGACTAATTGTTCGATTCAGATGTTCGAGTGTTCATTCTTTTCAGAAATCAATGATCTAAAATTGTATCGGTCCTGATTGGAAGAATAAACATTTTTTTATTCGCCAGAGATTTTTGAAAATCACAAAAATTCTGGAATCTCCACCATTTTGTTTCTTTCAATTATTAGATTTTCAAATGTTCCATTGTGTACTACAGTTCATTATCTTTGAAATAACTCTAAGGAATCCAAATTCGATTGAATTTCCATGGAGCCTGAAGCAAAATAATAATAATCGTTTATACGAGATTCGCACATTCACTCCATAACGAATTGCAAAGAAATGAGTGTATCTACTGGACTATTTGTTCGATTCCGATGTTCGAGTACTCATTCTCTTCAGAAATAAATAGCCTAAGATGACATCGGTACAGGTTGGAGAAAATTTGAATTTCTTTTTCTCCAGCGGTTTCTGTAAATGACAATACTTTGGTAGAATCCGCCATTTTATTTTTGTTCTTTATGGATTTTTCAAATATTCCACTGTATACTATAGCCCTTTAGCTATGAAATGACGTCAAGAAATTCGATTTCGGTTGAGAAATGATGAAACCACGAGGAAAATAAAAACTTCCGGTTTTTTTGTGACCACCCGATATATACCGAGATGTGACGATTTTGATAAATACACCACCAGAGACAGAGGTAATGGAAAACAAAGCGAAAGTTGGATTTGTTTCCGGAAATTTCAAGAAAAAAGTATGAATTGGCATACACAAAAAATTTATGGAATCTAAAAAAAAATACAGAAATAAAATCTTTTTCGGAAAGTGTACATTTTGAAATACTTTGAGGAACTAGTAAAGGCATCTACTCTTTGGTCACAATATTCAATGTGGCATAGAGCCACATTATGAAATGAATACCAATGAGTTACATTACTTGGATCCTTTGGATGAGTGCAGTTGTAGAAAAAGTATAGTGTGCAACATGTGGGGAAAAGTACTTTTCTCACTCGTGAGAAAAGGTGAACTTTCCCCACTTGTTACACAATATACTATTTTCTGAGTTTGAAAAGGTTCCTGTTGATACACGGAGAAAAATGGGTTACAACGACAGTCCTACAGAGGTCATTTACAACTTATATGAAACTCTGATATTCATAATTAAATGTTTCACTGAAATCGAAAACCCACCACATACCAATAAAAAACTAAATCGTACTAGGAATCATCACTTGAAAATGGATTCTCAGAACATTGAGTCAAAAATGCATTATATTATTATACTATTATTATATTATAACCATCATATGTCCTTCTGGAAATATTAGATGCTCGTAGAGCGTCAGATGACTCAGAATGGTTTCCAAGTACTCTAAAAAACAGGGTTGCAAATGAAAAATTCAGGGTTCATTTCAACCGGAACTTATATCGTGATCCTTTGTTGATTTTCCTCAAATAGAAGATCTTTGTGTTGATATCAACTCGTGGAAATTTCAGTATTTCATCTTCTAAATGAATGATATTTTTCATTGAAATAGGTTATCGAAGTAATAGATATAATGTGACACCCTGTATATATCGAATATTTGTTGCTAACAATATATTGTTTGCAACAAATATTCATGCGGGGCTCCCTAAGAAATTGAAGAAATCATTTTGAATTTACTTATCAGGCTTGTATTCAAATGGAAAACGCATTTCTTGATATCCCTATAAGAATGACAGAATTTATTCTTCCTTCTAGCTTCTATCAATATTTGTTCAGACATAAAATTTCTCTACCAAATATGCCGAGTAGGAGAACGTGGCCATTTTTCGTGATTCAACTCACAGCAGTTTGGATTCTGATTGGATTCAAAGCAAGATCGACTAGCGGAATCAAATAAAATTCTGCAGAAGAGATACGCCATCTTATCTGAATTCTACATCATGGAATGTATTGCATTCCATCAGCCAACAGTTTTCGTTTTGAAATTTTGCTTTGAAATGTAATATTAGGCACAGATGGTAGACCTGTTGGTTGAGGTAGGTACACTGAGAGAAATATCTATTAGCTGTTTTACGAAACTGTATAACCTTCAAAAAAATTTTGAATTGAATAGGCGGCAACATAGTTTCCTTTACACTGTAATCGAGTTTATCATTTCAAAAAAATCATACTGAAACAGCACTTATATGAGAATAAAATGACGCTCATAAAGGGGTCAAATGATAAGCATTTCAATATTAAAGACTGATATTATGAAAATGGAATAATACTCATATCAATGTAATTTGCATTCAACTCAATAGTCAAATGATTGGCATTTCAGTATTAGGGTGACTAATTTTTCGAAGTGGGTTGAAGATCGTCGATAAATATTGAAAACATATCTAGGTACTTGAAAACATAGTTTCCCAAAATGGCGTCAGCAAATGAGGGTTCACGAATCACGAAACGAGAACGAAAAACCATTATTTCTTCTGATGAATTGTTGGCTAGTTGTGAATTCCGAAGCAGCAAATGAAATTATACGAATCAAATAAATACATATACACGGTGTCCAAGATAAGGATACGAAGACATCCTTATCTTGGACATACTATATACGCAATACAATCTATCACCGATATAACTGTATGAATCCAAGCTTTGCCACTGAAGTGAATAGTGCGGTAGTTTGAAAATACAAAATTTTATCCAAATTGGAAGAATTATCGATACATTACCAATTGTTCGTATAAACACTGTAACGCCCTGATACAGTTCGACTTTCTGTAGGTCCTCAACAAATCTTATACTCGGGAGGAATATGAAAAAATATGTCCCTGAAATTTATAGAATAACTTTCCACCACTTCCCTTTTTCGAAATGAAATTATCAACCTGTAAGAAGGGTTAACGAGCTGGTGCGGGCTAAAATGTCCTTACGACATATCAGGTATCCGTAGACGACTAACGATTCTGATGGATCAAGTGTTCATAAATGAGTGAGATGACTGATTGTGGTAAACGAGTATGACAAAGATGGTGAATGGAGAAGGGATGAAACTCAAATGATATACTTCAGGATTTGAATGATTATCTTTCATATTCCATCTTTCAACTTTAATCTTGTTCCATTTCAAATCAATGAGGTAACCTGTTCAAAACAAACGAGTGATTTGAAAAGGTGACCTGTTTCACGTTGAAAACGTTGACTTTTCACGTTCATCAGATGACATTTCGTTGTTAAAATGTTTCATCTAGCAGTTATAGGATGTTTTTGAATAGAGACTCATCTTTCTGAACAGTTGGGTGAGTGATATTGTGAAGAAAATTTCAGAAATTTATTTTCAACCATTTAGAAGGCCCTTTTTTTACGTTGCTTGTAGTAACGGGTGATTATCGGTTATAATTGCACCAGTGCATTAAAATTACCGATAATATTGCAAGACAGCTTGTTATCTGAAAATTGTAAGAGATTATTTTTATATTCCGAAGGAGGAGGGCTCTTTTACAAAATTCAGTTAATATTTCTATACATTTATATATTTCAATTTTCATTCCAATACTGAACATATTGGTAAGTTGAAATTTTTCATCAAAATACATAATATTATTTATCGTAATTGAGAAAAAATCTCAATTCTCAATTTCAGAGGATTTTTATTTTCAATGTTCTCCTTTTGGATGTTCAACAGATATAATTCATTGTTCAACGTGGCGAATAGCCAGGAAAGTGGTTGTTTTCTGTTGAATATTCAGAATGATATCAAGTGCATATACATATTTTTCACTGAAGGAGAATGCAAATTCTCAACTTCAGAAGATTTTGTTTTCAAATTCTCATCGTGTGTGTTCAATAGATATAATTCAATGTTCTCCGTGACATATAGCCAGAAAAGTAGTGGTTTACTTTTGAATAAACCGAGAAAGATTGTATATTTGTATCACATGGAGGATGCGGATTCTCAATGTAGTTCTTTATTAGTATATCAATTTTTTCATATTCATAATTGATCTGAGAATATTTCTTTTTTCAATACTTTCACCCAATCAAGGGGTTCAAACTTGAACGATGGAAACTTGATATTTTTATAGACCTCCTATCGCAGATTCGTGAATAGGTTTTTTCAATTCAAGGTTTCTTTCTACGTCCCGTATGCTGAATAATGAAGCATATTACGCACCACTGGAAAAGTTACTCACGTAGCCGTGGAGCGGCGAGTGCGTAATTCCTTTACAACACGCATTACGTTCTATACTTTACGTTCTGCCATATAGTACATATCTTAAAAGTTTGGACAACCAGTCTGAATTATAATTCTTGACAGTTGTTGTCATCCGCTGCTGACGGCGATAACGCGATCATGAAATACCTATACTGGCGGAATAAACGAAAACTGTGCGATTTGTTTACTGTGCGTAAAGAGCTACTTACTGAGGCTGTATCTCGTGTGATCTTGCCTACTTTCTATAGTGGCCGTAGATGAAGAAATTGGTGGTTTTAATGTTCCTGAAACTCCAGTATTAAACCTCATTTATTAACAAGTAAAATTCACTTCTATTGTAGAAATATAGTGCGTTATAACTATAGTCATCGGAAATATGTTATTCAAAGTTTTATTCGAATTTAAAACTATACAGACATTGGATTTCAGATAACATATTTGATACTCAATGTCTTTCACATTCAAAAACGAACTATACCTTAATTACATTCCAGGCAAGAATGTTTTTGTTGATAGAAAATCATCCTCAGTCAAAGACGCTACGGAGATTATAAGTGTAAAAACAGTTGTGGAAGTTTCTTATTGCATTTCGTTTTTCCTCTTCGTGTTTCTGTTTTTGCAGTTTGATCAAGAATGGGGAATTTATATGCGACTCCGATGAAAACTTCCTACGATTGATTTATTCCAGGTAGTTTGGAAGTACAACTCTAAACCGCAGTAAATCCACTTCATGAAGTTGTGATATTGACTTTGTAATTGAACTCACAGTGCGCTGCACGACAAACTCAATATAGCAGAGCGTAATGGTCGGGGCTAATAAATATACAGGGTGTCTAGATATAGAACCGACAAAACATATGGAGCTATATGGACTGCCAATCTCACGTTCATCTCTGAACGTACAAAAGACGTAAATTTAACGTCCATGAACCTTCAGACTTGAAATGATTTCGAATAGATATTTAGTTTGACAAATTCTCTATATACTCATTCATTCTCCATCCATGAATACTTGAACGTAGAATGGCTATTGATGGACATCCAATAGAAGTTCAATTTGTATCATCCAATGTACATCTGTCTTTGTACGTACGATGGAAGTTGATCAAACGTCCATGACAGTTAACTTCTTGAGGTGAAGTAAAATAAATGTCTAACGGACGTTAATTTTGGAACATTCATTGTACATTCATCTTTATGAGTATAATTAATATACATTCCACGTACCTGACGTAGATGGACGACCAGTGGACATACAATTTGAAGCATACAATGGTCATCCATGTTTGTACGAACTTTGGATGTCCATATACTATTCCAAATAGTATGCATAATGTTGATCTGCTATGACAATTATTGTTCACTTCAATTTTTTATGTGTACTGTTTATTGCCCCTTCACACTCTCAATAAGTTCATTCTTTATTCTATATCATCGATCTGAATAGTTGTATATGTTTATATTATATTATTCACTTTCATTTGATTTTTGTTTCATGCTTTGTCAAAAAGAAATTCTGTTTTTTAGACAAAGTATATTTCTTTTTTTTTCTCTCTCTCTCTCTCTCTCTCTCTCATGTCATCGGCTCGTTTATATCGGCCCATTAGAGTATAAGAAGAAGTAAGGGGGTTGAAAAATTGGGCAAGTGCACTCATTTTGATCAGAACATTATAAAAACAGGTGGAATTAAATAGCACTATATAATATTCACTCGATTTTCACTAATTCATTGGAATGCCGGCTCATTCAGGGTCCATTTTCCACGATTCCATTAGGAATTGATAACTTCACTAACTGCCAAATCTTCGAGTCCTTTAATCTGAAGTCGAAAGTAATATTATTCATTTGACGAATATCAGAGTCGAAAAGCTCTTTTCAGTCCCCAAAGAGGCAATCTTTCGTGATGTAAACTTGGTATGTAAATATAATAAGAGTTCAGAACTTACGGAACAGAATGTCCTGTGAGAATTCATTGAAAATTGTAGTCTGATGCGGATATAATACTACAAGAAATATTCTGAAAGAAGAGAATCCATAATTTATTCGAAATAAAATGTATAGAAAACTTACGTTCTCTTTGAACTTCGAACTCTTCCCAACTAACTTTTGCGATCATCAGTAATCAGTCTTGAATAAACTCACTTTTGTCAAGATTTATATAACATCTTCAGCTTGTCATTAATGAAAAGTTATGATACAATACATCCGAGTATTTCCTTTGTACCTATTCTGAATTCATTTTTCTTTATTAAATTCATGAAGGACCTGCATTCAGGAATACTTTCAGTGGAATATAGGAGTTTATTTCTCCGAAATGATTCATTTGATTATACAGGGCGCGATTGGAATTTTTAATGAAATGCGGTTAGGTTTGTTGCTAGTTCGAGAAGCTCCAACATTTTTTTACGATACTGAAAACGTTCAATATTGTATCTAATGAAGCCTAATGGGAACATCCCTTGGTTTTCGATTCAACGAAAAGTCAACTAATTTTCTATTATATTGTTATACACAGGGTGATTCCTAAGATTTGAACTATGTATAGAACTCGTTGAAATTGACAACTTTTTCCTTATTTTCCAGTGTTCGGAGAAAAGTTATTTGGAAATGCTGTTTGAATCAACGAATTCTATACACAGTTGGACAAGGTATCAACTTAGGAATCACCCTGTATACATACATAGGTCGAACAATACATCAACTGTACAGGGCTAGTTTTATTGATGTGAACCTCCCTTTATCTTTTTTGTTTCACATACTCATTCAAAAAAAATTAAAGCTGATTTCATACAATTTTTCATACAGATTTCACTCATATTCACAATGATGCAATATCTCTTCGAATATACAGGGTATGCAGACAAATATATTTTTTTCAAATGGAATGCGCCGTATATTTTGATAGATTTGAATTGATTTCAAATATACAGAGTGTTTCATAATTGAATGCTGATCCTAAAGGGCGATAATCCTTGAATGATTTTAAGAAAAATTCTTCATGTGAACATAGGTTCGTAACAGCTTCGTTTCTGAGATACACGATGTTGAAATTTAACGAAAAAATCAGTTATTCCCCAATATCTCTGGAACCGCTCTGGCTTTTTTCTTAAATTTTGGTACATGTCGAGTATGAATAGAAATACATTTTTTCCATAATGGAGGATTTCTTAATTTCCATCAGTGGCGTCCCTGTTAACATACCCTGTCATATTTTTCATCAAAATAATGATACGCCACTGTCTTTTTTCCAAATGAATATTATTTTTGTAATTATCCTCTATCTTCTCATAAAAATGGTCTCTTGTCTTTTTTTCGTCCGGCGAACGGTTTTTGAGTTAGAAAATAAAATGCATTCATTTGCTTGTCCCTATTTGATTTTTACTCTTAGTCATAATTTCACAATTGTGGTAACCAAAAGATCTGAGCAATATTTTTATAATTTCATAGTAACTATTTTTAAGTATTTGTAATGAAGATAAATGCCAGAGCGGTTTCAGAGATATTGGGGAATAACTGATTTTTTTGTTAAATTTCAACATCCTGTATCTCAGGAACGAAGCTGTTACGGACCTATTATCACATGAAGACTTTTTCTTAAAATTATCCAAGGATTATCACCCTTTAGGATCAGCATTCAATTATGAAACACCCTGTATGATAGAAGGGATTCATATCTATCAAAATATACAGCGCATTCTATTCAAAGAGTATATATATTTTCTGAATTCCCTGTATATTTGAAGAGATATTGCAACACTGTCAGTATGATTGGAACCTGTATGAAAAATAATTGTATAAAATCTGTATAAATTTTTTTTTGATGGGTGGAAAATAAAAAAGGTTAAGAGGGGTTCACATTGATAAAACTAGCCCTGTACATGATGATGGCGACATACGAATGAGAATACTTATGATTAATAAATGTCAATGACAACAACATAATAAAAAGTACTACAAGTGTTATTTTTTATTGATTCGTTCACCTAGGATCCCTTTTTTAAATTCCGTTCGGAGTTTTTGCAAGGGAATATTTTTTATAATCTTTTATGCCTAATGGATGGAATTCATTCTATATTTGGATATGATGGATGAAATGTTAACATTTGTACAGTTTCTTCTAGAGTGTGCATCTTTATAAGCAATTGTTGAAGAAACCATCGAATCAGATTCTTGAAACAAAAAGTTCGGAAGAATATGATTCTATCAATCGAATACACACAAATAACAATGAACAATAATGATTGATTTGTTATAGGGGTATTCACAAATAAAACTGGTGAGTTGTGGTTTTAGTGCATTTGAATTTTTTGCTATAATATTTTTTTCATGCTACTAATATTCTAAGAACGTATGTTTCACTCATTGAGAAATGCTTACTCAATCATAGTCAAGCATTTTCTCAAAACTCTAACCAATAGGTAATTTTGATTAGCATTCGAGTAGTTTACTTATTCGTTTTCCAATCGCCTGACGTTGAATTTCGTTTGTTTGATAATACTAATAATGACTGCATGCAAAATATGAAAATTGAATCGAGGTCCCCATATACTCACTTTTGAAAATGAATCACACACATCTAACTGTTTCTATGTGATCAAAACGTACAAATTGTCTATAGGAAAGGTTATGAATACTACGCATCTTATAGTTCACACAGGATTGATACCAAAATCAGAGGACATCACACGTTTTTCTGCAACCGATACAGAAATACAAAATAAGCTCTTGAATTGACGTTTCTATTACCGACACAAAAATAGGTATGTTGCTAGGCGACACATTTAGTTCCTAGGAGCTGAAGTTGAACTTTAGTTCCTAGGAGCTAAAGTTGAACTTTAGCTCCTTGAAACTGAGGATGTTATAGACGTCATCAAGAATATGAACAACATTGTCACGATCGGTTATTCGGGTTGGTACGCATACCTGATTTATTTCCGATTTCGGCAGATTTGGCATTTCATACCCATGCTGGAGATATAAAGACACCTCATTATAGTTGAGTATAGGAATTATAAACATCTCAGTTGAGTATTTTTGTTTTGATCAGGGAAGCCTTCGAGATTCACATACTAGCTTGATCTGTATTTCATTCAATGTAGATTGACTGCCGCGGCTGATAGTTCATAGCCGAGTGTAGCGAGGCTAGGAATTCTTATTTTTGACAAGTTAAACAAATAATTATTTGTTTAACTAGGCAGCAAACGCTACGCTCGGCTATGAATTCAGCTAAGGCAGTCAATAGTAAGTAAGTAAGTATGTATGTATGTAATCTACTTTGCTGCCGAGTTGAACATATAATTTTTTCTCCGATTGTTCATAATGATATAGGAGGGTATTGTATTTGCAAATTATCACAATTCCCACAATCTCTTTATTTTTCCTGTGATTAAAATAAAATTTGATAGAAATCTCAGTTGTTGGAATGGTTGGTTGCTATGAAAATGTCCATAATAATTATATAGTTTAACAATTCATGAAATTTCTGACAGTCGTGCAACAAAATATTGGTATATATAAATCATTACATAATGGACAGTGATAGCGATCTGGAATACTTCCTCCTCCAGAAATAAGGGAGGTGGCAAAAAATATAGAGTTGAATTTGTTGCCGAAGAAATTGTAACGGGTTGCATTGTTTATAGCTGCTTTGTTATCAGAGTTGTTAACAAATTGGTTTAGGCTGTTCACCCTCAATTAAAGGATGTGCAAATTGAGATAGATTTTTCGTTACAAAAATAAGTGTTTAAAGTGCCTGATTATAAACAGTAGAGATCAAACACTGACTAGCTCAGTGGGACACTGGGGTGAGTAAGGTTGGTAGGGTGGAATTATAGCCATAAATTTGACTGTATCCTTTACTGAATATGGTTGAATATGGTAGTTATGACATAAGCTGCTAACTATGTAGACATCACTAGAAAAACATTTCCATCAAGTAAATAGCAACAAAATATTATGTAGGTACCTCAACATATATACCTTATGAAATATAATGACCCCCCTTATTCATGAATTTAGACACAATTATGTTGAAGTCTGGTTTCTCCCAGAACAATAATAATTTACCAATGTGATCACTATGGTTTACAGTGGTGAGTGGAAATTCAGCAATATGATACCCCTTATTAATTATTGAGGTCAACGTTCTACATGGTCATACAGTACATAGATCCGCAGGCGAAATGTTCAACTTGAAAATCCTTGGTGGTAGGTAATTCTTGAATGGAGATAAAAATGGAGCAGTCTTACCAGATTGCAGGTATTTTCTGGCAGCTACACCATAAGTACATACATATAGCTGGTGATACTATAATGAGTGACTTCCCAGGCTGGGGCTGCTTCCAGACAATGCAGTGCTACTGGTGTCAGGTGGTTTAGACAGGAACTACTGGGTCAGTGTAATGCTTGGCATAATGCAGCACCAGACAGCAGTCTGATAACAGGGACAACTGAAGACATCTTGCAGGAACATCGACAAGAGAAGAAGCAAAAGGACCAAAGTGAAGTAGATAAAAAGAAGAAGGGAAAAGAAGAAGCCCTAAAACAAAGGAAATATCACTTACAGGATTATATTCCAAGCCTAGTGAACCTGCATAGCACATGGTAGTACAACATACCTTGGATGGTGGGCGGGCTATTGGGTAGGCCGGTTGAATGATGCTATTAATCCCCTTATAGGGTATTTCTTTCCAAAACAGAGGAAACGAAATGTTGCGAGTTGAAGACCTCCAAATAATCCCACTAGCTGTGGATTCCGTTCACAAACACGGTACAAATTATGGAGCTCTTCCTCGGCACCAATGCAACCAGACACACCTTTACAAAATGGTGCCCTTTTCAGGCTGGAGACTTGTAGGTCCTCCTCACACATTTTTTTGTACCCCATAAGCACGTCATTTCCCATCGTGACGGTGTACACAAAAAAATACGAAATCCAAATAACATATTGGGTATAACTCCCCATTTCCAAGCAAAATTACATCACTTTGTTACGATGTAAGGCATCTTGAGACGCCGTTATGACACTGAGAAAACCCGGGAAAATATCGGAAACAGCGTTACAAACCGATATTCGTTACGAACGGCTACGAACTTAAAACCACCCAGGCCTGCGCAGTAGCGTTCATACACATTGACATAGAACACAGAATACTAGTCCAGAAAACAAAGAGTCGAAAGCGAAAGAAGAGGTCTCTTCGAGTCCAGGAAACAAGGAGTCGAAGGAGAAAGAAGATACCTAAGATAATAGCGACGAATACCGAAGCACCACCGCGGTATCAACCAAGGGTCGACTCACTTGACGAATAGTCTCAGAACTTTACTATCAGGCTTTAGGAACCGATTCACAACTTACTGCTGGCCAACCGTATAACTGACAACCAACTCGATGTTGGACACGCCAGTAAACTCACTATGACGTCATGACCAAAACCACCGACCTTGATAAAATACTGTAAGCCAACGATAAGTACTCCGCCGTGTAACACCGAATTGACCCGAAGTTGAGGAGACTAAATGGTAATAAGTCGACGGTCGATTCACACCACTGTGTGCTCCGTGTTTCGTGCCATTAGACCAAAGGTGTCAGGTGTCAGGTGACAGGTGACGATGTCGACAGTCGACACTCAGCTGATACAGATTTGACAATACACAAAGATTATATAAGCAGTGAAATTAACCCTCCACTAGATAATATCACTCAATATCTTATTTCCAAGGGACCTATTAGGAACAGGGCTGAATTACAACTTACCAGTAGTAAGTATTCCAGACTCAAAGCAATTTAGGTGTAACGAACATTACGTAAATGACACGACATGCAGTTCCATAGTACTAAAATGATAATAAAATATCATCATTTCGGATTATCTTCAGCCAGGAGAGAAGACAAGAAGCATAATCATACCCAAATAACTACCTGGTTTCCAGATATAAATCCATTGAAAAATGAGAGCGAACAAAACCCTGAGGTGAGTACCTTTCTACCACAATCATGGTTTGTCATGCCCATATCAGACTGAGAGTGCTATTTTCGTTTTAGCTACTAATAGCAGGATCGAAGGTAAACAAAGTGTGGAATGCAGAGCCGAGAGGAATGACAGTGTGAGACAAAATACCCAGTACCAATTGAAGACAACACTCGCAGCAAAAGACCGAGAGCAATGCTGGGAACCCACAGAATGAACTCTTTCAAAATGTAGTAACAAATTGTTATTATTGACCTGATCCGAATAAATGACTGTTGATGTGTTTCAAGTAAGTGATACAGCCGTTTTCAACTAAGTTAAATTTGAATTGTAACAAAATCTCGGATGGAATATGAAGGGAATTATAAAGGAATTATGGATTATTAATTTTGCTGACACATATCAATCAGCAAAGTAACCATTTTGCTGCCTAGGCAGCAAAGTACCCACTTTGCTGCCTAGGCAGGAAAAGTAATACTTTGCTGATTGATATGTGTCAGCAAAATTAATATTTGCTGCCTATCGGAGAAAATAATTATTTACTTCAAACGACATTGAATGTGGATTTTTAGAGACATGCAACAGTCAGAAAAACAGTACTTTTACTGCCTAGGCAGAAAAAGTTCGTAGCATAACGTTCCAAGAAATAATTCGAATCAAATTGGTAGTCAAAATTGACACTGACGTTGGGTGAAAACAAAATGATGGATTATTTGGAGTTTGCGTGAAATTGAACGAATTTGAAGAAAAAAATATATGTTTTACACGGCAGAAAAGCAGATTTAATGCCTTGACTGGCTTCCTATCCTCGCCTACGCCTTGGCTATGAAACGCCAGCCACGGCATCAAATCTAGTGCTTTTCTGCCTAGTAAAACGAATAACTATTTATGATTCGCTTTGTTAGAATTTCAAACAAGATTTGTGGACAGTAGTTGGTCACATCTCTTTTGTAGTACCAGGTAGTTCATCGTATCATATTCATAGTCACAATGAATTATAAGATAAGATAAGATGAGATCTTCATTTTCCAGTAGACAACACAACATTGTATAGGAATAGTCAATAACTTAAATCTAGGTAAATATAAAAACACGAGAAATTTAAAATTTCAGACAAAATCAAAAATCTGAAACCACAGGTTTGAAATCAAAAATGTCAATCCCAATGAGAATTGTCCTAAAAATATTCTAAAACAAACATGCCAACATGTCAGAATAAAAGTTTACAGACAAGACGCTACGGTTCTACGACATAAACTCTTCAACACTATACAGACATTTTTCTAGTTGAAATTCTTTTATATTATTATATTTTGGCAATTTATAAAATACCCTGGGCGCCATAGAGGAAGGAGAGTTGAATGATATGCTAAATTTATTAAAACATGAAGGTCATTTTTGGTTAGAGTATCAAATTGATGTCTGACTTTATTGGAACTGAATAAAGTTCCTCTGTTCTCAAATGAGTATACAGAAAGTTCAAAAATAAATAATGAAGATAGTGTTAAAATTTTATAGTTTTTGAAGACATTTCTGCAACTTGTACGGCTCGATATACTAACGAGAGAACGCAGAACTTTGGGAAATAAAAACATCGTGTGAGGATACAGATAAACCCCATAGGCATAATAATATACCATATTGCAATCTCCTGTCAGCTTGTGCCTAATAGAGTGCAAGTAGCTGACTTATTTCCAATACTTTCCTAGTGGTTCTGAATTGATATGATAATGAATTCATTTTTGATATCAATGATTGACAGTGAATTTTCCAGTCCATACATGAATCAATTTGAAATCCTAGAAACGTTATAACGTTACTATTACTTGAGACATAGAGCGTTGAAGCCTCATCTGAGCCGAATGTGATATCCTGACACAATTATTGACGGTTATGAAACCTTATCGATTGTGTTTTTCCAACATTCAGAAACAGCTGATTTGCAGAATACCATTCGTGCAATCTGGAAAAAACTGTGTTGCATTTATCTGTCAAGGCTCGGGTTTTATCTGATATGATAACGGATGTATCATCTGCATATAAAGTTAATGATGCCGGTAAGTACCGATAAAATACTCAGATCATTGATGAAAAGGATGAACAATACCGGTCCCAAAACCGAGCCTTGCGGCACACCAAGATCAATATCCTTCATCTCAGAATTTTTATTATTCACGGTGACATATTGTTTTCTATACGTTAAATAATTCGATATCCATTCCAAAGGTAGCCCTCTGATACCATATTTATCCAATTTTTCGAGTAATATAGAATGATCGACGCAGTCGAATGCCCTGCTAAGATCACAGAAGATTTCCACAGGGCATTCGCCTGCCTCAATAATAGTATATTCTTCAACGAGCGTATAATGATAGCTATTATTCCCGAGGATATGATTCCGAAACGAGCCGTAGGCGAGTTTCGGAATTATCCGAGAGAATAATATAGCTATTATACGCGAGTAGAAGACTATACTTTCTCTACGACTATACGATAGTTAGAAATTTAATGTAATCTAATTATTATTTATGAAAATAATATACTTGATGTATGAATTTTAATGATATGATAATAGAATTGACAGGAATCTTCAATATTCAACGAACTCAATGATGAAACAACACAATAATTATTAGGTCAGTAAATTATGTTTCTCGTACTTAGTGACTAAATTTCTAGTGATATTCTCACAATTCGTGAAATTTTACTGTTGGTGTTGCATTTAAACCAACACTGACATTTTTATTCAGTTTTTTTTTATTCAACATGGAATCTTCTAGAAATCCTTCTGCCACCAATGTGCTCTTCCAGCCACCATGTCTTTTCAATGCTGTTATACCTCCACCTGCATTGACAAGCAAAGCAATGCCCGGTGTACAACTCGGGATTTGGTAGCTTCAAAAATGTAACTATTTGTTTTCCCATTGCTGCAAACTTATTAATTCCAATTTTCTAAAGAGTACATTTTCCTTTCTGGTAATTCATGAAAAAATTGGAAAGCCCAACATTTGCTGCTCGTATATCAATGTACTTTTTACAAAATTGATAAAATTTCCCGGTTACAGTGAACCTCCTTATAATTTTTGTTTTGGTCTCAGGAATAGTTATCATCCATGGAGATCCAAGATCTTGAATATCTTCAATATTCATAGAGTACATTTCTGTGGAACGGCAAGCCTCCATTATATCCTCCAGATATCAGACTTAAAACTTAAAAGACTCTATAAGTCAATCTGACATTCGCGAAAGTCAAGCCGTGACGTGACCCGTAAAATGAAGCAGAGCCTTCTTGAGAAATTTGTTTGGTAGATTTGCTGGTTTTTCATTAGTCTAATCTTTTCAGTTGATGTGGATCCTGAAAATTCTGAATCTGTGATTGGTCGAGTGCCGTTGAATAATGAGTTGGGATCCACGGTGTCTTGGAATCATCTGCATTCATCATTTACTAACCTATATGTAATCAATGTAGAATACGATAGTCGTAGAGAAATTCGATTATATTATCATTCATAGTATGAATAAACTGCTATTGTGGTCGATCTTTCACTAAGAAAACCATGTTGGCTTTTAGAGAAAATATTGAATTCATAACAAAATGAAAGAAGCCTGTTTAGGAACGCGTAATTTCTCTCCTTATGCTGAAACCAAAGACATTTCCAGGAAAGTTTCATTCTCATGAAAATAATAATATGCGACTAGTAACGTTATTTCATTTGAGATTTCAAAGTTGGATGAATTATTATTACAATTGGGAGTATCTCATCCACTTTGAACGCGTTTTGAATCCTAGAATGGTTATTCGTCCATTAAAGTTATCGAAGAAAACGGAGGTAAGAAGAGGAGAAGCAAGTAAACACAAAAAGATGAAAATTTCCTCGCTTTGGCTCGTCCTCAACTAAATACATTCGAATCAGCGAGAATGAAAAGAAACTGCTGAATAATGAATCAGTTTGTAACTCGGCTGAGAGATTTTGTGCGATTGATTTTTATAAAATTTTCCGAGATTGGTTTCTGATTTCGCTCAGGCAAAGACACAAATGCGTATAAATTTAATTGAAATGTGCAAATAATTGGAATATACAGGGTGATTCATTGAGAATGGTAAATCTCTGAACTACAGATAGTGAACACAAAAATAATGAGATGGCTGATGAGAATGTTGCTGATTCAGGAGATACAGGGTGTTCTAGAAGAAGATTTTATCTCAAAGTTTCACAATAACTTTGTTTCTACAGCATGAACATGAAATCTTGTATTTCTAAGTTTTCCGTCATGAGAAATATGCATTTGCAACTTATTTTGTTATTGCTTATAGATGGCGCTAGTAGCACTCTGTTACTTTGATAATTTACATCATATTTGCTATGTCAATTCATTGATTATCAGAATATGTGGAAAATTTGAAAGCTCGTTCAATTTCATTATGTACTCTGTCAAACTGTCTAGCTTCAACGATTTTTGTGTCATTCGCTCTTGAAGAGATTCATTTTCCACTTGTGACATTTCAATAATTTTATTTATTGAATTTGGAATGGGAAATCTCTGACCTACAGATAGTAAACACCCAGATGTAAAGATTCAGCCCAACATGCCTTATAAAAATATTGCTGGTTCAGGAGATACAGGGTGATTATGGAGAAGATTTTATTCCAAAATATCTGACATGCGATTAGTAATCGGGAAAACAACCTCCAAACATAACGACAATTGACAGTCATGTGCCCGGGATCACCTTTCGCCAACGTACTATAAGGAAGATTTTATTGGGTCTCAACACCAACAAAGCTTGTGGCTCCGACGGAATCCCACCGATTGTTCTCAAGGAATTTGCTCCCGATCTAACACCTGTTCTCTGCAAGTTGTTCAACTACTCTTACAGATTGGGGACATTCCTGTCCAACTTGAAAATTGCAAGAGTACAGCCAGTTCCTAGAAAAGGCAAAAATACCCTTTCTAGCAACTACAGACCGATCGCACTGCTATCTATTATTTCAAAGATCATGGAGAAAGCTATCAACATCGAGCTCATGAAATACATGGAACATTCAGGTATTATCAACGATAGGCAATATGGCTTCCGTCATCAGAGATCAACGGGTGACCTGCTCGCTTGATTGATTGATTGATTGATATCAGAATGATCAGTCAGGGTTCGAAGTTCAAAACACTGCAGCCTTTATTGGGCCAATTGTATTCCTGATCATGCTGTTGACTTACGTGAACAGGTTCGCTACCTCGATATAGTTCAGCAGCCTCTTCACCAAATCATTCTTTGGAAAGGCCTCTTGAGAGTTTACTGCTCCCAGAAGGTTGTATCTCCAACGCGCTAGTGCTTCGCACTCCAATATCACATGAGTGGCAGTTTCCTCCTCCTCATTGCATAGTCTGCATATGGGTTCGTCTGTATAGATGCCCATTTGATGCATATGTTTCCTCAAGGGGCAGTGACCGGTTATTAGTCCCGTCACTTGTCTGATCTGACTTCTGTCTAGGCTCAGAATGTCGTTAGTCACTATTTTGGACAGTGTTCCAACCATCAGTTTACTGTGTTCTTGTCCTGGGACATTGTTCCAGTATGCATGATGTCTTTCTTGCATCCACCTCGCCAGCCAGCAGCGTATTGAGGTTTCGGGGATACCGAACACAGGTTCCGGTCCCATAAACAATGCCGCAGACCCTTGCCTGGCAAGAGCGTCAGCTGCTTCATTGCCTTTGATTCCCTAATGCCCTGGCACCCATTGAAGAGTTACCTTGTTGTGATTAGCCAGGGTTAGCAGGCTTTGAAGGCAATCCCAGACCAGTTTTGATCTGATTTTATTGCATATTGAAGATTGAATGGCCGCCTGACTATCTGAGCATATGAGGATTTGTTTACCTCTGTATCCTCTCACAATATTCTCTCTCAGGCATGCCTCAATAGCATGCACCTATGCCTGGAATACTGAAGCATATTCCAGGCAGAGGTGCATGCTATTGGGGCATGCCTGAGATAGAATATTGTCGCTTACGTCTCACATAATATATGGCAGCAAACTATTGAAAAATATGGTGAAACCTTAGCCGTGGCGCTTGATATCTCCACGGCATTCGATGAGTCTGGCACCACGGACTCCCCGTCAAGCTTCCATCTTATGGCTTGCCCCCCCAGCTATGTTCTCTGCTAGCTAGTTTTTTCTCAAACAGGTCTCTCTTATCATGAATGCTGGTGTTCCGCAAGGATCAATTCTAGCACCAACACTATTTCTTTCACATATCAACGATTTGTTGAAAGCAACTTCATGTCCAGTACACAGCTTCGCAGATGATAGTATCCTCCATACCGCCTTTTCTTTTAGGGCTCCAATACCAGCCAGGGAAATCAGAAACGAACGAGGGAAAAATGTTGACAACATAAATGTGGACTTGGGAACAATTCTCGAATGGGGATCCAATAACTTGGTAGATTTCAATGCAAACAAAACGCAAGCATGCCTCTTCTCTAGAAAAGCCGATCTCACTGTGCCCAACATAAACTTGTCAGGAATAACCCCATTCCTTTGAAGACATCTATTTCGATGCCTAGTAATAAGCTTTCTTGGGAAGAACACTTGAGATCAACTGCTAAAAGTGCATCCCAAAAACTTGGTTTTCTGTTTCGGGCCAGGAGCTATTTCACTTTCATTCAGCTGCTCATGATCTAAAAGGCACAGATCCGACCTGTCCTGGAATACTGTTCCCTTATTTGAAGTGCAGCACCCAAACATACCCTGAAACTGTTGGATTCTGTCCAAAAAAGGGTAATTCGTCTCGTGGGTGATGCTCTGCTCACACACTCACTCACTTCTCTGGAACACAGTAGAAAAGTTGGCGATCTGGCTTCATTTTGAAGATATATTCATGAACAATGCTCTTCTGGAATATCAACAATTGCTCCTCCCTTGGCAGTCCCCGCGAGATTAACCCGTCGAGTTGAGGCTTCGCACCCCTTCGCGGTCACTTTGGAGACCTGCAGAAGTGCAGAACATCTCTTTCCAAAGACTTGTCAACGAACAACGAGGCTCTGGAACACATTGCCAAGGGAGGTGTTCTCCGAGGCATATAACCTCCAGAAATTTAAGAAGAACACCAATTCTTACCTTATTTACCTTGGTTATCACGATGTTTTCTGAATATTACAGGATATCCCTTTTCGTGGGAACCAGAACATATACAAATGAGAAAAAGGAATGAAACAATGGCATCAGTTGTGTTTTTTGAAATTTGAAATCCAAATTGATATCGTGACAGTATATTATGTTTTTGTAAGTATTTAATCATTCTCTTTCTAACAAGTTTTTACCATTATTTGAGGAAGCGTAAATAGAAGCGATATTGGAGGATAATTTAATGGATCGTTGGTTTCACCACCTTTGTGAAATGAAATTACAAAAGCATTTTTCCGGAAAGAAGGAAATGCCCCTGACTCGAATGATTCATTTTTACATTCTTCCAGAACATATGATGCAGTATCAGATAGACTTTCGGAAATATTTACTGAAATTTTATTCCAGACAGGTCATAGAAGCTGGAATATTTTTTCTGATCCTGTATATTCAATGTTTCAGAATCGAGACACCAACTCTAGATCCTGATATTTTCCCTCCACCGACTGTCTTTCCACCCTTCATAGTAACTTTTCGCTTATATTGTTCATGCAACGTTCTCATTTTCGATTATATTTGATAATGATTCCATTTAGAGTCTCTCCAGCACATTTCAACGGTGAGACGTTATTATATTCCTCTGATATCTGCTACGTCCTATGTAGCAATGTAGCACATGCCAAAATTGATTTTAGGACCTTTGTGTTTGCTGTTACATTGTTAGTTTAGTGTTTCATCTCTCTATACACCGTGTCTCACTTGAAATCCCCCTCATGTTTATATTAGTTGATAGTTCTGGAATTCTGTAATTTCTCTTGATAATCCGAACCCAGTATGCCTGATATACCGGCGATGTCTGAAACCATAGTTACCACCCAAATAACATTATCAGTTTTATTGTTAGCTACAATATAGGTTGTTACAGCCTATTTTAAAATGCCTCCTCAAAACTATTATACTTTAATAATATCATTAAAACAACCTACTCAAATCATAAAGGGCTCACCATTATAAATGCTGTTACAGCTTCTCTTGAAGCTTGTCATAAAACTAATAGGAATTTATTGTAGTATGCCTCAAAGCAATAATAAAACCTATCAAAACTACTTCCTTTGAAGCCTTTGAGCACGAGTTCAAACCTATATGCTTTAAAACGACAGTTCTTATGCCAACATTAAAACTTATTGGCTAGAATTAAAACCTTATCAGTACCCCAAATAAAATAAAACTGTGATTGAGATACATCACCAGAAAGGAAATTTTATGCTGATATCAAATTTGTAAAAATCCAATATGGCGTCTGTGAGGAAAATTGAAGTTGTAGGTGATATCTCAGAAATTTGACATTTCGATGGAGAACTAACAAAACCAAGCAACCAAGTGCTATGAGAATGTTGAAGTAATTTTTTCATAAAATCAATAGTTTCCGAGATATTCGAGGAAAACAAAAATACTAAATCATGTATTTTCTCTCAAATTACTCAAGAATGACTGAAGCTAGCCCGGATTTCTCGATAGATTCTGATTCAACATTAAATTTGCTACAACTTTGCTAATTTAACCGTTTCTTTATCTCTCGCATAGTTACTGAGATCCCAATGGTGAGGTTCGGATTTGAGACACACTGTATATATGTGATATAAATCCGGGAAAAAAGTACTCACTGGAGCAATAATGGTATCAATTCCCTTCCGTGTTCCTAGTCGAAAACCACATATAATGTACCAAAACAGTCACCTAAACACTGTACAGAGAAGGCTGGATTTCTTCGGGATTCCACTGGGACCAATAGCGGCAATTTTGTTTGTTGGGATATCTCGACCGGTGGAAATGAGCCTTGTCTGAATTCAACACATCACGTTTCAGGCCTCGTCCTTTATTCGGGCGTTGGAGATAATGTTCCAGCCATTCAACGTTTCATTGTTTTGGAGTTGAGTGGCATGTCAGTGTAGGCGTGAATAAAAGGTATTTCGTTATGAGCATGAAACAGTTTTTCTTTCTGTAGATAGCTCTGAAATACAGGGTGTCCCTCCGGGAAGCATTTAAACATTTCGGTATAGGATTCGGCACCTGCTTAAATTCTATTGGCGGATTTTGATTTGTCTGACCAATTAAAGGCGAAGTGCCGAAATCCGTACCAGAATGTTGAGCGGTGCTGAAAAGCAGGTCGGAATGTTGCCCTGCATTATGCGCGGTTTTTGTTTACACCCTCGCATTTACCTAACCTGCGTATTTTTTTATTATACCGTCGTTCCCACATGCTAACAACAAACCTGCAATCTTGTTATTATAGTTAAGTGCAATCATCAATTAGTGAAGTATGCCATAAATCACTAATTATGGAAAGATTAATAAAAGTTTCAGAAATTTTGGCAATATGAACAATGAAACAGAAGTTGTGCAATGAACGAATGATTATGAAGCTCAGTCGTTTACATCATGGCGTTTCAAATCAGGCCCTACAAATATTAAAAGATTCTTGTACAGGTAACAATTTTATGTTTTTTAAATATTTTTTTATTTGCTCATGAAATGTATTCGAAGAAGACGAAGACGCAGTTTGGCAGGTAACGTGGCGAGAAATCAACCAAACGCTAAGTCCCATCCCATGGAATAGGACATAAATAGACATTAAATGTTCTAATGATTGTTATTTCGAATTTATCATCTCATTTTATTACATATAATCATTCATTTTAAACTTCTATACCAAAAAATCATCATGAATATAAATGAAAATTTCTAAAGTTATTGAAAAATGCGTTCATTACACATTATCTCGAGCTTTCATTTCATCAACATTCCGACCTGTGTTTCAGCACCGCTCAACATTCTGGTACGAATTTCGGCACTCCGCCTTCAATTGGTCAGATAAATCAAAATCGGCCAATAGAATTTATAAGCAGGTGCCGAATCATATACCGGAATGTTTAAATGCCTCCGGGAACTGCATCTATCAATATATAGAAAACCATAGGTAGGCCGAATTTGAAAATTTGGGAGTTCACTATTGTTGATAAGTGCTCTCCGGCTGAATCATTTTGAAGATTGTGGTACTTCTGGTTGTACCGGAAGTGGACCCCAACTTCGTTATTTCAAATAGGACACCCTGTATATTATCTAGGTTTCAGATTTTACGCATGAACGTGAACATGTTTTATCTATAATATCTTATACCCAAGTCTAACCGTTCTCGAAATATTTCAAATTTTAATCGGAAAACTGCGTTTGCAGACCGAAAAATATTTTTTTCTGCAACCGACACAAAAGTCGTCCATTTTGATACCAAAATCAGCTCTTAAATTGACGTTTCTATTACTGACACAAAAATAGGTATGTTGCTAGGCAACATATTCAGTTCCTAGGAGCTAAAGTTGAATTTTAGTTCCTAGGAGCTGAAGTTGAACTTTAGCTCCAAGGAACTACAAAGGATGTACCGGACGTCATCAAGAATAAACAACATTGTGACGGTTGGTTATTTGGGTTGATACGCATACCTGATTTGTTTCCGATTTCAGCAGATTTGACATTTCATAACCATGCTGGAGATATAAATACACCTTATTATAGTTTAGTATTGGAATTATAAACATCTCAGTTAAGTATTTTTGTTTTGATCAGGGAAGCCTTCAAGATTCAAATACTTGCTTGATCTGTATTCCATTCGTTATTCTCGGGATGGATAACTTGTTTTTGAATAATCACCGCAAGCAATAGTTTTTTGTCTCAAACAACGATATTGTTTAGCTTCATTTGAATGTCAAGTCAAACACAGTGTAGTATGGAGAGGAATAAATAATCACTATTATCATTGTTGATATGCTCACTAACCTAACATTTTCCACGTCTTGTTCCTATTGTGGCACTGGCGCGGTATTTGCCATTAGAGCACCTGGTCCATTCACAAATATGTCGCTCTATGCAGGTAGAATATTCTCACCACATGGATTAGTTGTCAATATTTGTTGCATTGCATACATATGGCACGGCATTGGTGGTTACTTCACATGTTTATTTGAGTTAATTGTTTCGGTTGCAGAAAAAATAGCATGTTTCATTCGGATCAGAAGTGACTTTGTTCGACTCGCATATTTTGCTTTCGCTCGGCTTCGCTAAACGCTCCGCCTCGCAAATGCAAAATTCGCTTGTCAAACAAAGTGTCACTTTTGATCCTAATAAAACAATCTACTATTTTTTATTTTTGGACAAGATCATCAATTCTCTATTGTGTATCGATTTATTCGTAGAAGAGGGACCCAGTTCAGTAGAATCTCGATATCTTTTCGATTACAGTTATACAGGGCGTTCACCAGAATATGATGATCCGTATCAAAAAGGAACATTCTTAGATATATTTATGAACACAAAAAATGGATATACCGGGTGGCTACGGAAGTATTGCCTACGGAATATCTCAGTTATTGTATGAAGTAGGTTTGTGAAATTTGGAGCGTCGATATAATGACATAAGAGCTAGAATTTGAGCATATTGACATGTCGAAGTTAACTTCCGGTCTGACCGGAAGCAACATCAACTTTCTTATTTTAAACGGAGACCCTATTTTTTTTCTTTTCGCTTTATTCAGCATTCAATTCCCTTTCTAATGACATATCACAAGTTGGTATTCAACCAGAAACTAGATCAGAAAAAATTATTATTGAATTTCACCGAGTAGAATAATAATTTGGTATTACATTTCAAAAAATTACTTTCTATTATATCATTAGAAAGGAATGGTTATGCTGAATAGTACAGGCAAGAAAAAGTTGTATGTTCCTATTTAAGTTATGGACCTACAGAGTATTGTTTTTTCCCAATTTTTCCAATATTTTTTTTTGGCGGCTTTTTATAACGCCGACGAATGAAAATAAAATATCACAGTAGTAGCAACTGTTATCATGTGTCGTATGGTTTCCATAGCCAACTTTTCAATCTTTGGCTTTCAATTTGCTTCCACGGCCTACTCGGTGAATTTCAATAATAATTTTTTTTTACCAACTTGTGATATGTCATTAGAAAGGGAATTGAATGCTGAATAAAGCGAAAACAAAACAAAAGTAGGGTTTCATTTAGAATAAGAAAGTTGATGTTACTTCCGGTCAGACCGGAAGTTAAGTTCGACATGTCAATATGCTCAAGTTCTAGCTCTTATGTCATTATATCGACGCTCCAAATTTCACAAACCTACTTCATACAATAACTGAGATATTCCGTAGGCAATACTTCTGTAGCCACCCGGTATATATAAAGAAATACATTGAGAATTCGCATTCTCCATGTGATGAAAATATCAATTCTCCCTCGGTTTCCTCAATATTCCATTCATCTCAATCATGCATATACATATATACATACCAAGCGAATAAAAGCATTGACAAGGGAATGGAATGACCCTTTAACGAGCCAGTCGACCAGCACATAATAAATAAACATTTACAGTAACTTTCCTCAGAACGTACTGAGAATCCTATGTATTATGTATGCCTTCAATTTCTTACCACATTTTGTATTATAGGCGTTGTGCATTGCACTTTCTTTAGAGCTAATTGAATACCAAATTCTATCAGTTCACAAAGCACCACAAAGTTATAGCACATTGGAATCATGGCCTATTATCCTCCATACTAATATCAAGTTGAATTCTATTGGGAGAGAAACTCTCCATTGAAACAATTGAACTATTCAACTGTAAGTCGGTCTTGAGAACGATGCACAGGATCAACGTGTCCAGGCTTGTACACAATTAAGTGAGGTCTATTGAAATTGGAAATAGTTCCATTGTTATAAGGAAACCAAGAAACAGCTCTGTAGGATTTTCGTGGTAAGTATTGGAAAGTTATTACGTGAATTATGATGTTCCTTCAAATACAGTCACCGATAAAAAAACAGGCCAACAAAAAATGGCGACCAACTCGTTGCATTATGTTTCGAAATGTTAACCTGAATTTCCGTTTTCAAGAAAAGCTGATGGCTTGATCATTATACGGCGAAAACAAAAGTCAGTATTTCACGCTCAACTTCTCGATGTCCTGTGGCTAAAGTGATTGATCTCAGATTCATCATGTTTTGAATTGAATAAGTGTGATCCCTGCTTGACACAATGGTTTTCGATTTACGTCAATATTTGCTTCTAAGGAGAAGATACAAGTTTTGTAAAATAGTACAGACTTTTTGAATTTGCAGAACCTGCTTGAACTAGTCCAGTAACAACTCGAATAAACATCTAAAAATTGATATGACTCAATTCCACCCCGTTTTTTAGTACTTACCAGCAAAGACGAACCTTGATTACTACACCGAGAGAAATATCTAATACCTGTTTATACGAAACTGTATAAACTTCAGAATATTTCTGAATTAAAATATGCCATTACTAATGAAATCCATCAACTAAAAAAAATCATATAACTCTGAAACAACACTTATATGAAAATAAAATGACGCTCATATGAAGGTCAAAATGTGAATAGCATCTCAATATTAAATAGTGATATTATAAAAATGAGATAATACTCATATCAAAATAATTTGCTTTCAATGAATTAGTCAAATGATTGGCATTTCAGTACTAGAGTGATTACTGGAATAATGAAGGGCATCATATGGGCGAGATACTTAGTACACAATAACTCAATTTGCCTACGATGAAGATGCTTTCAATTTGGAGTATTTGTTTTTCGTGTCACTACCTTGTGATTATTAGTTAACATAGTTGTCAGAAACTCACACGATGGCGTTAGTAAATAAGAGTACGAATCACGAAACGAAAACAAAAATCATTTATTTCTCCTGATGAATTATTGGCTGTCCAAGATAAGGATACGAGGACATCATTATCTTGGACATATTGTATACGCATATCACGAATATAAGTCTGTGAATCTAAGCTTTTGCCACTATAGTGAATAGTATTATTGTTTGAAAATACAAAATGTTATCCAAATTGGAAGAATTCCTGATACATTACCGATTCATCGTGAAAACACTATAACGCCCTGAAGCCTTTCAAGTTCCTCTATAGTTCCTTAACAAATACTTGGGGGGTATATGAACAAATATGTCCCTAAAATTTCTAGTTTTTCCAACCACCCCACTTTTTCGAAAACAATTCATCCTGTAAGATGGGTTCACGAGCTGCTGCGTGCTAATATGTAAGGACTTACATATCAGGTATCAGTAGACGACTAACGATTCTAATGAAACAAGTGTTCATAAGGGAGTGAGATGACTCATTGTCGGGAACGGGTATGACAAAGATAGTGAATGAAAAAGGGATGGAACTTAAATGATACTTGTATAACTGTGAAAAGACATCTTTCAGGATTCG
The DNA here is from genome assembly GCA_918026855.4 of Phaedon cochleariae. Classification (NCBI taxonomy): domain Eukaryota; kingdom Metazoa; phylum Arthropoda; class Insecta; order Coleoptera; family Chrysomelidae; genus Phaedon; species Phaedon cochleariae. Next base: position 59,408,183 of record OU896711.1, read on the forward strand.
AATAATTATCTTTCAAATTCGACTACATTCTTGTTCCATTTCAAATCTATAAGGTAACATTATCAAAACAAACAAACAACTTTGACTTTTCACGTTCATTTCGGTGTACGTAGTATAAAAAATTTTAATGAAATATCTTTCTGTCAATCGGTATAGTGTTGACTGATGCTTTGAATAACAAAAATTCGAATTTTGTCAAAACCATGAGAGTTTATCGAATTTAATCAGGTGTACCTTTTTTCTATTTTAGTAAACACGTTATGCAAGTCAAATATATTATGCAAACTCCTATTCTTTCATTGACGTCAAGTTCAACGCCCATGGAATGAAATGCATGATAATCATGACATTATGGGTTTAATTGCCCAATGGAGCAATGCTCACGTACCAGATTTGAGTTAAAAAGTCATGAAGTGAAATCTATAAACTTCAGAACCGTCTTAGCGCCCAAACTAAGCATCTTTGTACTGCGGTAATTTTGTCTGATTGTTTTGGTAAGTTTCTTAAACATCTTTTATGTCACCTGTATATCATGTTCCGAATAGAATGCACGAAACTAACATTCTCTCACGCTGCTATTCAAATTATACACTGTAGCTAGGATGTTGCATTTGGATTGAAAATGGCCCCCTGCGTTCTGAAAAACTGAGACGATCGCGTTAAGTGGCATTCCATTTACAAGAGTAGAAATATCTATAAATCAACCATATAGTTCATGATAGCGTGTTCAAATCTGATGTGCCAACCCCGAAATTGGGTATAAATGGAGTTCGCGTGTTCCAACAGTATCACAGATTACACAAAGTGTATATTCAATCTTCGCAAGGAATCAAAAACGCTGCTTCGCGTTCAGGAGATGTCAGATGGTGTAGATTAAACTGTTATACAGAAATATAAAACGACTATAATGGTAGGTAAAATCCCGAGACCATGACAAATAGCCGACTATTTTTTTCTCCATAATTGAATCGAGACTAACCTTGTATTTTGACAATTTAATGAGATATGAACATTAATAATCTGAATAACTCTTGATAGCTTTAGCTATCTAAGAATATATTTCTAATGAAGAAATTAAATTGAAATTCATTCCTCCAAATAGTCCGCATTGGGATGGCCTTTGGGAGGCAGGTATAAAATCGACAAAATACCATTTACGCAAAGTAATAGGAGATTAACTCTTGAGGTTTGAACAACTATCAACAATTTTGGCTGAAATTGAAAGTATTTTGAATTCACGTCCCCTGAGTCCCATATCATCAGAACCTAATGATCTGACCTGTCTCACTCCAGCGCATTTTTTATTGGGTCCCAGCGAGCACAAACATCCCTAGGATGTTTTGGGATGTTTTGAAAATGTTGGCATGAAGATGTTATTTTGAGACGTAATATGCACTGACCAAAGAGGTTTTTGAAGGATATTGAAGTATTGGTTTTGTTCTTCTGTGGCATTTCTTTGTTTGCCTACTGGGAGGTATCTCTGGGATGTTTTGGGATGTTTTAGAAATGTAGGCATGAGGATGTTTTTTTGAGGCGTAATATGCACTTCTCAAAAAGGTCTTAGAAGGATATTGAAAGTATTGTTTTTGTTCTTTTGTGCGCTTTCTTTGTTTGCCCCACCACAAAGTCTCATTCTTACGTCACAATACGATGAATTCTGATTTGTTTTCGATTTTGTTCTTCTCGTTCGCAATTGGCATTCGCGTTTGCAGCGTGTCACGCTTACATCACGCTGCTAACGAACAGAAAAGAATTTGGTGAAGTTTATTGTGTTAGAAGACTTATTCAGTTTGTAATAATGATCATCAGATGCAAGATGTGTTGTTCGGTGCCTCAGTGTAATCAATATATAAAAGTACGAAGTTATCAATACACAGCTTCTCCGCAGTTGCAAAATTATGCATTGTGGAGAACATTTCAAAAATTGGGAAACCTATTTCCAATAATATGTCTGTGTGTAGTAAGCACTACTCAGAAACCGATTAAGAAGGTAATTTCATATCAAGAAAATATTTTTATGTTCAATCTATTTTTAATGCATTTTTTCATTTAAGGGAAATGGAATCCTAATGCAAAAGTTCATTTTGACAAAAGGCTTCAGAAAAGTACCGCAAAAAGGTTTTTTTACAGCGATTTAATGTGCGCAAGACGCGTTGAAAATGTTCTGTTGTGTCCATGAAAAGGCTTCTAAAAGAACTAGGGAGAAGGTAGTTTTGTGACATATCAAGGACATCTCGATAATTGCCGCCTGCAGCGGACATTGGCTGTTCTATAATAGTTCTATTCATGTGTGAACAGAACATCGCAGTGGAGGTTCAACGTCTCGAAATCTCGTACTTTTAACATCTCTGAGATTTTTTTGTGCTCGCTGGGGTTCAGCAGCATCATCTCTTCCTGAGCTGAATGTAACTCAGATCTCAGAAAATAGATTGAATCTATGGCAGCACTGTTCTCAAATAAAACAACATTTCTGGCAACGATGGTCTACCGAGTACTTGAACCAATTGCAAAATCGTCCTAAATGGTTCAGATCTGTCGGGAATTTGAAAGAAAATATGATGGTTCTGGTGAAAGAGGATAATGTTCCACCCCTTAACTAGAGTGATAGAAGTTATGCCTGGTAATGCTAAAAGGGTAAGAGTAGTTAAAATCCGAACTAGTGAGGGTATTTTCACTCGACCAATTTCAAAACTATGTACACTACAATTTGGATCTCCTTGAAGTAATTCACTTCAACGGGGGGGAATATGTTGAGGTTCAACATTTTTTATCGTTTCATATTCATTATGTTACTTCTTCGAAGTGACCTCTGCATCAGAGCAGTGCTTTTCGTCGATTTTTCAATGTTTCTATAGAAATAAATCAATTAATCACTGTCTGTCGAATGAAATAGATATGTCATAAAAAATACGATTTTATATCATCATATAATTGTATAGTTCTATATCCCCCTGAATTAAACCAGAATATGCATAAAAAACAGTCTCTCTCGCAAGTATTCCTTCACCCCACAATTGGAATCAAGCAAACTCTCGACAATCTCAATCAAGATATTATACAGTCCACTCTCCGCTCATTCACGCTCACTCAAGAAAAGGGCACAGTCCCTAACAGAAAGCTTTGAACATCTTTTGTAAATCAAAATGAGGAAGTTACGGAAAGGGGCTACGGCATTTTGGCCCTCACTGTATAAATGTGTTTACATGGAATAAGCGAATCACCGTAGGAAATACCGACCGCTGAGAAATAATAATTGGCAGACCACCCAAATATTTTTACAAGTGAGAGCGATGAATTTCTATCAACAATGAAAACTCGGAATGATGATATTTTGTTTTCGTTTCCTGTTCTCGTCTGGGTTATTGAAATATCTGACGAATGGCTATATTCTCATGAGGAACGCCATCATTGAAGAACATCGTGCTAGTTATGAACATGCAGATGATGATACTTTGATGAATTTTGATCAGAATAGGGTGACTGATGATGATTATGAATATTCTAATAACGTTGGAATAATTGCAGATACATATCTTTCCCCAATCAAACTGAAAATGAACATGACATGGAACTGGGGAATTGCAACAGTACAACCAGTTCCTAAAAAAGGCAGAAAGACCCTACCTAGCACCTACAGACCGATCGCACTGCTATCTATCATTTCAAAGATCATGGAGAAAGCTATCAACACCGAGCTCGTGAAATACCTGGAACATTTAGGTATTATCATGCAACGATAGGCAATATGGCTTCCGTCATCAGAGATCAACTGGTGACCTGCTCGCTTACGTATCACATATATGGCAGCAATCTATTGGAAAATATGGTGAAACCTTAGCCGTAGCACTTGATATCTCCAAGGCTTTCGATCGAGTCTGGTACCATGCACGGACTCCTCGCCAAGCCTCCATCTTATGCCTCCCCAGGTATGTTCTATGCTGGCTAGTTTTTTCTCAAACAGGTCTCTCCATGAAGTGGTCGACGGAGTTTCATCTGACTCTCTCATCATAAAGGCTGGATCAATTCTAGCACCAACAATATTTATACTCCATATCAACTATTTTTTGAAAGCAACTTCATATCCAGTACACAGCTTCGCGGATGATAGTACCCTCCATGCCACCTTCTCTTCCAGGGCTCCAATACCAGCCAGGCAAATCAGAAACGAACGAGGGAGAAATGTTGACAACATAAATATGGACAACAATTCTCGCATGAGGATTGAATAACTTGGTGGATTTCAATGCAAACAAAACACAAGCATGCCTTTTCTCTAGAAAAGCCGATCTCACTGTGCCCAACATAAGCTCGTCAGGAATAATCATACCTTTGAAGATATCCATTTCGCTGCTTGGTATCACTATCAGCAATAAGCTTTCTTGGCAAAATCACGTGAGATCAATTGCTGAAAGTGCATCCCAAAAACTTGGTTTTCTGTTTCGGGTCGGTAGCTATTTCACTTCCAGTCAGCCGCTTATGATCTATAAGGCACAGATTCGACCTGTCCTGGAATTCTGTTACCATAATTGGAGTACAGCACCCAAACATACCCTGAAACTGTTGAATTCTGTCAAAAAAGGGCAATTCGTCTCGTGGGTGATGTCTCGCTCACAAACTCACTCACTCTTCTGGAACACCGTAGAAAAGTTGGCGATCTGGCTCTATTTTATAAATATTCTTATGGACGATGCTCTTCTGAAATATCAACAATTGTTCCTCCCTTGGCAGTCCCCGCAAGATTAACCCGTCGAGTTGAGGCTTCGCACCCCTTCGTGGTCACTTTGAAGACCTGCAGAACATTTCTTTCCAAAGACTCGTTCATCCAACGAACAGCGAGGCTCTGGAACACATTGCCAAGGGAGGTGTTCCCCGAAGCATATAACCTCCAGAAATTCAAGAACACCATTTCCCACCTCATTTCCCTTGGTTTCCACGATGTTCTCTGAACATTACAGGATATACCTTTTCGTGGGAACCAGAACATGAAAAAAATTGGAAAAACCCACAAAATAACCACAGCGACTCGAGAGAACACTACAAATATCAGCCCAGTTAAATTATTTGGTTTCCATATCGACTGCAAATTAACATAGAAGGTTCATACCGTACATTTCTCGAAAAAATTACCTCAAGTTTGTTTTTGTTGAGGCGATTGAGATGATCAGTATCACATGATTTGATGCGAATGGCATACTTTGATGAATAGTCACTTGCAGTATGGAATTCTGATTTGGTGAATGATAACATATGTTCCGCCACCAAGATTTCAAAATGTTCCTTCGCCAAGATTTCAAATGTTCGTTTTCGTTTTTTCAAATATCTTCACGATGTTTTTTCATATCCTGAGACAAAGCAGTGTCTTACACGAAGTACTCGTATGAATATAGTTACATTCATAGAGTGACTGGTAATTTTAACCTACTTTAGAACGTCGAATCATCAAGGATCGATGAAAATATATTAATCTTATAGTTTTGTTCCATCTTCTGGTTGAGCGAATTTTTTTTTCTCGAATAAAATGGTAAATAATGTTGCGCCACCAACTTTTCAAAATGTTCCTTCACCAAATATTAAAATGTTTCTTCACCAAATATCAAAATGTTCTTTTTTCCTCCGAATATCTTGAAACTTCGCACACTTATCAAGGACCGATGACAATTGCAAAGTCCAATAGTTTTGTTGCATTATCCTGATCAGGATCTCCAGGATGAGCTATTTTTTTACTTGAATAAAATGGTTAATGATGTTCCGCCTCCAACAATTAGAAATGTTCCTTCACCAAATATTAAAATGTTCGAATTTCTTTCGAATATGTTGAATCTTCGCACACTTATTAAGGACCGATGACAATAGCATACTCTAATAGTTCTGGTCATTATCCTTAGGATCAGGATCTTCAGGATGAGCAATTTTTTTTCATGAATAAAATGGTGAATGATGTTCCGCCACCAACATTTCAAAATGTTCCTTCACCAAATATTGAAATGTTCGTTCTTCCTTCGAATATGTTGAATCTTCGCACACTTATCAAGGACTGATAAAAATGGCATAGTCTGAAAGTTTTGTTTCGTTATCCTGATCAGGATCTTCAGGATGAGCAATTTTTATTTTCGAATAAAATGGTGAATGATGTTCCGCTACTAACATTCCAAAATAATCCTTCACCGAATATCATAATGTTCAGTTTTTCTTCGAATCTCTTGAGACTTCGGACACCTCTCAAGGACCGATGAAAATAGCATGATCTTATAGTTTTGTGAATTATCCTGATCAGGATCTTCAGGATGAGCAATTTTTTTCTTGAATAAAATGGTGAATGATGTTCCGCCACCAACATTTCAAAATGTTCCTTTACCAAATAATATTAAAATGTTCGTTTTTCTTTCGAATATCTTGAAACTCCGCACACTTATCAAGGACCGATGAAAATAGCATAATCTGAAAGTTTTGTTCCGTTATCCTGATCAGGATCTTCAGGATGAGCAATTTTTATTTTCGGATAAAATGGTGAATGATGTTCCGCTACCAACATTCCAAAAGAATCCTTCACCAAATATCATAATGTTCGGTTTTTCTTCGAATATCTAGAGACTTCGGACACCTCTCAAGGACCGATGAAAATAGCATGATCTTATACTCTTGTTCATCATCCTGATCAGGATCTTCAGGATGAGCGATTGTTTTTCTCGAATGTAATAATAATAATAATAATAATAATAGGACTTTATGAGGCGAAAGTTTAGCTACAAAGAGCTATTCTTACACTTTTACCTAAGTACATATATGTATAAATAGTAGGTATTACAAGGTATTTTCCAAGAAAACAAACGAAATCATATTTCTATTCTTAGATATAACTCTTCACTTTTCTACTTTTTGAATTGTGGAAATATTAGATGAATGTAGAAGTAATCTGTGCAGCTAGGTAGACTGTGTTCTTCGTTCATCAAGGATTTTATTTTTCAGCTTCATTCTGAATCAGCTTCATTCTGAATGACTTCATATTCAGTTTTTTAACATTGTCATCTAAAGCATTATAAATAAGTGGTAGTTGGTAGGAGAAAGATGCTTTAAATTTACTGGTGGAGTAGTGTGGGATGTTCACAGTAGCAAGATTCCTTATATTGAGGTTATGCAATTGATGACGAAATATTATTTTTTCATAAAGGTAATATGGACGTTTCTCGTTGATAATTTTATGGAAAGCAGTATTGGCATGTAGGAGACGACGTTTTTTCATGCAAAGCCAGCCAAGAGATGAAATATATTCAGTGATATGATCAGATCTTCGCAAGCCCCAAATCAGTCTAGTGCAGTTATTTTGCATTTTTTGAATTCGATAACAGTCGAAGGAGTCGATACATGGACCATATACTATATCGCAATAGTTGAAATTAGATAAAACTAGTTGATCACACAGTTTCTTCTTTAAATCAAAAGACAGAAATTGTCGACTTGAGTACAGCAATTTAAGACACCCGTAAGCACGCTGAATAGATTTGCTGACGTGTTCCGAGAATTTCAAATTAGAGTCAATAATTAAATTAAAGTTTTTGGTTGCTGATACTAATGGTGAATGATGTTCCGCCACCAACAGTTCGAAAGGTTCCTTGACCAAATATTGAAATGTTCGGTTTTCTTTCGAATAATATGTTGAATCTTCGCACACTTATCAAGGACCGATGACGATAGCATACTCTCATATTTCTGGTCATTATCCTCAGGATCAGGATCTTCAGGATGAGCAATTTTTTTTCTCGAATAAAATGGTGAATGATGTTCCGCCACCAATATTTCAAAATGTTCCTCCACCAAATATTAAAATGTTCGTTCTTCCTACGTATATCTTGAAAGTCCGCACACTTATCAAGGTCCGATGACAATAGAATAATTCAAAAGTTTTGTTCCATCATCCTGATCAGGATCTTCAGGATAAGCGATTTTTGCTCCCAGAGAGAGGGTAGTGTCTTGCACCAAGTATACTCTTATGATATAAAATAGTAACATTCAAATAGACGGTAGTATCTTGCACCAAGTATTCGTATTAAATGAAGTTTCAACAGAGTACAACATCTAAGGAAGTCAACAGCAACAACAATATAAAGAATAAACATGCTTTTGTAGTTAGTCGAACTGAAAAATGAAAAATGAATAGTAGTATAGAACTGAAAGTAATATGCTATTTCTTAAAGATAGCCAAACTGATAAGAAGTAGGTAACAATATAATAGAAGTTTGTTCATGAATACACAATATAAGCACCTCCATTATCAGTATATTATATTCTATGTGGTAAATTTATGCGCGAAATACTGTGCAAAATACAATAGTCTGCGAAACACATATTTCGTACACTGCATTCAAACTATGAGTGAGATTTTTGTATTTGAACATTTATGGTCCTCAATCGAGCGAAAATTCAAGAAATCATTTATTTCTGAAAGTTCATCAATAATCAAGGCTTTTTTAGCCAGTTCAACACATTTTTGACACTCTTTTATAAGCTGTTTCATTAGTTTCACCTGTTTGTATGTATGTAACTCCTTTGGACTCGATTTTGACCCACTTTCAACTGACGATAAATTTGAAATTCGACAGGTGTACATGATTCTGGTGGCAATACATCGTGAAATTTTTGTTAAACAAAAGAAAACAAAACAAAATGGTAGCTCCAAAATGGCCGACAATTTTTGTAATTATGGTCCGATTTGATTCAAAATTGGTATCTGAGGGTTTTCGAGGTCGGAGATTATGATTCTTTTGTCAAAATTTGTAAATTCAAGATGGCGGATTCAATATCGCAGACGAGCATTGTAATCATGATCCGAATCTACTCAAAATTTGTATCTGGTGGTTTTCGGGGTCAAAGATTTTGTTTCTCTCGTAAAAATTTGGGAATTGAAGATGGAAGATCCAATATGGCAAACGTGTTTTGTAACTATAATCCGATTGAAGTCAATCGATGCCTGGGGGTTTGAGGGTTTGGAGATTACGATTCTCATGTCGAAATTAGAGAGTTCAAGATGACTGATTCAATATGGTGGACGGTGGATCAGATTCTATTCAAAATTGGCATCTGGGGTTTTTTGAAGTAGGAGATTATGATGCTTTCGTCAAAATTGAGAAATTTGATATGGCGTATACAATATGTCATTCGGGTTTTGTGATCATGATCTTATTCGATTAAAAATTAGTATCTAGGGGTTTTTCGGGATCGGAGATTATGATTCTTCCGTCAAAATTGGGTACTCACAAAAATTTATAAACAAAAATGAAGCTCTTGTAGTCTAACCGAAAAATAAAAAATAAATAGCTATTTGAAAAACTCAAGAATAACCTATTTATCTTTTTTTTTTAATTATCGCAATAATTTTTTTCAACGGAGCGCAATCCTCGACCAACGAAGTAGCATTTCGCGCACTAGATACAGAATTATTTGGAGATTGAATATGACTACTCTTTAATATAAATAAAATGAGCAATATTCAACGCAAGGTCAAATTTTTAATGCCCGTTCAAATAATTTGAGTACACTAGCTATCGATGGAAAATTCGGAGAAAGTCTCGTAAAATGTTGAAATAAGAGATACATCGATTTTATATCTCACCTGATACCTATCACATTCTCATGATGAATAATAGATGATAATAGACACTCGATCATAGTGAATTTTACTCTTTCTCATTGTTTATATTCACGAAATGATTTAGCTTTCAGCCGAATGAATGCGTTTTGGAATTTATCCATTTTCCTGCTAGAAACTTTCCCAAGAAAAGTTGATTCCTGAACAAACAGGAGATCCAAATTAATACAGTTGAATAGCGACGAGGTTCAAATCCCCCCTTGAATGACTGAGACGTCTTGGAATGCCATATCACAAGATGACGGATCATCATCAGGCGATTGAATATCGAAAAGCAGACTTCTTCATTATCATCATTCAAAGTATCAGAACGAGACGGTCGTCGATATTGTCTATACTAATATTATGAAGAGTGAAGATTCGTTAAATGGATACAGAAAGCTCAAAGTCATTTCTACACATTGTCCATGAAATGAACAACAATGGTAGATTTCGAGAAACCTCTGCATCGACTCGTATAAACGAATACTGATACAAGTGATCCGTTCCCGAATGCCTAATGATTTCGATTCAGCCAGGCCAGGCTAGATACGTACAGACCGGTTTCGAGCTTTTCGACTCCCATAAGTGCAGGGCCAGCAGTTCTGAGACCGCCGAATAAGCGTAACTTAGCCAAACAAAAATCAAGTCGGCATTATATTAGACAATATGGAAGCGACGACGTTGCCTCGCCTTTGAAGAATGGGTAGACCAGCCGTCTGAAGTTGGCCGAACAGCTATTTATTTGTAGAAGCTATCTTGGATGAATGAATATTTTCATGTATGGAAAATGTGTCTATCGATTTCCCAACTTACATTCCAACAATATTCAATAAAGTAGAGTATAGGTAGGTACTTTAATCCCCTTCGTGAAAAATAGAACACATTATTTATACATTGACTTTTCGATTATCGATATAAAGTAATCTGAATATATTCGGGGGAATATTAGTGGGAAGCAGTCGTTGTGTCCAATATAAGTTATTTCTCCGTTCAATTTGTCCAGCTTTCGAAAATGTTTATCTTCTTCATCGAGACTTGAAACATGAAATACTATATAAAATTAGGGCAAAAACTACTACTTCTTCTCTGATACTCACAACCACACTATCATCTCTTTCTGCGTGTTCTGTATAGCCTTTGTTACTACCAGTAGGTACCTTGCTCTCGCCGGAAATCAAACTCACGACCTCGCGGTCGTGAGACGTATTAATGTTGTTTATTCCTCTTCCAAATTTTTCACACCACATATTACAAACACATTTATACAACTACATAGATACATAATACAGAGCAGCTTCTGTATAATTTTTTTTATGTTCTGGTTCCCACGTAAATGATTATCCTGTAATGTTCAGAGAACATCGTGAGAACCAAGGGAAATAAGGTAGGAATTGGTGTTCTTCTTGAATCTCTGGAGGTTATATGCCTCGGAGAACACCTCCCTTGGCAATGTATTCCACAGCCTCGCTGTTCGTTGGATGAACGAGTCTTCGTAAAGAGATGTTTTGCAGGTCTCCAAAGTGACGACGAAGGGGTGCGAAGCCTCAACTCGACGGGTTAATCTCGCGGGGACTGCCAAGGGAGGAAAATATCTATAAAATAGAGCAAGATCGCCAACTTTTCTACGGTGTTCCAGAGAAGTGAGTGAGTTTGTGAGTGAGGCATCACCCACGAGACGAATTGCCCTTTTTTGGACAGAATCCAACAGTTTCAGGGTATGTTTGAGTGCTGCACTCCAAATATGGGAACATTATTCCAGGACAGGTCGGATCTGTGTCTTATAGATCATAAGCAGCTGACTGGCAGTGAAATAGCTTCTGGCCTGAAACAAAAAACCAAGTTTTTGGGATGCACTCTTAGCAATTGATCTCAAATACAAAAAACTCAAAGTCATTTCTTCTGTATGTTGTGGTCCTCCACGTGGTGCAGAGATGGCTGATGTTGGCCAAGGAATGTGGGTGTATATGCGATGTGTTAGTCACAGAGGCCTATCTCCTAGGGCTGAGCCCTTTATATAGATAGTCTCACTGAATATGACCAGGGGGGAGGGGGAGCTGATGAGTCGCTATACCTTTCAAATAATTTGTGGATGAGTTGTCTCAGTCAGTTTTAGAGCCTATTCAATACAAACCAACGAATCAAACAGATCTTTCCCCTTTGGTAATATTAGTATAGACAAATTTAAGTCTCTGAATTGTCCTTTCTAGGTATCGTGAACAGAGGCGACTCGTTCAGGAGGCGGCGATCGCGCAGCAACAGCCTGTGCCCGCCGGCCGGGGCCTTCGCCGGGGGGGCAAACACCCCCTCGCCCGTCTTCGACGAGCCGTGCCGCGGCGTCGGCGAGGTGGCCAGCTACGGCGTCGCTCTGCTCGGTGCCCAGGGCGTCGGCAAAACGGCGCTCATCAGCCAGTTCATGACGTCGGAGTGCATCAACGCCTACGACAGGCAGAAAGGTAGGGGGCCTATTTGTCATTTTTCCTCGAAGCTAAGCAGACAAATCAGGTAAACTTCATGATGACGTCAAAGTAACTTCATTATAACGTCACTGTTTATTTGTGAAGCTTGACAGATGTCAGTTTATCAGCTGTTTTTGTTCATTGTTTGGTTTTAGTAGTGATACTGTTACGTTATTCGGGTGCAGAAGCGAACACGACACTTTTTATTCTCGAACTGATTCATTCGAACTGAAGAAACACTAATTTATATCGAACCTATAACTACTATTTATGTAAAATGATTTATATCACGCGGTATATGACTGTCTCTCTGACACTCGCTGCTTGACTGTCTGACTGCAGTTGTCCGGCCGTCCATATACAGGGTGAGTCATAACTATTGGGACATAGGCTAAGGGCGGATTGTTTGGACCGAAATATGGCGATATGACTGAATATGCCATCATAGAATATTGCTGTGAAAGAAGATAGAGGGCGTTGAAGTTGACTTTTTATTTTCGTTTTTTGCCAATAATTTCACTGTATATTCATCAATTGTTATCAAAATTGCCACAGAGGCATAATTTCATACAGGGAATATTATTTTATGTACTATCCTACATTTTGATACAGGGGGAGCCACGTGAATTATTCCTGATGATGAAAACGCCTGGTTACTTTTCTTGACGGAACTTTGTGATTTTGATTAAAAAATATGACTGAAACATCATTTCTACGTAATATTGGTACACTTGTTTGAACACGATATTTCCATCCGTTTTCGAGAAAAACGCTATTGAACAGTTCAGAGTCTCAGAAGTTAATTACAAATATTATTTCATTCATGAAGAGTGTGCTTTGAACTGTCATGTAATGTTGCTGGTAATGGCATTTCATGTCAGAGAATGAATTTTGATGCGAGTTTATAGTCAAAATTTGTTCGATTGAAATGCCTCGTCACAATCATTTTATGAATGAATGAATGCGGGATGCAGCCAGAAGGTATGAATTGTAATACCTCTAATATCTAGGCAGAAAGCAACCAAATCACGAAACTTTTTCAAATATATTTCATATACAGTGAAGTTATTAGCAAAAAACCGAAAAAAAAAAACGAAAAAACTCAACTTCAACGCCCTGTATCTCTTTTCACATCAATATTTCATCGAGGCATGTTTGGTCCAATCGCCATATTTTGGTCCAAACAATCCGCCCTTAGCCTATGTCCTAATAGTTATGACTCACCCTGTATATAGGATCCCTTGGTAGGTTTTGCTTCTCGAACATTCTCGAATGATTTTCTGTACCCTTCTTCTTGATCTAGGAGCTTCTTAGAACAATACCTCTCTCTCTAATTGTTCCATCGATTGTTTACAAAACATTCTAGAATCTTCTGTCACGTTATTTGTCACCGTGGCACATATTGAGTGTTCGGAAATATGCTGGTACATGTAGGAGAATCATTGGGATATGTTGAAGAATAATCTGGGATGCGTATTACAGGATGATCGTTGTACTCCTGCCTTCCTGATGATGTTTCTAGAGACCCTCTAAGAGAAATATCATTACAATACTATTATATTGAATAGGAAATTCATCATTTTCAACAAAAATATATCATGGATAGGAAATAGGTACTCACCCACTCCAAATATAAGACAATTGGAACAATTTGCTACCTACATATTCACAATGGATCAAATATTCATTTCCTCTTCATGAAGTGCAATTATTTTTTCTTATCAATCATAATAACCTCAGACTATAACAACATCAGGTGCATTTTGTTGATAACCTGTGGAATAGAATAGAATGGTTGTGCAAGAAAACGGAATTAACCCAAATGATAGAATACAATGATTGTTCTGAAAAACGGAAATTTCATGTTGGAAACCTGGACTTTTTTCCTCATGTAATAGCATTCTTTGCATAGATTCAACGACGAGGAGAAAAACTGTAGTTTTTTGAAGATGATACTTTATTGAATCTCCCAATCCTCAATGGAAAAATCCTTCTGGCAGCGACATAATTGTTGTACAACTTGATAACAAATACCATAAATACCTTCGTAATATAAATTTTCACTATTTTCACTCACTAGCTGTTGGGTGAGAAAATCAGAAAACCAGAAACCTCAGAAATTAACATTCAATACCGCCATTTTGTTCGATTTCTCTTCTTGTCATCTTATGCTGTCGTCCTGTTCGATCCGAACATATCGGGCAACCAGAGCGAATCACTTTTGAAATTGTTGGCGCGAATTTATGGAATGGAATATGTCAAGAAAACGCATGGAATAGCTGTTATAGAACTAGGTTAGCGTCAACAAAACGCACCTATCAAGAACCCTCCGAGAGCCCAATCCAGTGCCCAATCAAAAGCCTCAACTACTCTGCGTACTACCTCAGTGAGCTAGTTTGTGTGGATGGTTGACTATGACGTCATAGCTAGGAATACACTTCGAGGAAAATTGACTGGTTGTGGTAAACTTATAGAAAAAAGGGCAAATGTCACTGACATTTTTCCAGGTGTTTTTTTCTGTCAAATCTAGAATAACTGCCTAGTTGGCAAAGGAATAAATCAACTAGAGTCTGTTAACGTATACATTACAGTGTCTACTATGATTCAGTGCCATCATCTCAAGTCTCCGATACGGGTGATATACTCCAGAGAGTCTAGAGTCACTGGATGGTATTAGTGAGAATATTTCCCTTATATATCGGTAATTACGTAAAACTTCAATTTTCTTCTTTTCAGAGCGTTTAAATAAAAGCTTCTGACCGAAAAGTTTTTCTTTTACTTTTAATTTATTTTTTAATTTTTAGTTATCGCTAGCTGGATTTTTCGATTTACTCTCAACGAGCCTTTCCATTTGATACCCATATTGTAGAAGTATATTGAAAATTACCATTCCGCCATCTTGGATGGTCCGCCATAATGGATTTAGAATGACGTCACATCATTTTTCGAGATACTCTCAACGACCCTTTACATTTGATACCCATATTGTAGAAGTATATTAAAAATAGCTATTCCGCTATCTTGGATGGTTCGCCATATTGGATTCAGAATAACGTCACATTATTTTTCGAATTACTCTCAACGATCCCTTTCATTTGATACCCATATTGTAGAAGTTGATTTGAAATGACCATTTCGCCATCTTGGATGGTCCGCCATTCCTGATTTAGAATGACGTCACATCATTTTTCGAGTTACTCTCAACGAGCCTTTTCATTTGATACCCATATTGTAAAAGTATATGAAAAATAGCTATTCCGCCATCTTGGATGGTCCGCCATTTTGAATTGAGAATAACGTGACACACCTTATCGTGCATTGTCATCCAAACTGAACGTGTATACAAAATTTCTGCTCAATCGGTTGAAGATTTCTACTTCAAAATTCAGTTCAAACACACAAAAAAAGAATCTCTTGTATTGAGCATGACTGCATTGGTCCAAGAAAATAATTTGTTTGTATATAACGAAAGAGATGATATTCTTGTTCCGAAACAATGATTTATTCAACAACTCTCTTGTAGGAAAATCAAGATATGCATGGATGGAGACGTTTGTTATGTTGAAGTGAGAATTGAAATAATTCATATTGACAAAATCATTTACTTATTTCAAGAAAACCATAATTTCGAGATATGGAATCCATCCACCAAATGAAAACAATCATTTTCTCAATTTGCACCTATGGATTACTATTATTGAGAATTGTTCTATTTCATTTCAAAATGAACGATTTATTCAAGTCAAAATTCCGTAAATTTTCAATGAACACATTGATATTTTCGATCCGAATTTATAAGTTTTTTTATAATGAATACTGAGCTCATCCTCTCCAATGGAACTATTTTCTTGTATCAAAATATTGACTGCTTGGATAAAAATATAATAATGTTTTTGATTCAAAACTGTGAATGATTCTCAATGAGATAACTAAACTCCACAGAATATTCGTGAAGAAATATATATATTGTTCCTTTAGTTGACAATAATCCCATGTATAGGTATGTACATCTTGGATCAGTATTGTCCATCAAGACCTCAAATGGTTATAGAATAATCACATGCCTTGATTTCGTCTTCTTGAAGTTTCGCTGGAAATGACAACGGTTACAAACAATGACATAAGTATTATGATTGATTAAAAACTCACCTCTATAATATGTAATATCGTGATTCCAGTAATATCATGCCTTCTGGAAGATATCGGGTATATAGATTCGAGATACTCGGCAGGAAACTTTCTCTCACCTAATGTCAAGGTCTTCTCGAGTCTTTGCAAGTCATTTGTAGATAATACTTCTTCATTCATCAACCAGTCGTCATTTTGCTACAAAAAAAAATTCGAATGAATCAATAGGCATATTTTCATAGCAGGATACTAGTAAATCCCTGTTATTTTGATTGAAAAATTGTTGATTCACTCACAATGACTATCGATATTTGGAAAGGTACCTACTTACCAAGGGAATTCAATGTTATACCTTCACCAGCTCTCTACAAGTTCTGCATTTGTTAGATATTTATATTCTAAGACATTTCCACATATACACACTCGATGAAACATCCAGAATTTTCAAACTTCGCAGCTTAATGCCGTTTCGCCGTTGTGGGCCTGTCATAATGATGTGAGCATGGTCAATAATGATTGAAGACTGAGGCCTGAGTTTTGGCAACAGGATTGCTTACCCTTGATTTCCGAGGGCATATTATTTCCTTCCAAAGAAATACCTATTCATAGACTTGAATCAAGTAAATAAAGTATTGAATCAAAATGTGACTTCTTCAATTAAAGAAATTATTGATATCATCGAGTTCATCAAGTTGAAGATATTATATTCCTTTCATTTGAGAAAATTGATATTCATATCTTTGAATCAAGTAAATATGGCATTGAATAAAACTATCAGGAGTCTTCGATTTGATGATATTATAATACCAATATGATGAAATTAGAATGCTTCATTTGAAGAAATAATTATTTATATTTTTGTTTCAAGAAAATGGCGTATTGCCTCAACATATTAGGTTTTTGCATTTCAAGAAAACTGAATATGTCATTCGATGAAATGGACATTCTTAGATTTGAAGAAATGTATACTTATATTCTTGGATCAAGCAATAAATTTATTGAAACAAAATAGTACGCTTCTGCGAATTGAAAAATCGTTTTGATTGAGTTGAAGTAATTAATTTAGTAATTCACTAATTACATTCTTGGTTTGAGAATATATTTCAATAATATGACACTATTTTCTTGAACATACCAGATTTCTCGACTCAAGAGAATATGCTCAATTCAAAGAAGATATACAATTGAATTTTCAAGAGAATAGGTTTTCTCATTCGAAGAATTTTTTTTTCTGTGTGAAGATTCCACCCGAACATACATACATCCTACATCCATACAAACATACAATGCAAATTAAATAGAAGCTTCTAATTATTTAAAATAATAATAAAATCGAAAACTCAACGATTGAATATTAAATCACTCGCCGAAATCGGATCCCTAAGCCATCAATCATACAAAGTCCGGGGAGTGGAAGACGTCAAAGCGGATCCCGCTTATTGCATTCCGGGGCCAATTAACTGGAAAATCTGTAATTAATACCGGTATTCGTGATATGATTACACAATATGACGATACGACGACAAGCTCAATTACCTTCGTACGATATTCAAGTGAATTATTAGAGAATGATTTTTTTATCTCTTGCGGCTCACGAAATGGAATCCCTATAATGTTCGGAGAACATCATGCATACCTAGGGAGAATAGAGAGAAGTATTAGCATTTTTTATTCCACTTTTGAAGATTATATGTTCTTGAGGGCCCTTCATTTGGCAAGGAATTCCAAAGCTTAGCCGTTCTACGAACGGGTTTTGGTAAAGGTTTGTTCGACGTATCTCAAGGTATCTCAAGGTATAGCGAAGTGAAAGGTTGCCGACAGTTCTACCGTGTTCTAGTTCTGATAGTTCATCTAATCTAGTCTATGCATTGCTGAGCCTCATATACAGGGTAACTCACGGTCGATGGTAGGTTAGACGTTTATGGAGAACGCAACGCAGGATTTTTATGAAAATTTCGCATCTTACATTCTATCATCTTTTCTATCGATCTAAAACATTTTCGAGATTGCGACATTGCCGTTTCTATCAAAAAGTTTCAGCAACTGAATTTTGTCAAATGAAACACACCGTATATCAATGAACTTTTCATTCTCATTTTTTCATTACGATACTCTTTTGTCGATAAACCCCCATATCGCTTTTCGGGATGAACAAAAATTTGTGTTAAATACGATCCAAAACATATATATATTTTTTTTTTGAATTGATTCGGCCGTTTGTTTGATCATTGTACCAGTATATCACCTGATGAAGCTACTGTGTTAGCGAAACATGTCGTGTGTTTAATAAATTTTGTGGAAATCTTATCGTTTGTGAAGTTTTTACAAAACATATCCATTGAACTTAAGTGAATCAGTGCTCTCTCAATTCACCAAGAGTTGATATTTCAGTGGCGGTTTGAACAGGCTTGGTGTATTCAATTTACACCAAGAAATCGCCACATATCATACAGGGCGTGCTGAAATTATTATTATATCCGTTGTTAATACAAGTGGTCGGAAGTTAATTTTTTCAAATGGAACCCACTATTTTTCACTCAATAAATTGAAGGAGGGAGAAAAATGTTACAAAATGACATATCATGTCCCTATACCTTAATCATCAAGTTCTTCTAATGAAGCCGCTTTCTGTAAACAAAATAATTTTATGAAGAAGTTTAGATATTCATGGGAATATCAAACTCTTGACAGTTCGGTGACATAAATGAGTAATTCAGTATTTCTTGAGGTTAGGTTAGGAATTGACAGTGTTTCAAAAAATCTCCCAGAATGATCGATTATTCAAACGAAGTTCTTATGTTATGAGTTATTTAATATACACGGACAATGTGATCAAAGCATTGCCAGAACTTGCAGAAAATTCAACCAAATGTTTCCTGAATCGACTCCCATGAACGAGAGGAAGTTTGTGAGATCACAGAATGATTTTATTAACTATCGATAGAACAGGTGATGAAATGTAAGGTGCAAAATTTTCAGAAAAATCCTGCGTTGCGTTCTCCATAAACGTCCAACCTTCCATCGACCGTGAGTTACCCTGTATGCATTCAGTGATCTTTGCCATATGTGGAAACATTATTTCTGTGTTTCTGTGGAGCAGCTTTCGCGATGAATCTGACATATATTTCCATGAAAGACCGTTGCTGATGGAAATATCGGGCGTAGATATAGTGGACTTCTTGGGAATGGTGTTATCAGACGTTGATATATCAGGCATACTGATGAGTTTTACTTTTCTAGAGTAGAAACATCTCGTTCAAGGAATCTCGTGGTGTTTGTACTGCATTGTTAGTTTTACTCGCCATATGGCCATTGTGGTTATTGGTGAAGCTCATTGAACCAAGCACTATCTGAAATTAAAGCAATATATCTCATTCCTGAGCAAATTCATAAGAACAAGTGAGGTACGTAGTTTTTGAGAGGTATCAGATTAGTATAAATGTAGTTTTCATTAGGTATTAGGTTAGTATAAAGGTCAGATAATTTATACGACGCTATAAAAGCAGATGATATTTTATCATCCCAGTCAACACACGGACATTCGATGGACATCCATTGGACGTCCATTCAGGATATTTGGGATATCCAGAGAATATCCAGTGATATCCGATGTATATCTTATGGACGTCCAATGGACGAGCCGAGTGGAAGGAGTTGGACTTCTATAGGATATCCTTCAGGGACATCCATAAGACATTTTTCAGGGATATCCATGAGATATTGTTCACAAATATCCATGAGATATTTTTCAGGGATATTTACTAAATATCCTTAACAATATAGAACACCATGTATATTATTCCATAATGAATTAGGAATTATTATAACGAATTCAACGGTACCGGATTGGATAGGGTTATTTTAAACGATTACGAAGATATTTGCATTCGAAGTTTTCATATGCTCATTGAGGATATGGAAATGTGAATATCTTCCTAATCGTTTGTAGAAATCCTATCAAACACAGTATCGTTGAATTCGTTATGATAATCCTTAACCGATTATGGAATAAAATACAGGGTGTCCCGTTTGAAAATGCCATCCTCGGTTAAAGTGCCAGTTATGAAGCAAACATGTAGGTACATACAACACAAATAAATAGTTGATCTTTGTGACATTTATTTGAAAAGTACAACTACCAAGGACAGGTTTGACATTTCCAGAAAAGAAGTTGCTCGTCCACCCTGTTTGTGATAGGAAAATTGAGAATATTCATTATGTTTCATATAACTGGTCTCTTCATTTTTTTCTTAAAACAGGGCATCTCATCTATAGGAATACTGATTGTATCAGTCCCTCTGCTGATTGCTTTTTGTGTCAACCAAGCATATTTATATCTCTGAAAGATCCCACATTCTTCCTGAAAACAATGATATAGAGTTGAGTTTCAGGAGTTTACCAATATCATTATTAGGGAGAGTTCTTCTTACCTGACACACACAGTGGACTGTAAACATACCTAATGAGGCATAATACTTATTATACTTCAATGCAATCATTTGCATCCATTTGACCAGCCAAAACCAGGTGGCCCGCATTTATGAGCTCAGCTTCATTTTGGAGACACTGAATCACTGAAAAAGGATAGACAGATTGAAATGCACAGGCTAAATGGCCAAATCATATGAATTCTTGTTCAATAATGATAAAAACTTACAGCTTATGTTGGTATAGGTTTTAGGTTCAACATTCCAACTAGAGGTAGGTAGGTGTTCTACTGTTAAACATCAGAGATATTATTGTCCTCAATCAAAACACAATGAACCACTGGAAAACACGGGATTTAAAAAATACACAAATATCAAAGCTGAGAATGATTGAGAACTCAAAACGAAATTAACATAAACACACCATCACCAAAACCAAACAATGTGAAATATAAACAATCAAATAGTACTGGCTTTCGCCGTTCTGGCTCTGGCGCTACGATCTCTCTTTCGTTTGACATGGCGGTATTTTCAAATCATCCCACCCGATTTATAAAATAACTTACTCTGAACAATCTATATAACCTCTATGTATTACGGTGGAGTTATAAAAATTATGAAATTGAAAATATTCTATTAGCCTGAATCAATATGATCATACCTATATTTCTTATTAAAAGTTTAACGCATATTATGAGAATAGAACCATAACTAGGTGTGGAATTCAGGAATTCTGAGAGTGGAGAACGTTCAGATATGACACACTTAAAGTCATTATGATTAATACTTATTATAATATACCAAATATCATTATTGCTTATTTGTATTATTACGATGTCTTTTTAAGACGTATTCAGGACGTGAGAATCAGATATCTTTAAAACGTCTGAATGATGACATCTTGTAGACGTCTTATTCAGGGAGTAAGACGTACAGACTAAGATAGGATATAATTCAGACATCTTATGAAGACGTCTTGTGCTATCTGGGTAAGATATCTTCTGATGGATATCCGCTATAAATCCATGGATGAATATCTCATGGATGTCCATCTGAAGACCACAAAAGAGTAAATATATGAGAGCTATTTTCGAGTGATTGTATATTTTTGTACGAAAACATTGAACAACAGAGAAAAATTCCAAACTGTGGTGTTGTTATTTATATGAATTCATATTTGCATCGGATATCTTAATTGTGTCTATAAACATATTATACCTACATAACAATAGTTATATGATGGAAAACTACCTTTGAATTTCTAATAAACATGTGATTTGAATGTGATATTTGTGATGATTCGTATTGTTTTGAACCATTCTCAATTGACAATTTTTGTTCGCTAAACGAACATCTTATGGACGTCCATAGGTGATCCGCATCAGAATATCCATTTGATATCCTCTGACGGATATCCTATGGATATCCATTTCATGTCCCAGGATATCCCGACCTGAAATGGACTTGAGAAGGATATCCATAGGATATCCTGTGTTATCTGGGATTGCTCATGTAAGATGGAAGAAGAGGCCATGGCACCATATAATATGAGCATATTCTTATATTGAAACTATCATTGGGCACCAAAGATGTGTATACGACGCTATGAAAGTTCAGAGAACTGGAGATTTTTCCCACAAACTACATACTTAGCCCACTCGACTGTTCTGGTTTTTCCACACAAACTACGTACCTAGCCCACTCGACTGCCAATAGGGACTTAAAGAACAAAAACAAAAGAAAGTTGAAACATTTGCCAACATATTTCTTCTTAGTGGGAAATCAAGACAGTCGAGTGAGCTAGGTACGTAGTTTGTGGGAAAAAATCAAGACAGTCGAGTGTGCTTTTTTACTTTCATTTGGTTTTTGTTCTGTTTTCTATTGGCAAGTGATTATCTAGGAACTTGTAAATTTTTTAGTTTTTTCATCGTATCTCCTGAATTATTGAATTCAGAGAAAGATGTTATATGGATTTTTTGTAGATTTTATCAAAAGGAATAATTTTGGTTCCATAACATTTTCAGATATTTCCAGTTGTTTTCGAGATATTTGGAATTATCTGAGAATACAATTTTCAACACTTTTGTTCCATCTTCCAATCAACAAAATGAACAAATATTTCATGGGTCAGTGGAAGTCGATAAGCTTCATCTATCGATAATTTTTTTTTTCAATATATCTTCATGGTACCCTATGGGTCGTTGAAATTTTTTTTTCATGTTTTCTACTTCATTTCCTGTACTATTGGGTTCACAGAAGAAATTATGGGTGATAATTTGTAGGAAATGTTCCAGTGCATGACTTTGCACTTCTGATAATTTTCGATTTTTCCATTTGTTTTCGAATTTTGATTTTTTGACTTACATTTGTTTTTCCATTTTCCGATGGATGCACGAAAAAATGATAGTATAATAATTTGTTGCGTCATCTAAGAGACATACGGTGCATTTTTCAAATTTGGATTTAGTCTATTGGTTCAGGAGATATGTCGTTTTGAAGCGAACTGTGTGTTTCGGAAAATCTCCTTGAAAAACCTACTTGGAATTTTCCCACCCTGCTCAATTTCAATAGGCTCCGTCTCTCCCTGATAGAGTTTTTTTTCACAAAAAATGAAATCGATCGGACCACTTTTGCGATTTGTAGAGTGGTTACAAGAAACTTCCGGTGAAAAATCGAAAAAACCCGGAAAAACCACCTTAGAGTTTTCCGATTTCCTTCATATTTTAATGACATAATATTGTTTTGAGTACAATAAGATGGCTAAATTTCAAGTCGATATGTCAAAGGGTTCCGGAGATATATCGATTTATGATCAACACAGAGTACAGACAGACAGACAGACCACACACAAAAACTAAAGTTGCTCAAAATTCGATGGGGATCATTTTCTCCAGAGTAACTATACCTCTATCTCGCTTAGTTTCCGAGATAGCATTTTTGGCAAGGCCGTAGTATACTCCACTATATAGGTATAGCGTCGTATAATAATACAGTGATACACATTCGTGGAGTTCATATGAATTTTGTTCAAAAAACATCGTGGCCTCTCTAGAGCATTTTTGTCGCTCCAACTGGCCAGATGATTTTGTGAATGCTACGAGTTCTGAAACTCTTTGTAGGCAAGAAACCAGGAAATTTCTCAAAATATTCGACATCACCCTATCGTCAACTTGATGAAACAAAATTGGATAACTATGCAATATAGTTATCAGAAAAGTATCTAGAGAAGCCGGTCTCACTGTGCCCAACATAAGCTTGTCAGGAGTAACCATACCTTTGAAGACATCCATTTCGATGCTTTAGATTACCATCAGCAATAACCTTTCTTGGGAAAATCACGTTAAATCAATTATTGCTAAAAGTGCATCCCAAAAACTTGGTTTCCTGTTTCGGGCCAGGAGCTATTTCACTTCTAGTCAGCTGCATAAGATCTATAAGGCACAGATCTGACCTGTCCTGGAATACTGTTCCCATATTTGGAGTGCAGCACCCAAACATACCCAGCAAACATCGAACTAGCGGGAGAAGTCCGGCCTAGTTCAGGCTAGTCTGGGAAAGTGACGATGCCTGCCCATACAACACGTGATATCCTATGGACGTCCAAATCATGTCCAATTCATGTCGGGATATCCTTGGACCTTTTTGGATATCCATAGGATATCCAAAATTCACCCGCGCGGATATAATCAATGTAATAAATTGTGAATATGAATTAAATTGATGAAAATTCAAATCTATGTGTGTACATAGTTATATTACTAGGAAATATATAATATATCGAATATGGAATTTTTCAACGTCTTCTTGGATATCCAATGGATATCCATGGGATATCCTGTATTGGAGCATTGAACCACGTCGTTGAACAATAACGCCCAGAATAACATAGAGATGTCGACAAAGTCGGCAGTGTCGGACTCACCAAACATATTTTGGATGTCCATGTGGGTCCCATATATTTAATAACAACTATATGGGTAACGTCCTATCCTTTCCTTGTTCAAAATTGAAGCCAGTTTTGAGAAACAAATGACAGTCTGCGAGACAATGAATAATCATACGTTCACTCGCCAGCTAACAGATGCGCATAGAACAGAGTAGAACTGATATCCTATATGAACACCCATGAAAACATAAGGGATATCTTATGGACGTCCATGAAGGATATCGTATGGACGTTCTTGAACGATGTTCTATGGACGTCATTGAAGGATATTTTATGGACGTCCGTGAAGGATATCCTATGGACGTACAAGTTGGTGGCCTCAGGACATCCATTGGACGTCCATGGGATATCCATTGGACGTTATTTGGATGTCCATTGGATATCCAAAATATCCTGAATGGATATCCTATGGACATCCATCGGATGTCCATGTGTTGTATGGGTGGGTATTGGTAATGGGCCGATGATTTCCCTATGCCAAGTAACCATCAGTTGAAAATACGATTATGGCCTTGTGATGGTAAGATGTCCTGGAACTAATTGAATACTTACGAGATCTGGCCCTTTGCTGGCCAAGTTCATGTTCGCTACTCGTTCCCCTGGTGGATGTTCTGTTCATAGGCCACTAATATATAACTGATGATGCATTGTATATATCAGAAGTACCTCACAACGAAGAGTCAACTTCGAAGGAATGCTACCCAATAAGATGTAGATACCACATACCAACCAGTAAGTAGTCACTCCGAGAAGTTTCATCGTTGAAGAACAGAGAGGCTAAGAAGATATCATTGTGTCATTCATAAAATTGTTTTCTCGAAATCTGGTATGTGTCTGATTTATGATGAGGAGGTAATATTGTGAAATGAAGAAGCACTAGAAATTTCAGATCCATTGGACCCCTAAAACCCCTACCCCTCCCCTACCTCGATAGTATGTAACCAATGTCGTTAATTGGTCATTATATACAGTCCCATCATTTATGTCTATGCTGGGCTTGCTATAGGAAAGTCAATGTGTCGATTATGTTGTACTGGCCTTTTGACGGGGAACTGAATATGATTGCCGTCCGCAGTGTACTGATATACATATAGAGTCCCGCATATGGGACCATTCACTGAGCCGCTGATGTCTGGTATGGAAAATATATATTTGGCCATTGATGGCCCATATCAAAAGGTTTGCTGGGTACCCTAAAACTGTTGGATTCTGTCCAAAAGAGGGAAATTCGTCTCGTGGGTGATGCCTCGCTCACAAACTCACTCACTTCTCTGTAACACCGTAGAAAAGTTGGCGATCTGGCTCTATTTCATAGATATTTTCATGGATGATGCCCTTCTGAAATATCAACAGTTGTTCCTTCCTTGGCAGTCCCTGCGAGATTAGCCCGTCGAGTTGAGGCTTTGCACCCCTTTGTGGTCACTTTGGAGACTTGCAGAACATTTCTTTCCAAGGACTCGTTCATCCAACGAAGAGCGAGGCACTGGAACATATTGCAAGGGATGTGTTCCACGAGGCATATAACCTCCAGAAATTCAAGAAGAACACCAGTTCTTACCTCATAGCCCTTGGTTCTCACGATGTTTCCTGAACATTACAGGATATCCCTTTTCGTGGGAACCAGAACTTTTTTTTTTATCTCTTGGAGCGCACGAAAGGGCGTCCCTATAATGTTCAAAGAACATCGTGCGTTCCTAGGGAGGATAGGGATAGGAGGTAGATATTGGAATTTTTTTGAACTTCTGGAGATTATATGTTGTTGAAAATACTTCCTCAGGCAATGAATTCCAGAGCCTAGCCGTTCTATGCATGAAGGACTTTTGATAAAGTGCTGGTCGACATCTTTCGAGGTTGACAACGAAAAGATGTGCTGACTGGGCTTGTCTAGTTCGTCTGACTGGTATTGCTAGTGGAGGGATGATAGCAGAGATTTCCGAAGAACATTTCCCGTGGAAGTATCGGTAGAAAAGTGAAAGATTGCCGACCTTTCTACGGAAAAAAGTTCAAGTGTAGGAAGGTGACGATATTTGAGAATGTCAAAGAAACTGGAATTGAAATGATTTGGAGAATTTGAAGAGGAAACGATGGAACAAAGCTCGTTTGCAGTATTACAATGGGATAATTGAAAAAAAAACAGCTACCCCAGATTGAGAAATTATTATTGGATCGTCCACCTACTGATTTACGATTGATATTGTTGGTACATCAAGGAGAGGTGGCTTTCGCAATTCGAGTTTCCAACAGTATTTATGCCCCCAAAAACAATCGATGCAAGTCAAAAATAAGTTGAATTGCCGCAAAGTTATAATTATAGAGACCCATTGAATTTTACGATACGTTTGATAGAAAACTACTCTACTCTCGTTAGATGAAATCGGTGCCAAATCTCGTTCGAATCGATCTAATAATAGGAGGGCAATATAAATATTATTGTGCCGCAAATACTGAACAATCATTGAATTTATTGTATTATTTGGTAAGACCGAATAATAAATCAGAATGCATCATCTGCAACTGTCTGCCATAAAAACTTTTTCGTCGACCTCAAAAAATCACATTTTACGTTCCAATTCCGTACGAAAAATCGACTACTACCGAAGCCAACTTTCCGCCCGCAAACATATTTTGTCCGCTGCACGGTTGCCAGTTCTAATGAATTCTCAGTAGATCTCCTGATTTGCATATTTTTCAAGTGATCAACTGAAACATTTCATAATCTACTGGGATATATTTTTTCTACAAGCGTGCGTGATTCACCCTATAACCGCACGCAATTTAGTTTGGGAAGTGTCATTTTCCCGCAACATTGCGGGAAAAACAAGGATATGATAATTTGGCAAAATATGAGTGGAAGATGATGGAATATGAGAGTTTGAGTTTGTTTGTTGCAGTAAATATTAAGTATGTATGTTCAGAATCATCCATCAAATTGCACTATTCATTGTGAAAATTGAGAAATTATGAAAAATAAGAATTGATTATTATAAAAATCCCCCTATAGATTTGGATCGATCTGATGGGAAACGATTATTGTTGTCATGCCAATCGCACCTCAAATGAGTTTGTTATTGTCGGAGTGACAGACACATCATTACTGTCATTTTCGATTCAATGGAATGGCCACAATGTGATCAAATACTTCCAGCTGTAGGGATGCGATTCACATGCGTAAAGAAGATGTATTTTTGGCTCATTTCCTAGAAGTGTCTGAAACCTAGAGACCAAACACCGTATGGGCCTGCTGGCTTTCGCAATGAACCTATACATAATGCGTCAAACTGTAAGTTCACAGTAGCTATTACTAATAATCAGTAGATAGAGAATATATTTCTCTCTCTTGTTAGTTTCTCCTATATGAATAAATAATGAATTGAACAAATCAATCAATTTCCTACGCTTGAAGAAAAAATATTGTTCTTTACTCATGGGGAAAGTGTCTTTCCCGCACAAGACTGCTTGCCCGAACTCCGCTTCGCGTCGTTCGTGTCAACGGCAGTCGCGTGTGGGAAAGAATCACTTTCCGCACTTGTTAGGAAAATTACTATTCCGGCAACCGTCCGGGAAGTGCTAACAGTCCATTTATCAGATTTCTAATTCTCCGGTACTTATGAGATTTGAGTATATACAGGGTATGTCACGACGAGCTTACACTATCTCTATATCAAGAATCAGTCGAGAGAAATTCATGAAAATATTATATTATATTTTAGAATACGCTCTCTTCATTTAAAATCTTTTCGACAATGCAGTGTTGCCGCTTCTCCTAGAAAGTAGTAGCAACATTGGTATTTCAAATATTTTATCGCATTTTAAGATTCTCCCTGAAGAGCTGATTTCATCGATGTATCACACTTGGGGTCTATCGAAAAAGATTACAGAGATAATGGGTGCTCAAAATCGAGATTTTTGAAATTTAGGATTTTTTTGTGTCGAAACTATTCACTATCGGTCAAAGCGGCTTGCATGTCCCTACCTCAACTTTTGATTCACTATTTACTGATATTTAATCGGAACAGATACAGGGTGATTTGAGATTCAGAATTCTGATTACCCTGTATCTGTTCCGATTGAATATCAGTAAATAGTAAATCAAAAGTTGGGACAGGGACATGTGAGTCGTTTTGACCGAGAATGAATAGTTTCGACACAAACAAAACCTAAAGTTGAAAAATCTCGATGTTGAACACCCTATATCTCTGTAATCATTTTCGATAGACCCCAAGTGTGATGGATTGATCAAATCAGCTCTTCAGGGAGAATCTGAAAATGCGATAAAATACAGAGTATTCTATTTGAAATAACAAAGTTGTTGCTACTTTTTGATAGAAGCGGCAACACTGCATTGCTGAAAATATTTTAAATGAAAAGAGCGTATTCTAAAATACAAGCATGCATATTTTCATGGATTTCTCTCGACTGATTCTTGATATAGAGATAGTGTAAGCTCGTCGTGACATACCCTGTATAAAAAACAGGAACGAATAGTAAAAATGAACAACAAAAATACAAAATAAATAAAGAATTGAACAAAAGACAAACTGTTATAATAGAGGTGGCCAGGTAGCCGTGCGGACAGAGTGTCTATATTCTAATTCGCATTCGCTCGCCGGTCGTGGGTTCGATCCCCGTCGACTGCAGAAATTTTTCTGATGGCCCAAGAAAGTGTTTGGGATCACACGTTAAAAGGTAAGGCCCCCGTCATTCCTTGCTCGCACAAGACTTTCGAAGACTTTTGAGGGTTGCTCGTAAGGGGGCAACCGAATGACGGATAGAACAAATTTTAGAACAAATTTTAGAACAAATTTAGGTAAGTGAAAAAAATAAGTTGATCTGAATCAGATAAAATATTGTTCTTTTCAAAATAAATGAAAAATTGAACAAAGGACACAAACTGCGAACTGTTATAACAGAGGTATGTGAAAAATTGAATTCGATCTGAATCAGATGAAGTATTGTTCTTTTTTGGTTCATACATATCATTAGTACCTATATATGAATGTATTACTAATTTTGTGAAATTAATTTAAACAGAGCGTGCCGAAATATCATGCAATTCATAAGTGTATGTGATTAACTAAAGATCGATAATGTTATTATAGGTGATTGAAATGAAATAGTTATTTATGTATCAAGGGCGTCAAATAGGCTTTTATGGACCGCAGCGTGTAAGTAATAGACCGAGCGACAGCGAGGGCTATTAACACGCCTAGGTCCATAAAAGCTAGTTACGCCCGAAATACATACAACATTTTATGCACGACCTGTATATATTTGATATCTCATGTAGGTATCTCTTCACCCCTCAAGCACAATAAAAATACATCACGGTTGCAGTGAGACTGTATTGTATCCATATCGCAAAGACAAATAATCAAGAAGTAGGTATGGAATCAACGTTACCATGGCAACTCAGTCAATTCTTCGAAATATGAATGGGCTTTTATCACGAAAAATTTTTATTTCATAATTCGATAGAACTCACCCAAACTAGCTCACCACCGCAAACCGTTTCTTGCTGTGAGTTGCCTACGTTTTATAAAAAATTATTGAAATCCCCGATTTTTCGGACCTCTGAAAACGAGGCGATGATGTGACGTCAAAACCCTAATACTGAAACAGGACTATTCCAGACAGAGGTGAATGATACATAATTTCTGACAGAGTGAATTAGCGCGAGATCACAGTCGAAAGAATTAATATATCAGTTGCCTCAGTCTCCGTCGGGCGTTTGGTATTTTCTTTTAACTATGACGAGGTGAGGTTTCTACGTCATAAGAGGGTCCGTTTTCAGAAGGTACTATTATTTATGTCCAAAAATAAAACATTCCAGTTAATTTTTCGATCGAATTATGTCGTCAATCATTATTTATGTATAAAAGGATCATTATAAACATGGTTTGAGTTAAAAGTTCTACTGAGGTGTACACGCCCATTAATAGGCCGGTAGCCATATTAACTGTCAATTTGTGTAATCATACATAATTCATTAGTGATTTCAAAATGAATTCTAGTGATGAAGAAAGTGTGAATTGTACTCCACCAAAAATTAGTGAGGCAGCTGAGGAAGCAAAATCGAGTTTTTTGCCAAGTAAATCAAAAAAAATATACGACAAAGTATACGAAGAATTCGTAAGCTGGTGCGACAGAAATGATGTAAAAAATAAAAACTACACTGAAAGTGTGCTCCTTGCCTATTTTCTGGAAAAATCAAAATCTCGTAAGCCCTCTTCCATGTGGTCATATTATTCCATGTTGAAAGCTACTTTGAATGTACATGATAATAGAGATATTAGTAAATATGCAAGATTGATAGCTTTTTTGAAAAGAAAATCTGACGGTTATGAACCAAAGAAATCGAAGATTCTAAGCGGAGAAGAAATAGAGTTATTCTTGAGTGAAGCACCAGACGATTCGTACCTTATGATGAAAGTAAGTACTATTTTCATGCTTCCTTAATGTCAATCTAGATTTCTATCGATATGACAGTGACATTAGCTTTACCACCAGCTCAATGACTTTATCGCCCGCCGGGCGGTAAAGTAGTCCGCGGGCGGTAAAGTGCCACTTTACGCCCGCAAACCCGGGCAGTAAAGTGCTACTTTACGCCCGGTCGTGCATAAAATAATTTTTATGAACTGTTTCAGTAGATCAATATGTAAATCAGGAGATCTACTGAAAACTGTAGTAGAACTGGCAACCCTGCTGTGAAAGAAAAGTTAGTGTTTACAGACGGAAAATACTTTCCTTCAGAAAAAGTGAGTGTTTCTTTCGGAAAGGTCGACGAAAAAATAATAATACGTTGATACCTTTCTTCGCTAGACACGATCTTCTAATACCTTCAATCAGGATTTGGGTAGGATGCTGCTATTTCCCATCAGAACGCAGACTGAGAATTTTTTTTCATATCCTCGAAGAAACGAGAACAACCCCAATAAAAATAGACTCTGATGGTAAAAGGTGGACGTAACATAATTCGAGTCTGCCACGCGGAAGTCGATTTTGGTAAGGAAAATTGGTTTTCCAATGAACCGCTCCGACGTTTCTCGTGAGGGGACTGTGGGAGGTAGTGGGAGGCAGTGGGAGTTGAAGGGAGTTGTGGGAGCTTCGGTTAGACCGGCTGTTCAGTTGCGTGGCCAACTTCATTAAGACGAAATTCATCGCCGACGGGAGGTAATAATTACCTACGGAATGAACTATTATCCGAACCACCTATACATATATATATCTCTGGCTCTCATCCTTCTTCCTTTGCAAGGAAAATTAATATTTCAACAGAATTTTATAATATTCGCAAATGATCAGAAATATATACCGGGTGATACAGGACATGTAACAGCCTGTATTTTTTTTATTTAAAGAGATACAAATTTGAGATTTACAAGGGTTATATTATTGATGATTTCATAAATTGAATACTTATTCTCCAAGTCACATTAGGAGTACCATTTCGATGACACTCAACACACAGATAAAAATGATTTCTTGATTCAATGCGGTACAGCATTAATTCAATCATATGGCGCTCTGGAATAGGTCCAACCAAATATTTTATTTGATTCTTCTACATGAATTTCTTGGCTTATTCATAAAAGAAAATCATGGTTCCAATGGATATCCCTTCATTATCCTAGTACGTATCGATCGAAGAATGAATAAATTAGTTATAAACAAGAAAATTCTCCTATTGTCAAGGTAATCTCCCATCATATTTGAACAAGTTATAGTTCTTGAATCAAAAAATTTCGAGCTTGTTTGCTTGTTACAAATAGATCATATCTCATTATAATAAGTGAATATATTTCCTCATGTTCTTGTTTCAAGAGGTTATCATTTTGAAGGGAATCAAAATATAACTTACTATCTGATTATTGAGTATTTTATGAAATAAATTCCTACAGTTGGTAAACAAATATCCTATTATGACATAACTAGAATGAAAACATATATTATATAAATGAAAACATATACATATAGTGAAATAATCTAAAACTATTTATGATTTGCTGTCCTCGTCTTTTTCCCCAGGATATCCCTGTGCTTGAATGTTGAACCACGAAAACTAGAGAAATGAGTGGAATCATCAATCAAAAAATGTTTCGTGTGTTTTGCAGGGTGGCTTCCTGAATGAGAATCATACACATTTAGAACTAGCTTCAGAAGATACAATATTTCCATTCATCACAGTCAGGCATTGTCGAGAACAAACGAAATTTCAAAACAACTATATATTTTCTGCTTACAAGAAATTCTACTTTTGACGAAGGGGCATGTATATGTATGTAAAAACACGTAGAAAGGAGACATATTATTATAGGTTCAATCATTCTAATCAGGAATCGAGTGAAAAATATACGTTGAATGGACAATTACCTACTTACACCTATTAGTGCGTACATCAATATCCAAATGGCTCCCATTCGTTTTGGGCCCTACTGAAGCAGTCGAAGAGAATACTATTAATAGTTCATCCCATCTCGCTGGGAAGAAGCTGAAGTACAACTAATCCCCAGAAAATGTAACAAGAGCATGCACAACAACTATAGGTCAATTGTCCTATTATCGGTCATCTCCAAAGTGATGAAGAAGTCATCAACATTGAGCTCATCAAATATCTGGAAAGGTCCGGAATCATGAATGATAAACAATATGGCTTTCGCAATCGAAGATCAACTGGAGATCAACATAGGTCACCGATATATGGCAAACTTCATTAGAAAAACATGGGAAATCTCTACCTATAGCGCTAGATACATTGAAGACATTCGACCGTGATTAACACCAAGGCCTGCTCCACAAACTACCATCATACGGCTTACCACCTGAGCTATACCATCTTCCATCGGTTTCACTTTCAGGCAGATCGCTTCATTGCCATCAATTCCGGCGTTCCACAAGGATCAATCTTGGCACCAACATTGTTCCTACTTCATATCAACGATCTATTGGGAGCTACCACTTGCCCTATCCACAGCTTTGCAGACGATAGGATTCTCCATACTGCGTTCTCTTCTAGAATTTCCATTGCTTCCCAGGAAACTAAGAACTACCACCATTTCCAACAAGACCACCATATCTATTCTCATGTTTAATTTATCGCAAAAGTTGTTTTGAAAAACTCGGTTTCTTGTTCCGTGTGAAGATTCACTTTACACCACTACAACTTCTCATAATCTACAAAGCACATATTCGGCCAATTTTATAATACTGTTTTCATGTGTGGGGTTCAGCACACATATATACGCTGATGCTCTTAGATTCCATCCAGAGAAGATTCATTCGCCTATTGGGTGATGCCACATTCACCAACTCTTTGACCTCATCAATTAGAACACCGTAGAAGAGTCGGCGACCTTCCACTTTCCAATAGATACTTCCATTGGAAATATTCCTCAGATATCTCTGCTATAATTTCATTACTAGCAATACCAGTCAGACAAACTTGTCAGGCTAAGTCAGCACATCCCTTCGTCGTTTACCTTGAAAAAAATCGAACAGCACTCTACCAAAACTCGTTCGTCGATAGAACAGCGAAGCTTTGGAATCCTTCGCCAATGGAAGTATTACCAAGAACTTATAACCTCCCAAACATGAAAAAAATTCAAACACCCACCCCTTCTCAGTGTTTTACCAAGAAATATTTAAAAAAACGAATTATCTCACAATACTACTCTCTTTAATCTGCGCAGGCGTGGCTTCGGGCGTGACTCGATCATTGGCAGAAAATCCAGGAACATTTGCAAAATATACCCATATTTTTAAAAGTCATATACATACAGGGTGGGCCACCAGTAACGCCTCGGTCTCTAGAAGGCTAACCACTTATCTTCTTGGAATTCTTCCTCTCTAGGAAGTTGCATGTCAACATAGGCTACCATTTGAAATTATTTTGAAACATACAGGATGTCCCCAAAAATCACGAAACACTGAAGTTGAACTTTTTTCAATCGAACACACTATATATTATTTCATTTTGAGATTCTCCCTGGTGAGCTGATTTCAACAATCCATCATACTTGGGGTCTAACAGTTATAATTACTGAGATATAGGGTGTGAGAAATCGAGATTTTCCAAGTTCAAGAATTTTTTGTGTCTAAACCATTCATAATTGGTCAAAACGGCTCACATGTCCCTATCTCAACTTTTGATCAACTATCTACTGACATTTGATTGAAACAAATACAGGGTGGTGCAGAATTCAGAATCTTGATCACCCGGTATATGTCCCAATTATATATCAGTAGATAGTTAATCAAAAGTTGAGATAGGGACATGTAAGCCATTTTGACCAATTATGAATAGTTTCGACACAAAAAATTCTTGAACTTGGAAAATCTCGATTTTTCACACCCTATATTTCAGTTATTATAACTGCTAGACCCCAAGTTTGATGGGTCTTTGAAATCAGCTCATCAGGGAGAATCTCAAAATGTAATAATATATAGGGTGTTCGATAGAAAAAAGTTTAACTTCAGTGTTTTATGGTTTTTGGGGACACCCTGTATGTTTCGAAATAATTTTAAATGGTAGCCTATGTTGACATGCAACTTCCTAGAGAGGAAGAATTCCAAGAAGATAAGTGGTTAGCCTTCTAGAGACCGAGGCGTTACTGGTGGCCCACCCTGTATATGTGGATACTTTTTTGCTATCAGAATAATCTCTCTCGTTATTTACCACCGAAGCAGTTACTAGCAAAACCTTACTCAATTTTATAATGATAACAATAATAATAATAATAATAATAAACGTCTTCATTACATGCCTAACATAATATATAGATTTCAGCAAAGAATATACACTTAATTATCAACATTATTTTCAAATCTCAGAGTATGATCGAGAATGACCCTAAGATTTCAAGCTTCCTCTACCAGCTTAATTGGTTCACCATTGATTGATATATCCACTGATTCTAGTACTGCCGATCGTTTGGTTTTGGGTCCAAACAGTAACACATCAGACTAACGAGAATTCAAAAGTTAATAATGGTCTGTGGCAGATTTAACAAAATTATTCAGATTGTTATTGATTATTCCACAGGAAACTTATTCACTTTGAGAAGGAAAACTGTAATAAACTTGGGTGTCATCTGCGTAAGAGTATACTCTACACTCATTCAGATCATTGATGAGATTTGAAGTGTGAATTGCTAATAGAATTGGTCCTGAAATTGACCCTTGTGGTACTCATCGCTGGAGAGGAAGTAGGGATGAGAGCACCTCACCAATTGCAACTCTTTGAGTTCTATTATTGAGGTTAATTCATAATCAATGTTACAGCTGCAGCTGACAAGCCAATGTTATGTTATGCACCAGTTCTGAAAAAAAGTCAAAGTATAAATGAAGAAATAATCAAGTAGAAAAAATTTGAAATGCTCTGTTGAAAAATATAGTAATCCTGCAGACAAACCGGTTTGATTACACAGTGGCGAAATGTGATATATAAATCATCATTCTTAGAAATGTGACCAAATAGTGATCCAGATGAAATTAGTGACGTGACTAAATAATTAATCCGATCTTCAGCATACGCGAGGTGAAAGCTGGATTACTCTTACCTACACGTTTTCCCATTTATTCTCATCCCATTTTAGATTACCTACTTCTAATTCAATTAAAACACGAACCTGAGGGATCATAATGATAATTATTTCAATGAGTTTGAATTATTTCCTGCAAGGTTGTTCGAATACAAAATTATATACGCCAATGTAGAAAAGGATATCGTTAGTACCTAGAGACCAAGGGAATACTCCGAGGCACCAGCCGAGGGATATAAGGTCCCGTGGTAATACTATCCTTTACTACCAAGGTGAATATTAAATTTTTTCACCGCTAGCATTATATTTCAATCATTGTTGTCATGTGAAGCTGGAATATAACCTTTTTTCTCACATAACTAAAATGGCATTTAGCGTACGGATATGTACCACGCTAAATGATCGATCAATCACGGATTGTCGATCTGTGATTTATTCAAATTATTTAACACGTTACCATGGCAACTTGATTTCTTAAACACATTACCATGGCAACGCAGTTCATTAAACACAGTTTCAGTAATTTCAGACATGTCTGGCCTGTCAATTGTATTAACTGTCTGCTATTTTCGAATTCAGTATCAGAATTATTCAAACAATATTCGTTTGTATCACAATTCTTCATTGAAAATATATGCGAAAAGTAGACGAATGTGAAATCGAAGAGAATGTTCTGGTACTAACTTGCATATCTCCAAGAAGTGAAAAAATGAGAACAATTTATTTATTCTGCGCTAAGCATGACAATAAACATGGAACAAAAGTTGGTGAGCAATGGACTGGACACATCTACAACCAATATCACTT
Source organism: Phaedon cochleariae (assembly GCA_918026855.4). Lineage (NCBI taxonomy): Eukaryota > Metazoa > Arthropoda > Insecta > Coleoptera > Chrysomelidae > Phaedon > Phaedon cochleariae. Next base: position 59,445,109 of record OU896711.1, read on the forward strand.
ATACGTGTCTCGCTGGTTGAATGCAGTTGCATGTATTATGTTCTCAGTTCCCATTCCTTTCGAAATATTTTGTAGGTTAGCAGGAATTGCAGGTATGTTAATGTAATTTTCAGAGTTCGTAGAAAAATCATAGTATGTAACGCGTTTATTAACTCTTCTAGACACTCGTTTATTAAACACTCGCTCTGCTCTGCTCCGCTCGTGCTTAAACTACTCGTTACTAAAAGGATATTTATAACACTTGTTACATAATTTACTATTGTCACTATATGAAAGCATCCATTTTGAATTCTAATCAAAATCTAGTTGCCATGACCATGACAGCATATGACAAGTCATGATCGAAAAATACTTACTAGATTCGAGTGTCATTCTTGCGCAGCGAATTATCATCAAAACTATGTTTTTTTTTAAATATATGGCTGGCGTATGTTGAATCCGGTTCCTTTTTGTAAAAAAAATCATTTCATGTTCATGAATGCGCTGATTAAACGTACGACCTGTCTGACCGATAGACCGATATGTACCTTAGTACAAGATCCACAGTTGAGTTTGTATACCCCGGATTTCTCGAATTTAGAAGTGTCTCCTTCATTATTTTTGATAAACCTTCCCAACGTGTTATTTGTTCTATATGATACGAAATAGGTTGAAGTTTTATAATTTTGATTATTATTTTTGATGGTAGGATAAACTGCCTGAATAGCTTTATTAGGTATGGAGTTTTCCAAAAACAATACTGTCTATAAAATTAACGTTGTATCCGTTGTTGACTGCAATCTGTTTTATGATATTGAGTTCCTTATTGAAATTCACTTCCGGAAGTGGGACATCCACTAGCCTTTGTATCATACTATTATACAGTGTGACCCACTTAAGACCGGAGCACCCTTAAAAAATCTATAGTTTTTAACCGATTTCTTTTTTTTTTGGTTTAGGCAGAAGGACTATCCGGAGATCTACGTTTACACAAATTTGCAAAATCAAATTTCAATCTACAGGGCATACTATGTTATTCTCTCCATTCAAAAAAAAAATCGACCTTACCACTGAATTCAGCATCCTTCAATCAGGTGGAGCGAGAAATTTCATTGAAACATTTCGATTGGCAACAAAGTTATAACAACATTAATTGTGCTTGCTCACCATTTTTAAAGAATATTTCAGACATTTTCTGAGAAGCGGCAACATTGTCAACACTAATGTTGGAAATCATTGAGATTTCTGGTATACATTTGAGTTGATAACACAAATTATCATCAAGTTATAACATCTAAAATGGAATTTATTTTGGTATTCATGAAAAGATTCATAAAATGGAAAATCACAATAATTATCATCTTGGTTGATGATAATTTTCGTATCAAATCATAACTTCATCTTAATTTTATCATTTCCAAATTTTCTACCAGCCATCGTAAAAATAAGTTCGATAATATACATCATTAAATAATCTCGGTCCATAACTATCTAGCCCTAATCAATACATTTAAATTTTTTTTGCTTCCACTAAACCACAATTCAATTTAATACATTTTTATATCTATTTTTCACAGTATTTTTGAGTCCTTCGGGTGTTACTTCCCTACAAGCTTGACGTATTCTTTCACACAACTCCTGTCTAGTTCTTGGGCGGGTTTTGTAAACTTTTTGTACAAGAAAACCCCACAAGAAGAAGTCAAGAGGGGTTAAATCGGGGGACCTGGGTGGCCATCCAATTAATTCACTTCCTCGACCAATCCAGCGACAAGGAAACTGTTCATTCAGCCATTTGTTTGATAATCCTAGCATGATGCACTGGGCAGCCATCTAATTGGAAATGTAGATCGTTCCAAAAGGGTACCATTCTAGAGATTATATCTCGATAATAATTTGTGTTATCAATTCAAATAAGGTATACCAGAAACCTCAATGATTTCCAACATTTATGTTGACAATGTTGCAGAATTTGTCTGAAATATTCATAAAAACTGGTGAGCAATCAAAATTATTGTTGTAATAACTTTGTTGCCAATTGAAATTTTTCAATGAAATTTTGCTCTCAACCTAATTGAAGGATGCTGAATTCAGTGGTGGGGTCGATGGTCGATTTTTTTTGAAAAAAATCGCTAATGATGAAGTGGGTCACACTGTATGTGCAGCAGTTTTATGTTGATGAGGATGTGTTGAATTATTATCAATAGTGATATCAGTGTGGATAGAGGTGTGTTTGAATTAGATATCTTCCAAACGAATGTTGTTTTCGTCATACACGTTCAACAACGATAGTATCTGTTTAACATACAATAAAACGGTGAAATAAAATTGCAGCAGGTGCTTTCAGCCAAGCGTTTGAGTTCGTTGTCACTGACCCGAAATAAATTCATTTCTGTAGAGGTTGTTGATACAGCGTTGGATTATTTTGGGGAACTTCAAAAGATCGCGATTCTCTCTCAACATCCCGTTCGGATTCCGATTCATTCGGCCATGTTTCTCACTCGAAATATATTAATAAAATTGATATATTACACCTGAGGTGTTCATTTAGTCGTCAAAAATATATTTCGTGTGATATGAGACCGCGTTAACAGAAATATTGGATCAACAGTTTCGGGAAGCAATCATTGCTGATTATGCGATGTAGGTCAACACCACGCGAGATAGAGAATAGTACAAACGACTAGAATCGCTGTAAATCTTACCAAGAAAAACGTTAAGAATAAGAAAAAACTTTCGCCGCAGTAGAATATACCTATGAATACGTTGAAATAACAAAATTTTTAGAACAAATATATATATATATATATATATAGTGAAAGGGTAGTCTCCTGACTGGACTAGTTGAAGAAAACTATGTGTTAGGAAAACAGCTAAAATCTCTATTTTCCTTGAGGTTGCAGTCAAAGGGAATGGCCAATGTAGAGAAAAGACTCTTTGTTAAATTGTCGAGCTTTCGAAAAATTTTATTTTCATTATCAAGACATCTGAAAATACAAAGATCCATTATAAGCATGGTATCTTGTATGAAAATTGAAAAAACTTACTAACTTGAGTGGTTACATGGAAAACAGCTGCATTAGCTGCTAGCTGCATTAGCTGTTTTCCTAACACATAGTTTTCTATATATATATATATATACATCGTGAGAACCAAGGGAAATAAGGTATAGGAATCGGTGTTCTTTTCAAATTTCTGGAGGTTTCGGGGGAAACCTCCCTTGGCAATGTGTTCCAGAGCCTCGCTGTTCGTTGGATGAACGAGTCTTTGGAAGGAAATGTTCTGCAGGTCTCCAAGAAGTGGTGCGAAGCCTCAACTCGATGGGTTACTCTCGCGGGGACTGCCAAGGGAAGAGCAATTGTTGATATTTCAGAAGAGCATCGTACTTGAAGATATCTATGAATTAGAGCCAGATCTCCAACTTTTCTACGGTGTTCCAAAGAAGTGAGTGAGTTTGTGAGCGAGGCTTCGCCCACGAGACAAATTGCTCTTTTTGGGACAGAATCCAACACTTTCAGGGTATGGTTGCATTGAAATCTATCAAGTTATTGGATCCCCATTCGAGAATTGTCTCGAAGTCCATATTTATGTTGTCAACATTTCTTCCTGCTGGTATTGGAGCCCTGAAAGGAATGGCGGTATGGAGGGTACCATCATCCGCGAAGCTGTGTACTGGACATGAAGTTGCTTCCAACAAATCGTTGATATGGAGTAAAAATAGTGTTGGTGCTAGAGTTGATCCTTGCGGAACAACAGCATTTATGATGAGAGAGTCAGATGAAACTCCTTCAACCACTAAATGGAGAGACCTGTTTGCGAGAAAACTAGCTAGCAGAGAACATAGCTGGAGAGGCAAGCCATAGATGGAAGCTTGGCGAGGAGTCCGTGGTGCCAGACTCGATCGAATGCCTTGGATCGAGATATCAATAAGTGCCACGGTGAGGTTTCATTCACCATATTTTTCAATAGATTGCTGCCATAACTGTGAGACGTAAGCGAGCAGGTCACCAGTTGATAACGGATGACAGAAGCTATAATCTATCGTTGATAATACCTGAATGTTCCAGGTATTTCATGAGCTCGATGTTGATAGCTTTCTCCATGATTTTTAAAATAATATATAGCAGTGTGATCGGTCTGTAGTTGCTAGGTAGGTTCTTTTTTACTTTTCCAGGAACTGGTTGTACTCTTCCAATTTTCAAGTTGGACGGGAATTTCCCCAATTTGTAACAGTAGTTGAACAGCCGCACCATGCATTGGCATCGATTTTAATAATATCACATGCATGTGAAATATCAATTCTGGATTATTTAATTCGACGATTCATTGTCTTTCATAGTTTTGAAGATCAGCTCGAGGAAAAACTGTTAAATTTCCTTTCACATCAACTGAAAGTCATATCTATACCCATACTTTGTTCAAGTTCAACAAATAAGAATTCTTCATTCCATCACTAGCAATACTAGTCAGATGAACTCGACGAGCCCAGTCAGCACATGCCTTCTACGTGAAACTTGAGATATGTAGAACAAATATTTGTAAAAAGTTCACAAACGATAAGATTTCCATAAAATTCTCAAACACACGACATGTTACTCTAACACAGTAGCATCGTCAGGTGATATATACTGGTACGATGTACCAGTATGTTATGGTACATGTCGTGTGTTTGGGAATTTTTTGTAAATCTTATCGTTTCTGAACTTTTCACATTCGCCATGGATTTCCATCAAGTTACGACCGAGTCAATTCAGAAGAACAAATCTTTTTCCAAACTCGTTTGTCTATAGAACGACAAAGCTTTGGAATTCTTCGTCAAATGAAGTATTGCCAAGAACTTACTACAGTCTCCAATAGTTGAGAAGAATCCAATTCTCCCTAACCTCCCTAGGAACGCACGATCTTCTCCTAACATTATAGAGATTCCTTTTCGTGCGCTCAAAGAGATAAGGAGACAGCTGATGAAATATCATCTACTATTTCAAGACCCATTTTTGTTCTAAAATGTGTTTCCAATTCACCATCAGTTATTGATTCTTTGGTCGAATCAGATAATTAGCTATATAATATATCGATTTATTATTATTCACTAAAACATTTGTGATGATTGATTATTCAAGCCCATTTGTTTTGCGTGGGCGAAATCATATATGCTTATACAAACATGTGAAGTAAATTGGATGCCTGTAGAAAAATATGTATTCAATGTGAAATGGCAAAAGAATCTATCCAGACGGCAATTTTAGAATAACAACACTGTTCTAAGACTTCAATTTCCGATGTTTATTTTTCGGGAAGCAATAACATATCCTTAAGTGATATTTGCAATCAGTAGTCGCATGTTTTCCTCGTCCAAGAATAACCTCGTTTAAGTACATGTGAATTATTTCTGGAACATCGTCTAAATATAAACTGTGGCACAAGAGTGTGAAGATTAACGTAGACGATTTCAACCGATCTCAAAAATGACTAGGTACAGTGAAAAAATTCATTTCACTGTGAAAAATCACAAATGGGCTAATTATGTGTATAGTATTCAGGGTGTTATTCAAGTATGTGGCGAAACTTCAAGAGTGGTGATTCTAGGACGAAAAGTTCACGTAAACATAGGTCCGGAAATGCATATTTCTCAAACTTTTTTTGAAGAATCGGTTTTCTGTTGATACCTCAATAATCTTCAACCCAAATCTGTTGAGATTTTGCAGTGTTATTTGTTTTGACGAGGTGCTGATTTGGCCACAAAGGAATTAACAAAAAACCGATTCTGAAAAAAAAGTTCGAGACTGTATCATGAGAATCATGCAATTCCGGACCCATGTTTATATTATGTATTTTCAATCTTAGAATCACCTCTTGAAGTATGGCCACATACTTAAATAACATCCCGTATAGTGTCAATTTATACAGGGTATGTCACGACGAGCTTAGACTATCTCTAAATCGTGAATCAGTCGGAAGATTTCCATGAAAATATACATGCTCATATCCTTCATTTAAAATATTGTCACGAGTGGCTTTAACGCCCACTATCGCAACTCGGACTCACTCGCTAGCGAGTGAGTTGCAAGAGGTTTTTTTGAAAATGATAACTAAATAAATTAACTCCACTTCACAAGTTTATTCATCTTGCATAAAAACAATTAGGGCATGAAATAAATTGACCATTAATTATCCAGCAAGATACATCCAACTCAAATCGAAACAAAACAGGAAAACTAAAACTAGTAACACTAAAAAAAAAAAGTACTTACAGAAGGGCTCGCTTTTCGTTGGAGGATTGGAACTGCCACTCACGAAGTTTAGACATGATGCAAATAAGTTTGTGATTTACTTCTATTCGAAGATTTGAAAAGACTTTACGGTCCACTGTCCGAACCACAACTGCCGGTTTTTTCTCTAATATTTTTTCATCTTGGTTTTGGTAGTGGTAATTAATTCAGCATAAAAACTAGTGTATTCACCTCAATTAGAAAAAATCCAAAACCAGCAGTTCCTGCCCGTCAGCGACATTACTTGAATAATAATAAAATTGAAATCCGAACTTTAATTTCCTTTGAATATCGTAATTCTCTACTGATATCCTGTAAGCTGAATAATTCTAAGAATACGATCTAGACTAGGTTATTGTACTGTTCTTGAATGAAATAAGAATTTCAAATATTCTCAATAAAATTATAGTTTTTATCCATTCTTGACAATATTTTCAGCAATGTAGTGTTGCCGCTTCTTTCAAGAAGTAGCTACAACTTATCTCAAATAGAATACCCTGTACTTTATTGCATTTTCAGATTCTCCCTGGCGAGATGATTTCATCGATAAATCATACTTGGGGTCTATCGGAGATGATTCAAATTTAGGATTTGTTTGTGTCGAAACTATCCATTATCGGCCAAAAAAACATGTCCCTATCCCAGCTATTGATTCAGTATTTGATGATATATTCAATCGAAATAGATACAGGGTGATCAAAATTCTGAATCTTGAACCACCCTGTATCTGCTCCCATTAAATATCTGCGTAAATAGTGAATCAAAATTTCTCGATATATCCGTGTTCAAATGGTACGTTTTTTAATTGTGACCAAATAAAAAAAAGATAATCACAACGAATGTTGAAAATTACCTTCATTGACCCCAAGACAATGGTAGAGTTTATTTCCAATTTTTTTTACACATAGGAAGATGTTCCTGGAATTCAATCCTTCTCCTTGTTTTCAAATCGTTCAGTGATACCTCAAAAGAAGAAAACATTAGGTGCCTAATCTGGCGAGCGTGCTAGCGATTCTATTGGTCCTCTACGGCCTAAACATTTGTTTAGGAAAATTTGCGATTGCTTTTTGCTCATGAATATGGTGAACCAAATCTATTGGCAGATATTTATTCAATTTTGACATGTTAGTGCGCCACTTCATTCTACAATACAGATGAGATGATGGCTACCCCAAAATTTCCCAGACGAATAGAGAGGCCGTAGAGGCCAATAGAATGACCAGCACGCTTACCAAACTTGACGCCCAATGAAGTTTCCTTTGGGATTATTCGTTATCCGTTATTTTATAGAACGGGATCTATTGATCTGGACGATTTTGAAACAAGGATGAGGATTGAATGACATGGAGTCAATGGAGGTCATTTTGAACATTGCTTGTGAATACCTATTCAAAAATCTATTCTCCACATTCATTTACTCACAATTGAAAAACATGCGATTTAGGTCGAAAACCTCGAGAACGGCTTGTTAATTATTGAAAAAACTTCGCACTTGTAGTGTCAGACCGACTAGACGTGTTTAGGTGTTCGGCTGGTCTAATGTATGTACCCTGGTATAAACACAGTAATTGCATATCAGCCAACATCCAGAAGAATATGGTTCCGCTGAAATCATGAAGAAGAGAAACTTGTTTGTTCCTTTGTTTGCTCGTTTGTACATTTGTTTGATTGTCAGTTTGTTTGTTTATATCGAATAGGCTTGTAATGAAGTGTTTTTGTAGCAGCTTCATTACTAGACTGGTTTTGATAAATATTCAAGTAACTTACCTGAGACTGTTTCCAGTTGAATTTCACTTATTCGAGAGCTCGAAACCTGAAAACCTGAGAGAGCTGAGTAATTCATTTATTCCTGACTATACAAAGTTTTTCCTGATAGTAAACTCTGATAAACATCATTACAACCCTAGAGACTTTAATGTTTATTCACCCTCATTTGCTTATAATAGATAGAGTCAAATTGATTCAGTAGTATTAGCAATGGTAGAAGGTTCGGTTCCTGTGCCCATTTAGGGTTAAATATCATTTTTTGGCATTTTTGTAAGTTTAGTTTAGTTTGTACCAAGGTTGATGAAGAGTATAAATACAGAAGACAGTTTAGGACAAAGATATTTGCTCTGATTCTTGTAATTATCCATAATGAAAATAGCCACCAGTATTCCAGGCTGAACCAAGGGTTTGTAATTAAAGCCTACACTGCCTTGGCTCCTTATTGATTCCAGGTCGATTCAATAACATTGACCCCTGGTTTATACTGTAGGTACCAAGGTAGATATACCTCCTGAACCTGTATCGACTGTTGCTACTTTGGGCCTCTGTACAAAGATAGATTTGTGCAGAGCAGGTGGAGAAAACCACCTTATAAACAATCTGGCGCCCGAGACCCCCCTTCGAGTACCAGAGCAGTCTCTGTCCAAACAAGCGCCAAAGTAAGGGCCCCAGAATCAAAGGTCGTTACAGGCTCTGGAACTACTGAAACGATTCTTTCAATATAAGCTATTTTTCTAAGAGTTATCGAGGATGGATAAGTGTACCATTCGGTATATTATTTATTTTTAATAGTATTTTTTCCATCACTAGCTATAAAACCTACCATTATTTACTGATTTTCAAGGTGTAAAGTGTGTGTTTACTACCAAAGTAGTTTTCGTCATTTTATAAACCACTACACCTTTTTCGATTGTAATTCAGAAAGTGTAACGTGTAATTCAGATTAGTCAAATGTGGGTCAGAAAGTGTAACTTGTAATTCAGAATAGTTGATTGTAATTCAGAGAGCGTCAATTGTAATTCAGATTAGTCAATCGAAATTCAGAATGCATAACATTTAATTATTCAGATTAGTGAATTGTTATTCAGAAAGTGTAACTTGTAATTCAGAATAATCAAATTGTAATTCATAAAGAGTGATTTGTAATTCAGTCCTTACACATTTACACCCCTCGGTTGAAGCCTCGGGAGATAATCTTGGTCTCTCTGGGTAATAATGATATTCTTCACTACCTTGGGGTATAAATAACTATTTTCTGTGACGGGAAAAGAGTTTGAAATCTCATTCCTGTTGACAGGTTATAAAATGTCACTTTTCATAAACTACTTTTTTCCCACGAAATAATAATAACTATATCCCAAAATGAATAACTGTATCCCATAAAATGTTTATTCTGTTTTCATGCATTCCCAATTCGGTATGGCAATTATTTGGCAGAAAAGTTAATCGTGTCTTTGAAGCAGCTCGGTGGGTAATAAACCATGAATGAGTAAATTAGTTTTTTGGGATTTGCCTTTGTTGACTGCGTGGGCTTTATTGGCGATGATAAAATAATTTGTCACAGCTCGATGAAAGCATTGTTTCACTCATTGTTTCGCCGCTAGCGAGCACATTCAATAATAATTATTATCATTCCTTTGTCGGTTATTTATGGAGAGGCACAAGAGGAACGCTTGACATAAAATCCATATTTTTTGTTGTTTATACAGGGTGTTGCGAAATTCGATAGACAACGCTTGACAGGTGATGGCCCTCGTGATTTCATAATCACTGAGATAGGGACGTTACATACATACAGGGCGTTGAAGTTAAGAAATTAAAATAGTTTTTTCGCAATATCTCAAGAAAAATTTGATATAATGCATGCAAATTCGGTATATTATGGTTTCATTTTTCAATGGTTATTTTTTGACCAGAAAGACATTTCGAGAATTTTATTCAGAGGTGCGCTACAGAGGCTGTGATAACTTTTCCTTCCATATTTTCTACGCCACTGATGAAATTCAAATTATTTCCAATTTCTCGAATTGATTGTTCAATTATGTTGAAAAAATGTATCCGATTATGAGCTGAATTTTTATTTTTTTCATCGCTTGGAGCGCACGAAAGGGAATCCCTATAATGTTCAAAGAACATCGTGCGTTCCTATGGAGGATAGGGACAGGAGGTAGGTATTGAATTTTTTTTTGTACTTTTGGAGATTATATGTTGTTGGGAATACTTCCACAGGCAATGAATTTCAGAGCCTAGCCGTTCTATGGATGAAGGAGTTTTGATAAAGTGCTGTTCGACATCTTTCGAGGTTGACAACGAAAGGATGTGCTGACTGGGCTTGTCTAGTTCGTCTGATTGGTATTGAAGGGATGATAGCAGAGATTTCCGAAGAACATTTTCCGTGGAAGTATCGATAGAAAAGTGAAAGGTCGCTGACCTTTCTACGGTGTTCCAATGATGTCAAAGATTGAGTGAGTGTGGCGTCACCCACCAGGCGCATGGCTCTTCTCTGGATGGAATCTAAGAGCATCAGCGTATGTTTTGGTGCTGAATCCCATATGTGGGAACAGTATGAACAGTTATCGAGATATTTGACCCAAAATAAAAGTTTGCATAGTAATTTTTCATCTTCCTCAGTAGTAGAAGATTACAAGAATTTTTGTGTTCTCCTTACGCGTGGAATAACTATTTCTGTTCAGCTATAAAATGAGATATGAATAGTATCTAATCTACTCAACACCAGAAAAATATTTTTGCAATTTTCTACTGCTGAAAATGATGAAATATTACTATGCAATCTTCTATTTTGGGTCGAATATCTCGAAAACTGTTCATTTCAGCTCAAATGAAGGTGATGCATTTTCTGAACATGATTGAACAATGAATTCGAGGAATTGGAAATAATCGAAATTTAATCACTGGCGTAGAGAATATGGGAGGAAAAGTTGCCACAACCCCCTGTAGGGCACCACTCGATAAAATGTCCAGAATTCGGAGATGAAATCATAATATCGAAGTTGAATGCATTATATCCAATCCTTGAGATATTGCGAATCAACTAAACTGGTCAACATTGATGACGTCGTGCTCCAAAATATAGCCTGAATTCAAAGTAGAATAACTCACGAATTTCCTCACCAATTTGAAATCGGTTTTCACCGATGATCAACCTAATCTCTTGACAGTTCGTTGTGGCAATATGGAACTCATTTAATTTCAGATAACATTGCTACAGGGTGATAATTGAATGGGTGTAAAATTGGATCGTGGTCGTCACCTTACCGTTTGAACAGATAATTTTTTGAATTTTTTTTCTCACCTGTATCCTCTTGATTGATGCTTTTTCTCGAAACGTTTTCGGAATTTTCGAATTCAGAGCTTTGATAATCGTGTTATGAATATTCATTCAGAATGATACATTTTTTCGACGATTAATTGAATGAAATTGAAAGTTGGAATTCTTCTCCGAAGAATCAACGTTTCATGTATAGTCGTCGGATATGTGATCGTGTTCGAACACAGAAAATTCTGAAAAAGTCTATACAATGTTTTACAAGAGATACTGAATGATGGAATGGAGAATAACGTAGTCTCCAGTAGATGAAACATAATTTTCTCTGTGTTACTAGTGGAATAATGGAGTGTTACTTCGTCATGAGGATATCTGGTGTCTGACCTCGAAATGGTTTTGTAATTTCTTGGATCGAAGGTCATATAATGAAAGTACGCATTTTCAATCGGAATGATGCATTTTCTTCAAGATAAATTATGAAATTCAAAATATTACGATTTCAAATTGGTGAGGAAATTCGTGAGTTATTTTACTTTGAATTCAGGCTATATTTTGGAGCACAACGTTATCAATGTTGACCAGTTTATTTTTATCTCTTAACTTCAACGCCTTGGTTTTCGAGAACTGAACACTTCAAGACCGTATGTCCCTATCTCAGTGATTACGAAATCACGAAGGCTATCACCTGTCAAGCGTTGTCGGTCGAATTTCACAACACCCTGTATACTGAACTTGATGACCATGTACATACAAAATATCACAATTTCAAATGATTCTTGATAATATGATATGGAAAAATAGTTGAGATAGCTGAATAAATGTTTTGATGACTTATTGAAATTAAAAAGACAAATTCTCTCTTGGCAGATTAAAAGCATTTCAAAAACAAATATGTGATTCATTTATAGGCAAAACTCCAAGAGGCGATATCTTCAACAGATCTGATATTATTCGAAATGATATAAATTTGATGATGAGCTCAAATACAGTGTACAGTGTGTCCAGCTTTCAATGCTTATGCGTGATATCTCAGTTATCTTTGGAGATAGAACCTTGCAGTTTTCGCGGTCCGATGCCACTTTTTGTTGAAACTCAAGATGACCCAATCAGATTTTGCATAACTGTGCCCGTTCATGTGATACAGGGCGATATTGAAAATTTATACTTTTTGTACCCTCTCTATATCTACGAAGTTTCTTAGCGGAATGACCAATCAAACTCTCATCCTATAGAAATTTTCACGAAGAATCTAGTGGCGCATCCTAAGGTTGAGAAATCTATTTCTGTAATCATTCGCGCGGAAGGAGAATCTGAAAATGCAATAAAATACAGGGTGTCTTATAATAAAACTTTTGATACGCCACGCAGTCACTCTGAATACGCAAAGTAATTCAGAAATATGCTGCTCACGAGCCTAGACCATCACCAAAAATTTCTATCCATCTATCTCACTTTCCCATTTCAATGACTCACCCTGTATATTCACAAGTTTCAGGATAATGTTCACTGCAAATGGGTCGAAAACTTTCACGATTCCTCTTTTTGTATTTCCTTGTTCCACAGAATGATTTCCCACTTATTCGATTCTTCAATTTGCGTCGACTTCAAGACGTATTGATGAAAAAAAAAAGTTGTATGGCAATGCGAACTGGTGGTTCGTAATTTGATCACGATTTCATCATCAGAGATGAATGAAAGCAATCACCGCTTCATTGATTAGACGTCGTTGGCATTCAAGAAACATTCTGCAATTCAATCTGACTACCGATTATGTTGTATATCAGTGCTTCATCTATACAATTTTCAGAAATCATTGTCTCTGTATTCATTCGATACAGGGTATCTCACGACGATTAAGACAGGAAAACGATCGAATAACGAGAGTGATTGTAATTCTGCGGCTGTTAATTTAAGCAATGGGTTCAGCTTATTTTGATATTATATGTTGTCCAATAGGCTTTTCGTTTTTTTTATGTCACATGACATCAGATTCAAAATTATTAATGGAACAACCTGTATATGTTGGCATTCCTATGTTCCTTCTGTTGAAATATTTTCAAAAATATTCCAGACTTGAGCACTGAAAATGAATTGTCGGTAGTGAATACCAAACGTATAGTAAAAAAGGCGTCAGAACATTCAGGTATTATCAACGATAGGCAATATGGCTTCCGTCATCAGAGATCAACTGGTGACCTTCTTGTCCACGTCTCACATAATATATGGCAGCAATCTATCGAAAAATATGGCGAAACCTTAGCAGTGGCACCTGTATTCTCTAAGGCATTCGATCAAGTCTGGCAACACGGACTCCCCATCGCCAAGCTTCCATCTTATGGCTTGCCTCCCCAGCTATGTTCTCTGCTAGCTAGTTTTCTCTCACACAGGTCTCTCCATGTAGTGGTCGAAGGAGTAACATCTGACTCTTCCAGCATGAATGCAGGTGTTCCGCAAGGATCAATTCTAGCAACACTATTTCTACTCCATATCAACGATTTGTTGGAAGCAACTTACATAAGCTTGTCAGGAGTAACCATACCTTTGAAGACATCATTTCGATGCTTGGTAATACTATCAGCAATAACCTCTCTTGGGGAAATCACGTGAGATCAATTGCTAAAAGTGCATCCCGAAAACTTGGTTTTCTGTTTTGGGGCCAGGATCTTCACACCTCCAGTCAGCTGCTTATGATCTATTAGGCACAGATCCGATCTGTCCTGGAATGCTGTTCCCATATTTGGATTGCAGCATCCAAAACATACCAAGAAACTGTTGAATTCTGTCCAAAAAAGGGCAATTCGTCTCGTGGGGCATATCTACCTCACGAACTCACTCACTTCTCTGTTACAACGTAGAGAAGTTGGCGATCTGGCTTCATTTTATAGATATTTTTATGGACGATGCTCTCCTGAAATATCAACAATTGTTCCTACCGTGGCAGTCCTTGCGAGATTAACCCGTCGAGTTGAGGCTTCGCACCCCTTCGTGGTCACTTTGGAGACCTGCACAACATCTTTTTCCAAAGACTCGTTCATCCAAAGAACAGCGAGTCTCTGGAACACATTGCCAAGGGAGGTGTTCCCCGAGGCATATAACCTCCAGAAATTCAAGAAGAACACCAATTCCTACCTTATATCCCTTGGTTCTCACGATGTTCTCTGAACATTACAGGTTATCCCTTTTCACGGGAACCAGAACAGAAAAAAAATTACCACTACAAAATAAAATGATCCCTATAGAATAGTATGATATAATTTTGTAGTGGTATTATTAGATGAATTTAGTGACTGGCGCCTATTTTACTAAACGTTTGGTATTCACTACCGACTATTTCTCTGAGGGAGGTCTGAGGCGATTGATTTCAGAAATACAGGAATTTCAATATCATTTGTCACCTCAGGGTATCCCTGTATATTTGGAAAGTCCTACATCTCTTGTGATGATTGAAACGAAGCAAAATTATATTAATCATTCAGGTTTCATTGAAAAACGTAGGCAAAAAACTTTGGGACAAAAGATATTGAAGTATATAATAATATGTAGGTCGTTTTAGACCAAAAGTATGATAGTTTGTTGGAATCGTTTCATCGTGAGGAACATACAAATGTCAAAATATTAACAAGTTGTCCCATTTCGTGACTGAAAACAGAAAGCTCATTGGGTAAGATTGTATTTTCGAAAATAGCTGTACCAATGTCTTCAAATCCACAAACCTTATAGAATTACGACTATCTACACTGAGGGAAAAAATTTGTAGCCGTTACTAAAAAATTAGTAACTACAGAAAAATTTTTTAGTACGATAGGGGACAGCAAGCATTAGTTGTTGCCATAACTAATTCTGTTTTTCTGGAAACGCCTATTTGCCTCAAATGAAAAGTTTAGTTGAGTCATCTACGACGTTGTTGTGGTAACTAATAAGCCTTTTTAAGGAATAATACCAAGTTTTATTTGCCACAATCAAGATGCATAGTTATGACAATTAGATTGTTAGTACTGTTTCAATATATGTTTGTTATCACAACAAATTATCCCAGTTGGGGCAATTACTCATTTCTCATGACGTTAATAGTGAGTGTGTTGTTGCAAATTAAATATTTAATTGTGACTGAAATGGAATCTAGTTACTATTGAAAGTGATTTAGTAACGTTTGAAATATAATTTAGTTATTCTGGCAACTTAATAGTTTTATATCAATTAAAATCAAGGCCCCATTCTGATAATAACAATTTGTATGCCATTTTCCTTCCAATTTCCAATGGAATCGTGAACAGGAATACACCACACACCGTAAGTGCCACAGGCCACAGCTCAGCAAAAAGAGAGGGAATCATAAATTTACACCGTGTACACGTGACGTCGGTTGGACGTTTTTCACCGTCGCCCGTCGTAAACTGAACTGAATTGTGAATAGGTACCTAAACCTGATAACTAGTGACGCACAGATAACGATGGTAAACTGCGAATTATTATTTTGCCAACCAAATGCCAAATGGCTCAGCGCGAAGTGCAAAAAAACACAAAACAGTGATTTGAAAACACACAGCGCAGTGAACCGGCAAGAACACGACGCTCCCGGCTACACTAGACAATTATTTTATTTATTTTGTCTAAGCTCGACGACCGTGCGATCTATCCACTATTAAGATACAAGTTCAAATGATGAAACAGAAAGACAAACAGATGCAAGATGCAATTTTTGCCGTTGGGTCCCGAAGAGACGCGAGGCAGTCCCGAACGACGCAGTACAACTAAAATTATTAGTTATGGCTAAACAATTTCTGCTATGAATAATAATAAACCTTTTACGATAAATGTGTCATCAGTTGTGGCAAATAGTCAGCTGTTGTTAGTAACCCCAGAATGAGGTTTTTTAACCCCAATATGAAATTTTAATTGACTGAATAGACAACTCTGTGATAATTCTGTCACAAATAGTATTTTTATTGATGACAAATAATTGGCGAAAAATAGAGAAGTCATTTGTAGAAAATAAGATAATGATAGTGGACTGTATGTGAGATGTGAGAATCTGAATTTGAGCAATGCGAAAATTCGCTTTGAGAGAGAATACAAATAAACAAAAAAAACGAGGCCGTGATTTTCCTACCTGGTTGATCCGATGTTTCTTCTGACGTCTGGCAGAACTAAGTATTTGCTGACTCGTGAATCCAGGTGCACATAAGAGGAGATAGCTGATGAGGAAACTGATGAGGTTTTCACTCGCGCGCGAGACCGGCAGAAATTTTCATATGAGCAAGAGAATACCGAATTGTCTGGTATTTCGAATCGATATCGATCGCGATCAATTTTGGAGTGTCTAGGTGGATTCGAGACGACCCGTCCCAAAAAATTACAGCGTTGCCACGTGTCGTATCCATATTTTCTTCTTTCTTGAGATTAGTATGGAAAAGCACGACCATGATCGCGATTTGAGACTCAAAGATAAATATGAATGTAACTTAAAATAACTAATTAAATATATACCTATACTAATAATGGAATGGTGTCGGAACATAACCGCCCACCTAAAGTGCAGAAGGCACTTTAATTTTCAAGAGGTTCATCTAATGGTAAGGGACAAACCTTTACCACTGGACGTTTCAAAGTTCCCTGATTTGTCCGTAGTGTAACCACTCGAACTACACCGTCGGTACCAGGATGGGTTTCTATCACGCGAGCAAGTTGCCAATGCGAAGGAGGCACGTTGTCAGTCTTTATCAATACAAGAGCCCCTATTTTTATATTGGGAGATGAGCTGGTCCACTTTCCTCGTTGCAGTAGAGTGTGGAGATACTCAGATTTCCATCGCGACCAAAAGTCCTGATGTAGTCGTTGAATTAACTGCCAACGGGAAAGTTTATTCAGTTTGAGGTGAGTTAAATCATCATCTGGAAGACTGTTCAATGGCTCCAGGGTTAAAAAATGACCGGGTGTCAGTGCCGAGAGATCATTCGGGTCTGAACTAATTGGGCAAAGAGGTCTCGAGTTAAGAATTGCTTCTATCTGAATAAGAAGGGTATTGAATTCTTCGTAAGTGAGAATTTGCTCGCCAAGAATTCTGGAAACATGAAATTTCACAGATTTGATTCCTGCCTCCCAGAGCCCTCCAAAATGAGGACTAGAAGGAGGAATTGTGTGCATTTGCAGAGATTCCTGTTCAACAGCGTTTTTCATCATGACCTGAAGTTGTTTGAACGCACCTTTAAAATTTGTGGCATTATCACTGTAGATATAGCTCATGCGCCCCCTTCGAGATATGAATCGTCTTAAAGCTGCGAGAAAGGTGTCAGTTGATAAATCGGTGGCCAACTCAATATGAAGAGCTTTGGTCGCAAAACACACAAACAAACAAATATATGATTTGTGAGTTTTCGCACCTCGAATTTTTCCTAGAGTGATAGTATAGGGCCCGCCGAAATCTACGCCAACGCAGGAAAAGGGCTTGATTTGGGAAACTCTGAGAGGGGGCAAAGCACCCATGGGAGGTTGTAAGTTTGTGGGATTTTGCTTCCAACAGATATGGCATTTTGACAGAACGCTACGAATAGTTCTTTTGGCTGACAAAATCCAAAATTTTTGTAGCAACAAAAAATGAAGGGTCTGAAAACCAGGGTGAAAATACATCTTGTGAGTCATTTCAATTAGGAGTTGAGTAAATCGATGTCTACTGGGAATCAAAATAGGATGACGTTTGTCATACGAGAGATTAGAATGAGTTAAACGACCGCCCACCCTCAGAACACCTTCTTCATCGATGAAAGGGTTCAATCGCCGAATATGTTTAGAAGTGAGTTGTTCACTTCGTATAAGTGATAACTCTTCAGAAAATGTGGTAGACTGAACGTATTTTATGAGGGATATAAGAGCATGATGAAGCTCTTTGCTAGTAATAGAGATACTTTGAGGCCTTGAATGAGTAGCAAAACGATACATATATGAAATGATTCGCTGGATTTTCAACAGCGATGAAACATTGGTGATGAGCTGATCATAGGGATGAGTTACAAATTGTGTGAGAAGAACAACACGTTTTTCTTCTTTGGAAATATTTTCTTTCGAAACAGTAGGAGGATCAAATGAGGGAATTCCAGATGTATTACACAACCAATCTGGCCCCGCCCACCATAGAGGATGGTGGAGAAGCTGTGAAGGAGATAACCCTCGAGAGGCACAATCCGCAGGATTGTCTTGAGATCGAACATACTTCCAGATATTGGGCGGTAATTTATCCTGAATCTGAGCTACGCGATTGCTCACAAATGTCTGATATTTATATGGAGGGGATTTTATCCAGATCAGTACCGTTGAAGAATCGGAATAGGGTACCACCTTAGTGATATCAATTTTTTCTGATAGAATTTTCGATATAAAAGAGATTAGATCGGCTAAAAGAACTGCAGCACAAAGCTCCAGGCGAGGTATAGATATTACTTTTAACGGCGACACCTTCGATTTGGCACAAACTATGACAGTTTTTATAGAGTCTGATTCAAAAAATCGAGCATATACTACGGCCGCGTATCCTTTTTCGCTTGCATCTGCGAATCCATGTAGTTCGCAAGAAACTACTGAAGCCGAAATGATTTGACGAGGAATAACAATTTGGGAGAGTTGGGGAAGTTCCGATCTGTACTGATCCCATATATTTATAATGTCTATAGGTGGGGCATCGTCCCAGCCTAATCCTATAGTCCATAAGTGTTGGATCATTCTTTTTGCGAAGAGGGTGAGAGGGGCAACGAACCCTAGAGGATCAAATATTCGAGCTAAATTAGAAAGAATATTTCTTTTTGTACAGAGAGTATCACGAACGGAAACATGAAATGAAAAAATATCCTGACTTGAATTCCAGTGCAAACCTAAAACCTTGAGTACATGTGAGTCATCTAAATCGAGTGCAACAGAGTCTGTTGAGGTTTCGTCAAGACGAAGATTTGGATGGTTGCTGTTCCATTTATGGAGTTCGAACCCACCACATCTAAATAGCGAGATGAGCTGAGATTTCAATTCTAAGGCTTGTTCAAGAGAACTACAACCTGTTACGATATCGTCTACGTATGTGTCCGATCTGATAGCCTCAGAAGCAAGAGGGAATCTAGAACCTTCATCGTCAACAAGTTGTAGTAGACTCCTGATGGCCAAAAAAGGTGCTGAACTGATACCATATGTAACGGTATTGAGCACATACTCTTGAATAGAGGCATTAGGTGAGAATCTCCATAGGATTCGTTGGAAGTTCCTGTGATTTTCGGATACCAAGATTTGTCTATACATTTGCTTGACATCAGCAGTTAAAACGACAGAGTGAATTCTAAAGCTGAGGAGAATAGTAACTAAATCTTTTTGAAGTTTCGGGCCGGGAAAAAGACAGTCATTGAGCGACAAGCCATCAGAAGTTTTGGCGGAGGCGTCAAAAACGACCCTCAATTTAGTACTAGTGCTTTCGGGTTTGAGAATACAGTGATGGGGAATATAATAGGACTGTTTATTGAACTGAGGTTTGTCCAACAGGGACATATGGCCCTTTTCTAAATAATCTTTCATGAACTCTGAGTATTGTTCATAAAGTTGGGAGTTTGTGAGTAATTTCCGTTCTACTGAGAGAAACCGTCTGAGAGCTATGGAGCGAGAATCAGGAAAATCTGATTCAATAGATTTGAAAGGTAATGAAACTTTGTATCGACCTGAACTTTCTCGGGATGTTGTTTTACAATAAATTTCTTCACAAGATTGTTCGTCCTTGGAGAAATGCACAACTCGGGGCAGTTCTTCAATTTCCCAGAAGTTTTTGAGGAGTTTATCTGCCTGAGACTCACAGGAGCAATGTAAAGAGTGGATAAGTTCTGAAGAAGAGGAATTCACATTTCCCATCAGTATCCACCCGAAAGGAGTATTGAAAGCGACTGGTTCTCCTTTTTTTCCAGGAATTCTACCACCTTCGAGCACTTGCGAACAAATGTCAGCACCCAAGAGGATATCAACGTCACTGGGAATACTGAAACCTGGATCAGCAAGAGGAATGTTCGAAATATGGGACCAAGATCCCGAAGACAAGGGATAACTGGGCATTTTGTTACACACTTTTGGCAAGACGACTGCATCAACGCTATAAACGTGTGAGTGACTGTGGCATGAGCGAATCCTAAAATTAACTGTCTTGGTAGCGAAAGAATCCATGTGGCAAATGCCTTGAATTGATACAGACCTTCTTTGTAGATGAAGTCCCATACGATTGCAACATTTATTACTAATTATGTTGATTTGACTTCCACAGTCGAGAAGAGCTCGAATGGTTTGATAGTTACCTCTCTCATCCAAAATTTCTATCTGAGCAGTTGCCAAAAGAACAGAATCAAGGGGAGGAGGAGAATGTGAACTAACAGCATTTGATTGATCGGAGGAGGCTAAGAGAGAGGTGTGAACTTGATTAGAGGATGAATGATCATTTGAAGGCACGGTCGCTTGACCTTGAGTTACATTAGAAGAGTTAGAAGTTTGTTGGGATGGAGATTGGCGTTGAAATGAACTGAAAGATGATCTACTTGTCGATGGGAAATTTTCAGTGTTAAAATGAAGCAGTGAATGATGTTTCATGCCACATTTGATACAGAGAGAGTGAGATGAGCAATGAGCTAAATCATGTTTCGATCCCAGACAGTTAATGCACCAACGATGGGACTTGACAGTGTTATATCGCTCACGTGGAGATAACGCTATGAACTGGGAGCATTTATAAATTGCATGGTTTCCACCACACATGGAACAATTCGAGATGGGTCTAACTTCGGCATGGAATGAAGAAGGTGATCTCCTATGAACAACCGGAGCAGAGACTTGTTGACGTACTCTGCTCTCAAATTTTTGCGATTTTGATTGTGTACATTCGGCTGCACGATCCAGTGCACTGCAATGTTTGAGAACAAATTCCGTCAACGAATCGAAAGTTGGAATGTCATTACTCCCAAACTCAATTTCAAATTTAGAAACTGTGTTGGAATCAAGACGTCGAAGAAGCATGTTGAATAATAAAAAGCTCCATGCGTCCGTGGGGAATTGCAAATTTTTCAACGCCGCAACATTTTCCGTGAAAGTGTCACATAATTTTCTTAAATTTTGAGAGTTGACATTATTTTCGGATAGTTTTTGAGAGTTTTCCAATTCTAGGTAATGAGCTGTGGCTAAGAGGCGTTTATTGTCATATCTGTTGACAAGAGAGTTATAAGCAATTATGTAGTTTGTATCAGTAATAGGGTTGCATTTGATGAGTGCCAAAGGAGGACCTATCAGAGATGAGACGAGATAATTAAATTTTTCAATGTTTTTCAAGTGATCATGAGTATGAACTAAACTGTTGAACATATCTATGAAGGTTTTCCAATGTTTCAAATTTCCATCAAACTTGACTAGTTCAATTTTGGGTAATTTCAATTGACCACCCATATTGGACTGAGAGTGATTAGAATCATCATGTGGTGTGAGATTGCCAAATATTTGACTATAAATTGTCTTTGCTGAATAATAATCATGAAAAAACTGTTTACCCAATTCCCTAGATTCTTCAACATTATATGAATCGGCAGCAATCAACAGTGGGAGTAATTGATTAGTGTGAGTTTCGAATTCAGTATAAATGGTATCAATATGCAAGTACCTAGCCTTGAGATGCAAATGAAGATCCGACGAAGTCTTAGCGGCATTAGCAACAGTGCACAAGTCTTTCATTCGGTCGATACACATTTGTTGCAGAGCTTTGAGATGTTTAATTTTGTTTGCGGTTGCCATACTCAATGAATGAACAAATTAAAGGAATTGCAAATTAAATATTTTGAATTAACGAAAATGTCAAAGCGACACCCTGTATAGTCTAGCTGATCAATAAATCAACGTATTATTAATTACGTATGAAATTAATCTGACCCATCACCATCAAATCTAAAAGACCCTGTATATTTATTCCTGAGTAACGTTCGAAATTATTATCAATTATAATCAATCTATCAGAAATGAGCACCAAAACAGTTTTATTTTAAGAGTATTCAAATGGATAGTTTAGTGTCACAAAAAACTCCCGGAATAAAAACTTGTTTATCTCATACGAAATGGACTCAACACTTCGGCATAGATAACTATAGCTGTATAGCTGTCTATGCACTTCGGAAAATCCGACGATACTATGAACGATGATGATACACCTATGGCCGGTAGGTTTCCTTTTCTCTATAATAATAACTATAAATTATTATTAAACAAACCAAAGGGACCGATTCGACCGATGAGATTCTTGTATTGAGGAAGAGTGAGGTAAAATGCGAATTGCTAGAGAAGAAAAAAAAAATATATCGAGTAGTTACACTAGGTCAATTACAACCGCTACAAGTTATCCGGCTGTCGAAGGGCCAATGTTTTGGAGATAATGATAGTGGACTGTATGTGAGATGTGAGAATCTGAATTTGAGCAATGCGAAAATTCGCTTTGAGAGAGAATACAAATAAACAAAAAAAACGAGGCCGTGATTTTCCTACCTGGTTGATCCGATGTTTCTTCTGACGTCTGGCAGAACTAAGTATTTGCTGACTCGTGAATCCAGGTGCACATAAGAGGAGATAGCTGATGAGGAAACTGATGAGGTTTTCACTCGCGCGCGAGACCGGCAGAAATTTTCATATGAGCAAGAGAATACCGAATTGTCTGGTATTTCGAATCGATATCGATCGCGATCAATTTTGGAGTGTCTAGGTGGATTCGAGACGACCCGTCCCAAAAAATTACAGCGTTGCCACGTGTCGTATCCATATTTTCTTCTTTCTTGAGATTAGTATGGAAAAGCACGACCATGATCGCGATTTGAGACTCAAAGATAAATATGAATGTAACTTAAAATAACTAATTAAATATATACCTATACTAATAATGGAATGGTGTCGGAACAGATACGTTGTCATTGTTAATAAAATTCCGAATATTTTTAATTATAGGTACTAAAAAAATACCAACTAGACGTTTTAATTAACCAGTTTTTCTCAGTGTACTACTTTCGTATTCCGAGAGATAGTCCTTGTCTTAATCTTTGTGGGACACCCTGTGTTTAACTATCAAACCGAATATGTAATAATATTCTAAGTATCCTATCGAGGAAATTCTATGATTGTTTTCCATACATGATTCCACAAACAAATCATATACCTATTATTTGAACATTTTACAAAAACATTTATTCACCATAAATATTATATTTCCATTCAAATTGCTGAACAGATGTAATAGTTCTGCTTTGACAGTATTGATATATTAATTTGAATCACAGAATCATTCATAATTGATTGAAATTCCCTTATTATCAGAGATCAAATTAACCACTAGTTGTATTTGTGTTTAATTATGATTTGGATTGATAGAATCCGAATTGATTCATCATGCCTGATGTTAGTTGAAATTATGAAATACAGGGTGAGTCATAACTATTGGGACATAGGCTAAGGCTGGTTTGTTTGGACCAAAATATGGCGATAATATAATGAACGATTGCTGTGGAAAGAGACACATGGTGTTGAAGTTGAATTTAGTAGCTTGTTTCCGGCTGATAATTTCACTGTATATGCATCAATTGTTATCAAAATCGGCACAGCGGCATAATTTCATGCAGAGAATATTATTTTATATATTATTCTACAGTTTGTTACAGGGGGCGCCACGTGAATGTTTCCTGATGATGAAATCGACCGATAACTTCATTTGACGATAATTCTTAGTGATTTTGATTAAAAAATATGATAAAAACGTCATTTTTACGTAATATGGGTAGTCAATCAATAATCAATCATTCATTGTTTCCTGAAAATATTACAGTTTTATAAACAAGGAGATTACACAGATATATCAAATTCCTATTCTTAGTTGAATATCTATGACTAACAAAGTTACGTCTGGTATTCAATAAATTATAAATCAGCTACATATTTGAAGATGTGCATAGTGTGTGTCCTTAAAAGCATTGTAATAACGTTTCCATCCAAAACTAGAGAAGTTATGACTCACCCTGTATAGATCCATGAATTCTAGTTTTGTATATTGATATTCTTGTTCGATATAATATAAGGGTGCAATAATCTCCAAATGTGAAAAAAAATCAAGTAGGTACCTGATTTCCTAATTTTCCCAGTACCAGCCTAATAAACAAGAGAAACCTTTTGTGCGCTACTGAAAAATAAAAAATTGCTAGTTTAGAAACTTTCAACATCCATTGAAAAAAAATAGTCAGTAGTAAATACCAAACGTTTAGTGAAATAGACGCCACTCACTACAATCATCAAATAATACCACTACAAAATAGTATATTAGTATTCTATATCAAATATAACTACTACTACATAGAAATGTATCGTACTATACTATAAGTATCGTACTATTTTGTAGTGGCATTGTTTGATGAATGTATAGGGGCTGGCACCTCTTCTAATAAACGGTCCGTAGGTATTCACTACCGACTATTTCTCTCAGTGTTTTGTAAAATTGAACTTATTCGGAAGAAATAATTGGATAATCATCAGGTTTCCATCTTTTTCAGATCTTCTAGGAGCCCAAACTGTATCCATCATGCTCAATGGAGAAGAATCTGAACTGACCTTTCAAAATTCTGGAACCATGAAAGTGAGTGTAATATGTGAAGTATTTGTAGATGTGATTTTTTTTATTCTACCAATATCGAAAAAGATTATAGGAATACAATACGACTGACAAAATTCAGAAATAAACATTTGCAATGCCTCTTGAGGTATCCATTTTCTAGTAGTTGTGTAATAATCTTTCCGAAATACTTCAGAGAAATGTTTTTATTGATAAATAAATACTCTTCTCATTGTATTCGAATTTTATTGTCATTTGGCAAGAAATCTCGAATCAAGGAGAGTGGATCAACTTGTGATTGTTTGTCATGACAATCAAACTCCCATTCGATCAAACATGTATTTGTCAGTAGTAAAACAAGGAGAATTGTAAAACACAGGTTCCAAAAATCCTCACCAGCTGAAAGTGTCGCTAGCGTCGCTAGTGTCACTGTGGCTGCGCTCTGTATCTGTGTGGCGGCAAATTCAAATATGAGATGAGATTATTTACAAGTTTGAAGTTTGGTAAGCGGCGACATGGCAGAAGCAGGCGACAGATGCGATGCTGGTTGCCAGACGTTGAGCGCGTTGACATAATGCTAGCAGATGCAGGCGATAGGGGTGAAGCTGGTTGCCGGACGTTGAGAGCGTTGCCCGACGTTTGAAAAATTCGGATATTGTGATCTGTAATACATAAACGGCATTCGGTCGTTTTGACAATGGTTTATGACGTTCGAGATATGACGCATGACGTACGACAGATGACGTTTGACAGATGACGTTTGACAGATGACGTTTGACAGATGACGTTTCGTCGTTTTGATGTTCACCTTTGTTTTTTGTTTGTGCTTATTGGTTACATCCATCCAAACAATCCGCTCAGAAGATGTTATTTTCTATCGCGAATTGATTTAATATTTCCTCCCATCCAATATTTCAATTTGCCGCTGCCCAGATACAGAGTGAAGCCACAGCGACACTAGCGAAACTAGCGACACTACTAACTGGGGAGTATTTCTGGAACCTATGTTCCAGAATTCTTCCTGCTTCCACTACTTTTGTCAATGAAGATATAATATCTTATGTACACTTCTTCAAGAAATTAACGCAACGCCGAAAAGTTGCCAAAAGTTTAGAAAACATTTTCGGTAAAAGTACTTGTGTGATTTGGATGTTTTCTATTTTGAATGACAGGTTATTTCCTTCTGAAGATTGATGTACAAACTGTATTCGCATAAAAACTTTCATTTCATTAATACCGGCTCTAGCAGTTACAGCGTATAGAGTGTATTAGTAACACTATCGAGTTGAAATTGAAATCTAGCCTTACCTTCTTCCAACATTTCATGTCTGGAGGAGGCGTAATATGATTTTGCGGAAATCAATATCCAGATTGAATAACGAAAAAATTGAACAGAATGCAAAGTCACAAGTAAAAGGAGATGGTCAGTATCGAGTATTACCGCCTCGAGCGCAAAAAACTTTTAAGCAAAGACGGCCAATACCCAAAATAAGAGACCAAATATGAATCATTAGTTTCTACCGTGCGCTTTCCAAAGTATTGAAGTAACGTTCCTGTAATCTTTTCCCAAAAATATCCCAGAGATTCTCAATGGGATTCCAAAGCAAGCTCCGAGCTGGACATGCCATGGTAGCAATACAGACTTCCTCTCTGGATAATTCCACACAACTCGAGCGACGTGAGGCCTGGCATTATCTTGCATCAACAGAAATCCTTACACTATATTTGTGGTTCTGAGATCCCCGATATGTACCTTTCAGCTGAAAGGATTCCATTCATGATCACAAGTTTTATGCGACCAGTCGAAGAATTGCCTTCCCAGACCATAGCCTGCTACTTTCGTGTTCACATTGCCAATTGAATACAATTAAATCATGTTATGCTATAAAATTGTGTTTCTGGAGAAAAAGAAGAGATATGGAGTGAATCCTAAGGAGGAATATTGAGGAATGATTAAGCTAAAGTGTACTTTCGATTTCAACTTGATAACGTAACTGTCACACTCCACTGGGTATTAAAAATTTCATCGAAAAAGCACGCTATAATTGCTACACTAAGCATTCATAAAAAAATTTCAAAAGGAAATAACCTATCATCCAAAACATGAACCGGCCAAAATGAACAAGTGGTGTTGACGAAAATGTTTACTAAACTTTTGGCAACTTTTTGGGGTGCCTTAATTTCTTGAAAAAGTATATTCACCATGAAATTGAGATAACAAAGAATCTACTCGACCACTTTGGAAGTGAAGTCATAATCAAGGCACCAAAAAGATACGCACGCTACTGAATGGATTCCTAGCCTCGCTACGCTCGGCTATGAATTCAGCCTCGGCAGTCAATCTACTACTTTGCTGCCTAGTTGAACAAATAACTATTTCCCCTTTTTTATGTTTGAGAACTGTAACTAATATCTAGTATTTTATCAATGCATTGTCAGAACCTTCGAATGGTTATTGTCACATAGTTGTTACATGTTGTCGAGTTACATGCTTTTTGCTTTATGTCAAACGAGACTTTCAAGGCCCAGCCTTTAGTGACTCATTGTGATATTCTCAACTCATATCATGTGAGCAGTTATTGAATGTACTCATTATTATATACATATAGAAGAACTTTTATCCACTGCTGATATCAAATCCCAATCACCAAGCATCAATGCCATCAGAAGATGGCCGACTCCCCTTAATTCGTTTGTATTTTACCCTCTATAACCAATAACGTTCGCTTGATTTTTTCAAGGACGTAGACAAATTGCATCCACCAGACGCATTCGTCGTGATGTACTCGGTGGTAGACAAAGCGAGTTTCCTCAAGGCCGAAGTTGAAATGACTAGGCTTCAAGATGCCGATTTGCTGAGGTCGAGGCCCGCCATTCTAGTCGCCAACAAAATCGACTTGGCCAGAAGCAGAGCAGTCTCCACGCAAGGTAATCTAAAGACTTTCATTTTCGAATATCAAATAAATTTCATAGATTCCATGTTCTGGGTAGAGTTTCTGAATGTATTTGACACTGCTGATTTTGACGTATTTTGTATAACATGGAATCTATAGAAAACACGGACTGATATATAAGTCGACCGATGTTTTTTGGGAACCCCCAATCGATCTGTAGGATACTCGATCATCCTGATGAGAATATAAAATTCCACCGAAGTTTCTCGGACAAAGCGTAAGCAATCCCGAGTGAGCATCTTGATTCCACCGGGTCAATCAACACGGTGAAGTCAAACGTTTCTTGCTGCTCATGTTCATGGGCCACTCCAGCCAGCTACTTGGCGGAGGCCGATTCTGGGCGTTGCAACTGAATATGGCGCGAGTCCGAGGCGACCATCACTAAACAAGGTTCCTATCAGGCGAATGTTCGTATTCGACCCTAGCCCAGTTGGGTTTCCCTCAGAGATTTCTCATCGTGAGGAGCATGACTTCAGGAGATGAGATTTATTTACTAGGACTTCAATCGCAGAACAAACACCTTCCTCGAAAGTAATGAATAAATGAATTTAGAATAGAATGGACATATGACACCGAAAGGACCACCAATCTTAACAATACATTATCAATATCGGATGTCATCAGAGGTCAATGGTGTTTATAACCCAAATAACATTATCAGCTTCATTGTTAGCTATAGGAGGTTGTTACAGCCTATTTCAAAATGCTTTTTCAAAACTATTATACTTTAATAATATCATTAAAACAATTAAACAACCTTCCCAAAACATGAAGGGCCAACTTTTAGAAATGCTGGTCACAGCTTCTCTTAAAGCTTTTCATAAAACTAATAGGAATTCATCTTAGTATGCCTCAAAGCAATAATGAAACCTATCAAAACTTCTTCCTTCGAAGCCTTTTAGCACGAGTTCAAACCTATATGCTTTAAAGCGACAGTTCTTATGCCAACATTAAAACTTATTGGCTAGAATTCAAACCTTATCAGTTGCAGTAAGCATTTGTTAAGATAATATAGTCCGTAACGAGTTATATGGTAGTCTTTTCTCAGAACTAATCATAATACAAACTTGCCAAAATGGAGTGAAAACAATAGATAGTTATAAAAGAGATTAAACATGGCGGTATGACATGATAATTCCCTACTGTATCAAATAGCCTTTTTGTGAAGATTGAGGCTGTAAAATGAAAACGATGACGACTTTTTTGACGAAAACATACCAGATATGCTTCAAAAAAGCAGCGCCCTAGGAATAATGTGCTTTCGCCAGTTAGAATTGGATGTGAATTTTAATAACTTTCCAAAAAAGTTGACAAAACTGTATGAATGTTTGCTGAATATGGGTGAGTCGTTTGAAAAATGTGGAAAAACAATATTTTCGACGGCAGTATCAATGCATCTTTTCTATTTTCCGCTTGAAATCTTCATTTCCATCAATGGCCGACATCTGTTTGTAGTAAATATATGGCGCAAAATATACTTAAAACCAATTGTCTTTCTCTTATGCTTGATTAAAACCTTTAGATGATGATAAGGCATTTTATGAGACGATTTCCTCCTGTTGAAGTACTTATTGCAAATTCAAATCCATTCTTATGACTATTTGCTCCTGGGTATGACAACAAAACTTCGAAAATGATGAGATTCAAGAAGGTTATGAGAAAACGCCTTCATAAAACTATAAAGCTTTGAGAAGAACGTCATCAACATGATTAACATAACCTTACTTTTGTTATTTTACAGTGTTCACTATGTGAATTTTGAATAAAACTCAAGTGTTTCAAGAGGGTTGTTAAGAGTAAATAATTTTGGTAAGGAATTTCAATGACTCTCACAGAGCTCTCTTAAAACCGAAGTGAGCTGAATGCCAAATTGTTTTATGCGATAGTTCTATCATAGTATCTCAAAGCCTTCTAATAGGATTATATGGACATGAAGGCCAATATGCTCTTACCAGGGCATTCATATAACGGTAGAACAAATTAGACCTATCATTTGCGCTCACATAACCTCTTTAGAGTCTCTAGTGGGAACACTATCTTTGAGGACACTGTTTCACTTTTCATTACCAAATCTGAACGTCACTGTTGAGATTGAAGATGAGTGACTGAAGTCGATAAACGTGAGTACTGACGTCATTTAGTTGTGACGTCACCTTGGTCATTCAACTGACGTAAAAAGACGTTACTGAAACTGGTTGCCTGGGTAGTTTACAAATCTCCATCATCATTGTCTCTCCATCATTGTCGAATGTTGAAAATTCAATTGTGATTTTGGTCTTAGATGGCAAATGTCTGGCGTGTACATTCAGGGCCAAGTTCACTGAGATCTCGGTGGGAATCAATCACAACGTGGACGAGCTGCTTGTAGGAATATTGACGCAGATCCGGCTCAAAGTACTGCATTTTGAAGAAGGAGGTCACAATCCGCAATGGTAAGTTAAATATTCCTATCGAAGTAAACCAATCTACTATTGAATCAGAGTTTATATTCTATATCTGGAAGTCAACGATATAGCTTGAATCTATGTTGGATCGATGGATCACTTAACGCACCCATCAATAGAGTGATTTGATATACAGGGTCGGTGTCTCTAAAAGGTCTTTACAAAAACCATAACCACATATTCCTCTGACCAAAACAATTCTATACTAGCCCAATTACCTAAGTACAGAGTTTTCCAGTTTGGACGTAAGACGGATCTAACCTCACAATTTTCATTTTGTTTTTGCTTCATAGCTCTAAAACGTTTTATGAGATTTTACTAAAATTTGGTATGTTGGCATTGCGTCATTTCACCAATTTTTTGCATTCTGTTTCGTTATTCACTGCTAAATTTGGATATTTTTCTACATCAAATCATGTTACGCTATGACATAGTGTTTCTCGAGTAGTAGGAAAGATAATGGAGTGAATCCAAAAAAAAACCTTGAAATAAGATGAAGCTGAAGTGTAATTTCAATTCCAACTTGATAGTTGAACTATTATACTCTACAAGGTATTACAAATTTCATTCGGTATGTATAGAAAAAATGTTTTCCGCAAATACAGTTTGCACACAAATGTTCAGAAGGAGATAACGTTTCATTCAAAGCAGAAAACGTCCAGGACAAGTATATTTGACGAAGATATATCTTGAACTTTTGGCTACTTCTTGGTAGTTTCTTGGGCAAGTTCATCAGAATAAAATAGTGCATACAGCATACTTGCATACAGAGTGTTCTCTTGGGCAAGGGTGAATGAATACAGGCTCAAAAATTCCATGAAAATCTTCATTAACCTATTTTTTTCTTGACAGGTACAAGAGTAGGGGCATGGTTAAGGCCAGTATGAAAGCGAGACAGATGTTCACGTGGCTGTTTGGCAAAGAAGACTCGAAATTCAAGAACTGTGAAAACCTCCATATCCTGTAGCGTACCAAGATGCGAACTGAATATTCATAAGGAGTTGAAAGGAATCGCTATATTCGGTAGAATAGCTATATATGTACTCATTTGCTATCAGGATTTTGGGGAATTTGCATATAATGTAAAATATGATAGCATTGGGACTAATAGGAGGCAGTTTGCAAGCAGCAAAATCAAGGAAAAATGTGTACCGAAACTAAAGGGTCCAACAAAATACATATGACAACAACTAAAAACTGAACTACATTTTTCATACCGATATGAAAGAGCATCTTGATGAATGATGCTTGAAAGACTTGGCTTGATTCAATCAGATTAGATTTGGAAGTCATGAACAAAAATCCACAAATAATTGCATTGAAAATGAAGTTTTCAGACACTAGTCCGAGCAACATTGTTAACAAATAGTGGTAGATTGTCTGAGTTTGTATATATTTGTTGATAGTTGATTCCGAATCTTGCAGAACTACCTCCGTGATGAAGACATTTTGATGTGAATAGTTTTTGTAAACAAATATTTATTCTACTCAATATTGCTTCCTTTTCATCCTATCGTGACAATTATTTTAATATTATAATATTTATCAGATCTGGAAGAAGTATTGTTGTGACTGATTTTCCATTTCTTTCGTATGTTAATTAGTATGTTTGTTCCTGATGACTAGATAGAATTGTGGAAAATATGGAGAATAAATAGTGATAAGTGAATGTAAAGGAATTGTTTTTACTATTTCAGTGTGTAATGTTTTCAGGGCGTTTGGAGAATAGCTAGAATTATATTTAAACATTTGAGTATGGATCGATCAAGAAACTTATTGTTATTGAGTTTGTGTTGATACTCTGCTTCTATAAATATAGTAGAGGAACAAAAATGTGTAACTCAGATATTGAATAATTTCGATATTGTAAATGTTTATGGAATTGCTGTTTTGATATGAAGTGATCATATTTTCAGGGGTAAGGGGTTAGACATTTTTTAATGTGAGGTTATGGCTACAAAGATATCAAATATGAATGCAATCGACGTCACTGTCAATTTTATTATATTTCTATCGAATTGAATCACAATTTCGAGATCAGTACGCACGATGTTCTTCGAACACCATAAGGATTTTCTCTCATACGCTCCAAGAGATGAAAAAAATTGAAGAAATAACAACTGACATTGACAAGAGACAATGCATTTTCCAGAATATACAGGGTGATTCACATAACAACCGACATAGGGCAGGGGCATGTAGGGGGTCCCAAAATATGGCAATTTAACGCAACTTACCTCTATACCAAGTTACTTCCCTAAGGAGTTGTAGGCATAGCACTAACAGCATGTCAACTTGCTCGTTAAAATAAAACTTCCCGTTCATTTTAAAAACACTCAAACAACAATTACTTAATTAAACAACTCACTTGCCTCATTGTCAAGTTTGACGTTCATTTTCATAGCCAACTTTTGAATTTTCGATGATTTTAAATAACACACCTAGAGCGCGCGTTTTCAGTTATTCGAGTTTTTGATGAAAATAATGAGGTTTTTCGAAAAATTACTGGAGTAAGAAAAGTTTTAGAATTGAATTGCCCACAAAGCAAAGAATTTTGAAATCCATCAAGGGTTAACAAAATTATGTTGAATATTAATGGTGCGCCACCCGGTATACCCCCTTTACAAATTTCAATTAAACTCTAGCTACTGTAAAAAAAACGCCCCAAATACATCCACAAAGTGTACCAAATTTGGTTGCTTTGAGTTCAAGGATAACGAAGATATTGATTTTTTTCAAAATTTATAACTTCACTTTCAAAGCCTATATCTCCTTAGGGAAGCAACTTGGTATAGAGGTAAGTTGCGTTAAATTGCCATATTTTGGGACCCCCTACATGCCCCTGCTCTATGTCGGTTCTTATGTGAATCACCCTGTATTCAATTTGCCAGATTATTTGCTACCAACAAATAGCATGAAATGTTTCCGTTTCCAAGTGAAATAATATTATTATGATCATCAGTTGCATTGTGAATATCCATGAACACTTTCAGTATCGAAAATGAAAATTACTGAAATCAGGTTATGTAATGGTGCACACACAGGGTAGTGAAATCACCCAAGTAATCAATTTTTTTTTTCAATAAAACTATTTCAAGTTCAATAATGGCCTACTCAGGGTAACTTGATGCCGATTTGACATATTTGACATCATGCCAAATACTTCTTGAACTTCTAGGGATACTAGGCCTACTTATAATTGACCCAAACTAAACTGAGTCCTTCCATAAAAAAATCCTGTACTTTCTTGTCAGCGTTACAAATTTACATTGTATTTAGGTGTTAGTTTTAAATTGAAATAGAATAGGTAATGTTTAGAGTATATCAATGAGGTGTATATCAAAATGACCAAAGAAACGATACTAGACTTGGTATCATGAAATACATATTATGCGTTATAATCATGTTTCATATTTCTTCTTGGCTCAACTCTTGTATCTAGTTTTATTATGTTTAACATGGAAATAACTCTACTTTGTTACTCTGTAAATTTTCTACATCGATTTTTCTCTAAAACTTTTTGACAATAATATTTGTTGTATGTTGTTTAATTAAAAGTGTTTATATAAAGAGTGTTTCAATTGGTCTACAACCTTGAATTCGAATCAATCGAGATTTTCTGTGACGTTCGAAAACTTCCAGTGATTTTCGAAGTGTATCAGTATCATTCGAAAATTCTAGTGATTTCAAAATAACCTTGATTTTTTTATGTTCTGGTTCCTGTAATGTTCAGAGAACATCGTGAGAACCAAGGGAAATAAGGTAGGAAAATTGGTGTTCTTCTTGAATTTCTGGAGGTTATATGCCTCGGGGAACACCTTCCTTGGCAATGTGTTCCTCGACGGGTTAATCTGGCTGGGACTGCCAAGGGAAGAACAATAATTATTGTTGATATTTCAGAAGAGCATCGTCCACGGAAATATCTATAAAATGAAGCAAATTCGCCAACTTTTAGTGATATCAAATGACTTCCGAAGACTTTCAGTAACTTCCAAAAATTTTCAGTGACTTCAAACAAGTTTCATTTGTTTTTCAAAATATTCCATTACTTGAGACTTTTAGTTGAGCACTTCCAAACAAGACTTTCTGCGACTCTCCAGGATTCTCGGTCACTTTTAAAAATGTTCGATGAATTTCTTCAGGGAATTGCAGTTGCCTGGTTGAATATAGAATATGTTTCTTTTTCTGATGTTATCGATTTTGACTTCATAGGAGAACATTCATATTTTTTCTCAGTCAAAAAATTGAAAAAATGAAACAGCTTGACAGCTAACTGGGGTCATACACAAACTGGTGACCAAGAGTAGTCCTCAATATAGTGATGTGATCAAATTATACAACTGAAGGGGAATATCAACAATTCCAAAATGATTGAATAAACAAAATGAGTTGACGAAGTAGATATTCCTGAAATATCCTCGGAATATGCTTGAAAGGAGGAGTATATTCCGAATATCCAGTGATTATTGCTTGAATATATACATGCCTCCGGATCATCTAAGGAATATTTCAAATATTCCCGAGATATATATCCCAAGGTGATATAAACGAGGAATATTCTAGCAGGAATATTCCGAAGTGATTATTCTCAGGATATTCTTTAGTCTTTAGTGTTGTATATTCATAAAAAATCAATTGAGATCAATTGCTAAAAGTGCATCCCCAAAACTTGGTTTTCTGTTTCGGGCCAGGAGCTATTTCACTTCCAGTCAGCTGCTTACGATCTGTAAGACACAGATTCGACCTGTCCTGGAATACTGTTCCCATATTTGGAGTGTAGCACCCAAACATACCCACCCTGAAACTGTTGGATTCTGTCCAAAAAAGGGCAATTCGTCTCGGGGGTGATGTCTCACTCACAAACCCACTCACTTCTCTGCAACACCGTGAAAAAGTTGGCGATCTAGCTCTATTTAATAGATATTTTCATGGACGATGATCTTCTGAATTATCAACAATTGTTCTTTTCTTATTGGCAGTCCCCGCGAGATTAACCCGTCGAGTTGAGGCCTCGCACCCCTTCGTGGTCACTTTGGAGACCTGCAGAACATTTCGTTTCAAAGACTCGTTCATCCAATAAACAGCGAGGCTCTGAAACACATTGCCAAGGGAAGTGTTCCTCGAGGCAAACCTACAGAAATTTGAGAAGAACACCAATTCTTACCTTATTTTCCTTGATTCTCACGATGTTCTCTGAACTTTACAGGAAATCCTTTTTCGTGGGAACCAGAACATAAAAAAAACAGATGAACATCAATCATCATTTCAAAAATGATCTGATTCTGAGCAACGCTCTTACAAGACATTGATATGCCCATATAGCACTCGACGTTCTGGGGACGTTTATTTCAGGTCCGATTTAGGTCTGAACGTCCAGGACCTCCTCAAGAGGTCCTGAAAACGTCCATTTCTAGACGTACTGGGTACGTACGATTCCGATGTACTGAGTACGTCCAAATATGGACGTTATCGACTTTTTGTGAACGGGATTGGATAAATTGTATAATGGTAATTGAAATCATTGCATATCATTTCTACCTTTGATCTCTAATACCTATATTCATGTAGGAGTTTTGCAACAATGAACATAATACAATTTTCACCATTCATTTTTTACTGGCCGTACCTAATCAGAAAACATCTATTCAGGTATTCTCTGTTGTGATGATCTAATTCTATAAAAGTATCAATGTGAAGGGTTAATCGACATTCGCACATAATCTCTCGCTTTGTACAGATATATTGATAAGTGTTCTATAGATAGAGCAATGGGTAGAGCATCTGCATTCAGAAGTGCCTGGTGTTCTTTTTCAATTTTTTTGATTCCGAATGAGAGATTTTCTACTCTGTCTAGATCTCTTTTTTAACTATCTGAGTGAGCAAAGGCGAATTTACGTTGATTCAGGTATTCATGGTCCTGAATGTACGTACTAGTACGTCTACAGTCCTAATCTAGACTTCCCCAGTACGTACGAAACGTCTTGGCCGAACGTTCTCAGTTTGTTTTGAGGACGTACTGGTGCTATATGGCTGTACAACATTATTTATTCCGATTACTGGTCGAGTGGTTGGAGTTTTGCTCTGATAGTCTGGATGTCACGGGTTCGATTCTATCTTGAGTCACTTTTTTCATTTAAGAATATATTAATGGGAATATTCTAGGAACATTCAATATAGAATATTCTTTCGGACATATTCTACGAATATCTGAGGAATGTCCATTTGCATATTCAGAGAATATTCCACAAATATTCTAGAATATTCCAGATCATTCCTAGGATATTTCAATATTCCAAATTGAATATGATAAAGAGATTCGTGAAATCTCTTGCTACTGGGTTCTTGTATGTCGAATTTTGGTATTCCTGGATGGTTCATAATCTGATTCAAATGAGATTTAGTATGACCCACAGTCAAGTGATCACCCTGTAGTTGTGATTATTCTTACCTACGTGAAATTCAACCCAGCAGCTGTCACTATCGTATTGTCATTCATCATCTCACAATCATCAATCATCATCCAATTCATTTCATCTTCATCTCATAAAATACATGTCGCTAGCCAAAAAATGTGCCATCTTCATGATCCAGGGCAGCAGACCGTGTCCAGCATCTTCAAAAAGCCGTTTCACCAACACGAGCAAAATCGTCGAAAATTTGGCCATGCAAGACAAAATGCAGAAAACGAGGAAGACTGTCATGCAGGAAATCAGTAAGAATATCGCCAGGTATGAGAAAAGGTCTCCTTGTGAGCTGAAAGACATCAGAGCTATCCAACACAACAACGATTTGATATGGAAGATATACCTGAACCAAAATGTACTGTAAAATTCTCATCATCATCACATTAAAAGCATTCCATCATCAAATACCGTATAGTTTTATTTCATCAAGCTTTTATACAGTTTGAGCAAATATTGAGTGGTAGAGTATAAGACTCCTCATAGGAAAGATGCCTCACCCCTGATTTATAGATATACGCATCTGTCAACGTTCCGCAATCAGAACCGTAACACGATGAAATGAAATTGGCAGTTATAGATTTTCCTGAATGTAACACTCGCAAATCTTGTCATATTGATTTGTGTTATTGAGTTGATTATTCTTGATGGGACTTTCAAGTATCATTTTTGGAATAAGCATTGTTTCAAAGCACGCGGATCAATTTGTTCAAGCCTCAGAGTAGGTATTCCAATTCTCCCAATAGGTGATAACCTGGATTATAAAATTTGGCACTTCTTCAGCCGGAATCATGTTATGTGCGGCAGCAATAGAAGCTTAAAACGAACGATCTCGAACCCGAATCCTAACAATTCTTCAAATATACTCCTATGGATTTGAATCTTTGCAACCATCTGCTCCAGCTTCAATACCCCTACCACACATCAAGAAGCAACAAATAGGTATCTTACATGATCTTCTCAAAAGAACATTTTGCATCAATTGAGAAGGTAGGTACTTAGTATAAATATACTTCATCATCAATGAATTAATAAATTGAACTTACCAGATATATTCCTAATCTTTACAATATCCGTGCAATAATCTCCTTCTTCCAACAAGTCACCACAATCAATAGTAATAATAATAATTATAATAATAATGATTTCATTCAGTGACTCAAATTCAACTACTCTTACAAATTGGGGATATTCCCGTCCAACTGGGAAATTGCGAGAGTACAACCAGTTCCTAAAAAATGCAGAAAGACCCTACCTAGCAACCACAGACCGATCGCACTGCTATCTATCATTTCAAAGATTTTGGTGAAAGCTATTAATATCGAGCTCATGAAATACCTGGAACGATCAGGTATCATCAACGACAGGCAATATGGCTTTCATCATCAAAGATCAACTGGTGACCTGCTCGCTTGCGTCTTACATATATGGCAGCAATCTATTGAAAAATATGGTGGAACCTTAGCCGTGGCACTTGATGTCTCCAAAGCATTCGATCGAGTCTGGCACCACGGACTCCTCGCCAAGCTTCCATCTTGGCTTGCCTCCCCAGCTATGTTATCTGCTAGCTAGTTCTCTCTAACACGTCTCTCCATGTAGTGGTCGACGGAGTTTCATCTGACTCTCTTACCATAGATGTTGGTGTTCCGCAAGGATCAATTCTAGTACCAACACTATTTCTACTCCATATCAACGATTTGTTGGAAGCAACTTTATGTCCAGTACACAGCTTCGCGGATGATAGTACCCTCCATACCGTCTTCTCTTTCAGGGCACCAATACCAGCCAGGCAAATCAGAAACGAACGAGAGAGAAATGTTGACAACATAAATATGGATTTGGCAACAATCTTCGAATGAGGATCCAATAACTTGGTAGATTTCAATGCAAACAAAACACAAACATGCGTTTTATCTAAAAAAGCTGATCTCACTGTGCCAAACATGGGCATGTCAGGAGTAACCATACCTTTGAAGACATCCATTTCGATGCTTGGTATCACTATCAGCAATAACCTTTCTTGGGAAAATCACGTAAGTGGCTATACACTGACAGTTGTGGCAGTCAACAAATATACATATAATAAGCATTTCAAGCGCACTCATTGTCGATATGGGTGTTATCCGCACGGCGTGTGGATATGTGAAACTACCCAAAAATCTCACTGGTATGGAATATTTATATTCAATTTAATTGCTGTAGACTATTGTATGCACTATAAGAAGCCGTTATCCCTTTTACTTTTCAACCGTTCTTCCCGATATTCGTATTTCACCTAAAAAAAACAAAAATCTAGAAACACCGTCACTTTTTATCTGACATGAAGCTCGTAGGAAAAACGTTGTCTTAACATGTGCGCAAAGTGTCTTTTTCGCACGCAAAAACTCATTCGAACTCCGCTTCGCGTCGTTCGCCTGTCACTTGTCAGTGACAATTTGTATTGAAATAATATTCATATTTTTATTTTATAGAAACGAGGAGGGAAAATCCCAAAAAATTTGGAATAATGAATATTTTCATTATTTTTCAGTGCATGAAAATATCGTTCGAAGAATTGACTTTACCGCACTAGTGCTGAAAAGTTACATTTCCGCACGATTTTTGTATTGTTGAAAATAAGGATATTTTGGACTAAATAAATGATCCATGTACCTACCTATTTTGCATTATGTGTCATTGTGTAGTATCATTATAAAATATTGTCGATTGAAAATCTTTTTATTTTTCATGAATTATATGAACAACAACAGTGTACCTGACTCTTGCGGAGAATGTTTTATCCGCCCTTGACGACTTACCCGTCGATGCGGAAAACTACTACTTTCCGCACTTGTAAGGTAAATAACTATTGAAGCTGTCAAAGTCGATCGTGTTGTCATAGTGATTGATAATAATTGCACTAAATGCAAAATGTATTTTCATAATAATCATCTCATTCAAAACAACAAAGACACTTTCCCATTTTTTTTTATTTGATGTCACACAGAAGGGCGACTCCTCTCAAAGTCCAGTGCCTCGGATTGTGGTCCGTTTCAAAATCGATGGACCCCACGTACTTCTGATCGGTCCTCTGGGGCTTCCTGTAGATGGGGCACTCGTATAGCTTCGGGTCTTTGCCCGCTGTGCTATTGATGGCGTAAATGTAGATGACGGGCATCTGCTCGTACAGAACCTGGAATGGATCACGAATTATCGAAACATGCATTCCTCATGAATTTTTCACATAAGCTGCGTTTCATTGCTCATTTGTGGTTTGTTTGTTTCTATTTATAGGAATAACGCCCGAAAGGTAATCTTTATAATGTTCAGAGAACATCGTGTGTAGCTAAGGAGGATTGTTAGAGGAGGTTTTGGAATATTTCTTGAACCCCTGGAGATTATGAGTTTCTGAAAATAATTCCTTTGGCAAAGATCTTCAAAGCTTTGCCGTTCTATAGACAATCGGGTTCTGGTAGGGATTTGTTCGACATATCTCAAGGTTGACGATGGAGGGATGTACTGACTAGGATTGTTAATTCCGTCTGACTGGGAACATTTCCCGTGGAAGTATAAATAAACAACTTGAAGGTCACCAGTTTCTCCACGGTGTTCTTACAAGGTCAAATGATAAGTGAGTGTGGCATCACCCACTAGTCAAATGACTCCTGTCTGGATGGAATCGGAGAGCATCAGCTTATATTCGGTTGCTGAACCCCATATTTGATAATAGTATTCTAAAACAGCACGGAGAAAAAAAATCACCAACCCTAAGTGAATATTGAATAGTGGCAAGTAGAACTTGTATACTATTTGGGACGAGGAAACAAGTCATAAACCACAGGAATATTAGTACGTGTTCTTAGAAATGTACACCTACCACTATCAACCTGATCCATTGAATATCAAACTGATAAACATTAGTGAACATAGCACACTTGTCATTAGTTATTTACTCACAATCATTTGCGATTCGTGACTAACTCATTTGTCATTCGTGACTTGTTTACTTGCATTAGAGTGACCTGGTCATATGTCATAAGTGGCATGTTTACTTGTCATCGGTGACTTATTCACCTGTCATTTGCTAGGCCGTATCTGTGCTTTGTAGAAGCTGTTGAGGAACGATGTAAATTTTCGCAAATGAAAATCCGAGTTTCTGTGAAGCAGCTTATGCGATGAATCTGACATGAATATCCGATGAAATTGCTGTTGTATATATACCTACCGAACATAGATAAAGTGGACTTGGAGGGATTGGCATAGTACCACACATTAATATATCAGGCGTACTGAGTTCCGCTTTTCTATAGGCTTGGCTTTTGGTAGGGTTGAAATCAAAAGAGTATTCGGTTCCCCAGGCTATTATTTCAGCAAGATCTTCATTGACAGCGTTGACCTGCCTTCGTCATGGAATCTCAGTTTCCTGGGAAGAAATGGGAATTCTAAAAGGAAACGCAGTATTGAGAGTTCTATCATATGCAAAGCTATGGATAGGGAAAAATTGATCCTTGTAGAACACCGGAATTGATTACTATAGTATCAAACAATACTCAGTTCACCACCACATGAAGCGATCTGCCTGAAAGAAAACTCGATGAAAGCTGGCAAAGCTGAGGTGATGAGCCGTATGAAAGTAGTTTGTGGAGAAATCTAACGCCACAGCTACAGATTTCCCATATTTTTTAATGAAGCTTATTGCCATTGATGGTAGTCAATCTCCGGCTTTGAAATATGGTGGGAATGAACTAGTAGTGAGGGACCAAAACGAACGGGAGCTATTGGTAGATTTTTCCCAATCTGTCGTTTGATTGACCTCTTTCTCTACCAATATCACCTTTGCATCGATATGGAATGGAGAGAACTACTTTCGTC
This sequence comes from Phaedon cochleariae, assembly GCA_918026855.4. Lineage (NCBI taxonomy): Eukaryota > Metazoa > Arthropoda > Insecta > Coleoptera > Chrysomelidae > Phaedon > Phaedon cochleariae. Next base: position 59,486,744 of record OU896711.1, read on the forward strand.
AGTTGGAAAAATAGGCATCGTCATGAATATCATTTTCAATTTCTCACCTTGGGTTTGCTCTCGACCAGTTTGGCAGAACGGCGATCTAGACTGGCGCCCTCTAGGAAGAGACCGTGGACGTACACGCCCTCCGGAGGGCCCTCCTTCAAGTCCTCTTTACTGTAACGGGTTATCAGATTCTGCAGAACCACCGAATCGAGAGCCCATCCTTTGTGGGCTCGGGTCACATCCTGACAAAAAAACACTTGATACACAATTTCTCTACATTTACATTTTTGATTTTTTTATCTCTTGGAGCGCACGAAAAGAGATTCCTATAATTTTCGAATGACATCGTCCGTACCTTGGGAGGACAGGGGTAGGTATAGTAGATTTTGGAATTTCTTGAACTTTTGGAGGTTATAAGTTCTTGGGAATACTTTCATTGGCAAATGAATCCAAAGTTTCACCATTCTATAGTCGAACGATCTTTCAATAACAACCTAACCTGGCTGAAATGATGTCATCAGCAGTTTTTTTTCTTTTCAGATCATTTGTCGAGAAGATATGTGAGAATGTAGACGAATTGAATTTGAGCAGATGATTTATAGTTCGGCGAACATAAAACATCACAATTTATCATTTTCTTTGGCAATGATAGTGATGAGCCAGTATATTGGCCGCAGTCATGTGTAGCATAGGGCCTAAACAGGTTGCATGAAGCTCTCGATTACTTTAACGAAGAATGAAATCTTTTGAATCATCAGCTATTAAGGCCCACAAGTTGCCATTGATATAAACAAATTGAATATTGAATTCAAATTATGAGCTTTTGGCTATTCACAGTGTACTAGTGACTATTCAAGAAAATTCACTGAATATTTTCAGTTTGAGTTTGATTTTGTACCTGTCTCATGGCTGTCAAAAACCCTTGGGGATTGAAGAATCCTGTCATCCAATACACGTTCGGTTTGCCACTTTGAATCCAGGTTCGGAATTGAGCATCTCTTTCTAAAAGTTCCGTATACCAAAATCCTAGTGTGGCAGACTCCCAAGATATCTAAAATATCAATAGAATAGTTCTAAAAGCTACTGTGATTGTACCACCAAAATTCAGATTCAGGAAAGATATTCGACAATATTCACCTTTTGCCATTTATCTGGGATTCTCGCGTCATACATAGCATCTAGAGAAGTCCTGAGACCTTGGCTCATCACAATCGTCCCATCTATTGCCAATTTCAAATCTGTCAGTGTCGATTTCACCTTGAAACATGAGAACTAGGTATACAGAGAGAAAATCAACCGAAACCTGGAAAATGTGCATGAATTCAAACGTTCCACCCCCTGCTCACTTCGCATGCTGAGAGGTCCTATGTTCATACAAAGCTGGTAATGTCCTAAACGAACCAAATGCAGTGCTTGAAAATAATACTAGCTGTTATACATTTCTTCAACCTACAATCATTATAACATTCTCGATCCTCAGATGATCACCTCTTGTAGCACGTTCTGTATCCTGTCGACCTCATGCCGCAAGAAGATGTTCATCGGAAGCAAGGCGCCCATACGCTGCAGCACTTTTTCCACCTTGGAGCTGCTGTACTGCTCGGGCAGCTCGTTCAGCATGTCCTCGGCCAGGCAGTAGACGATCGTCTCACGAGTTTTCCCATTCCCTCACTGTGCATGCTAAGCTGGTAATGCTCAAAACGAACCGAGTGCAATGATTAAATGATATGCAGATAAACATTCCTCCAACGGAAAAACAGTCTTCGCCATTCTAACATTCCAAAACGTCAGCTAGGTTAACCTCTTGCAGCACGTTCTGTATCCTGTCGACCTACTGCCGCAAGAAGATGTCGATCAGCAGCAAGGCGCCCATTGTATTGCTCGAGCAGCTCGTCCAGCATGTCCTCAGACAATAGACGACCGTCTCACGAGTTTTACCACTCCTTTACTGTGCACGCTAAGCTGGTGCTGCTCTGAACGAAACTAGTGCAGTTATAAAAAATATGCTCATATACATTTCTCCTAAGAACAATCGGTCTACGTTTAACAGAACGTGAGCTAGGATCATCTATTGCAGCGCGTTCTGTTTCCTGTTATCCTTATCTGACGTAGGACAATTTTTATCGGCAGGAGGTCATGAAATGTGGGTATTCAGAGAGAAAGTCATGGGCATGCATTTGAAAGTACTACCCTCCTAAATGTCCATGTTCGTATAATTTTGGCGATGCTCTGAAGTCTAAACGTACTGAGTGCAGTGCTTGAGAAAATTACTCTAGAATTCTCGGATTTTGATGATAGGTACGACCTTATTGTCTATAGTTTACATTCGTTCCATCCATCAAATGACTCGAGCAATCGAACAGCTACACTCTTATCTTCAACATACAAACATTCTACGTCATTCTAAAATTCCAGATCGTCAGCTAGGTTCACCTCTTGCAGCACGTTCTGTATCCTGTCGACCTCCTGCCGCAGAAAGATGTTCATCGGCAGCAAGGCGCCCATACGCTGCAGTGCTTCTTTCACCTCGAAGCTGTTGTACTGCTCGGGCAGCTTGTCCAGCATGTCCTCGGCCAGACAGTAGACGACCGTCTCTCGAGTTTCGCCGCCTCCGCCACCGCCTTCTTTGGGCTGGACGCTCAAGATCGTGTCTAGGATCCCTGAGGAGAATGGGTGACACGATTTGGAATGTCTCAATTTCATCATTCCAAAAATTATACCTCGTCCATGGATTCGTCTAAACTCTTACTGAATTCTCTGAGGTATACAGGGTGTTCCTTAATGACATGCTAATATTACCAACTAGTCTCATTGATGAATGAGTCGTCACTCAGCTTGAACGTCATTATAATATGATGACGTTCAACCTATATCTAACGCATGAGGTGATTGCTTAGTTCCACATAAAAGTGACTTTTTGTGATGGAATATTGCAATGATGTAACAATGTGTTCCTTCTACTATCAAATGATGGAAATAAATAACTATATTTATATAGCTGAATAACTATAGTCATTCATTATACGCGATTATTCCCAAGAAACAATTGACGTATATGTTTATAACAGTGAACATTAAAAAAATAAACCATAATGTATTACATTACATTCAAAATATAGTATTTATAGGAATAATAATTGTTCTAGTAATTCTCATAGTTTGAGCAGATCCTTGTTTGAGTGAATGAATGATTGAAATAATTGATATGTTATATGATCTCAATAAGCATGACATGACAAAATACAGACGAATAAATATTTTTATTTCTGACAGTGACATTATAAGCTTATATCGTCATAGTTACGATATCTATAATGAGGGTCATAACTCCCTTGGGATGTTATAGATGCTATAATTCCCTCTAACTAAAATTAAATAAGAGATGCATAGCAACAACCACGCAGTAACGTAGCAATAAGGAATCTCCTATTCGCGGTAGTCAAGATCATCATCTGACGTTCTGATGACATTGAAACTATACGGAAAAACATGTCTAACTTCCAATCGGGAAGGTATCTAATGAATGAAATCAGTCAGAAATAAAATTATCTATGTATCACGGGAATTTACTGAGCCTCAATAACCCCAGGCAATTGCTGTCCCTCGGGCCAGAGGCCCTCGGGACGCAAACTTTGCCATCGGTAATTAAGGCCCTCATAATTCCCTTAATACATAAATAACTATTTGAGTTATCTCTTGAATTTTTTGGTATTGATATATTTTTCAAGTCTTGTTGGCAATTCATTGTAAAGTGATAATCCATTGTAATATATTGATCTCTTGCCAAATTCAGATTTGATTTTAATGAGGGAAAACACGTCTGTTTGTCTAGTTGAATTTATGAATGTATATCAGCATTAATTTCGAAATTCAAATTGGAATTTTTATAATTGTGTTTGACTGAATGAACAAATGTTAATATCTTGAATTTATATATTGATTGAAGATCTAATATTTCATTTGGTTTATAAAGGTTTCTTGTTGGTTCCAAATAATCCAATTTATATATACATTTGACAACTTTATTCTGAAGGATTCTAAGTGGCTTTATGATTGATAAACTAGCCGTTCCCCAAACAGATATCAAATATTGAATTTTAGAATAAATTAAGGAATAATAGATAAGTTCAAGATAATTCAAGGAAATTTCATGTCTAATTCTGTAAAGTACTCCTATGATTGGTGATATTTTTTTTCGAATCTCTCCGATATGTTTCGACCATGATAAATTTTGATCTATGATTGAACCAAGAAATTTGATATCTGTAGAATATCTAATGATTTCATTATTGAATATTATATGATTTTTCAATTCATTTGAAAGAGATTTCTTAGATATATACATGAAAGCTGATTTGTTGTAATTAATACTCAATTTTTTATGATTTAACCAGGAAGATAAGGTACTTAGATCACTTTCAATGTTTTTCTTGATTTTTTCAGTCGAACTTTCCGAATAGATTAATGTTGTATCATCCGCAAACATATATATGTTCCCTTTCAATCTGAGGTTGGCAATTGAGTTGATATATATCAGAAATAAAACCGGACCTAATATCGATCCTTGAGGGACCCCACATATTATTTCTTCGGTTCTACTTGAAACTTGCTCCAAATAAACAAATTGTTTTCTTTCGCTCAAATAATTTTGAAACCACCTATAAACAGAGCCTCTTATTCCAATACGAAATGATAGTTTCAGAAGAATTTCATGATTGACAATATTTCGTTGACTTTCGCTGTCGATGAAAAATATATTTCCTCAAACTTGTTATCGCTCAGTCTTACCTTTCGCAGTATTGATTTGATAAGTTATATCTGCATTCCCGTGCAATCCAAAAACTTCTGGCGTATCAGTAGTAGGTAAACTGTTGATGTAGTCTATATAACCTTGCAAGTTTCTTGTTTGCGGAACTTTGTAGGCCTTGTAGAATTCGAAGCCTGGTCTTAGAAGAACATCGCAGAACCATACCTAGACACAATATTCAATGATATTGAGATACTCATTCAATGTTTGGCGCTATTTTTGATTGCTGTCCAATGAGCTTTTCGGAATGAGATATGAATACGAGTAGCTTTAACATAAAGAAGGCTTCTTCAAAGGTCATTATGTCTTTATGTTCTAGAAACAGCTCTGATAACTTTTCGAAACCTGATTCTGTTTCAAGATATTGAATACCGCGAATTCCCGAACTCTGAATATACAGGGTGTAATTTGAATAATGGCTCAAAATACAGGATATGATTTTTTACCTCATATGAGCATACTCTGAACCTCTTCACTCTCGAACTATAATCTCATCATAACTCATAGTCAGACGAGCCTACAAACGGGGTGGAGTCTTTAGTGGGTATACCCTGGAGTCAGGGGACTCCCAAGTCCCAAACTATCATATGGGGTATTAGACTCAGATGATGTCCATAAAGGATTCAAACCACCTCGACGATAAAAAGAATAGGCTGGTGTCTATTTTGTATTAAAGAAAATGACATTTGATCTATCACGTTGCGGTCTTATTTTCACAGATTCTATCACTGTGAAAGTTTCTTCATTCAATGATGAAGGAATGATACATTTTCAACACCCTATTGCTCAAAATTCAACGGAATGTGTTGATATAAACTGATCTCCTCTAAATGAGCTAAGGAACTATGCCCAATAATTTTAGCCATCAATTGATTCACACTCTTTATTGATTTCGTTCATTTTGATGAAGTCGTTTCAGTAGAATACTCTTGACGATTCTCACCTGTGTGAAAGTGGTGAGTAGCCGTTTGTCAAAGTCATCTGTGACTCTGCCGCCATATTGGACTTCCCCGAGCATGTAGCACACCGTGGGCCATGAAACGCCCTTTTTAGGGTCCATGTCGTCCAGATGGTTCTGGATGAACTGCACACTTGCAGCGAAGTCAGCCTGGTTGAATTCGTACGGGACGTTCCAACCTGGAATATTTCGTATGTAATCACACATGTGGTCAGTTTGCTAATTCTCGTAACTTTTTAGTAAAACGATAAACTTTTCTGTAACATTTTTGGAACTGACCGTGTCAGACATGAAAAAATACATTTGTACCTGGTGTCTCAGAGCTTTTCTATCTTAATCGAAATAGGTTACTCTTCTGCTTATTGGAAGAACATAATATTTTGATGTAGTAGGTTCCTTTCCTTATCTTTCTTGGAAATCATATAGCATAGAATAGATCCTAAACAGATCTATTGATCTCATGTTGTTGATCAAAATCCATAGTGTGTCAAATAATTGGCCGATTCTAGCCGTTTGTTTTCAACTTCTCAGTGATTGAGTAAAAATCGAAATTCTGATATATTCTATATTTTTCTTTTCCTATGAATATTACCTCGTCATGATGGAATACAATACCCTGTATGTGATATTATTATCTTTCCGAATAGAGGGATTCATAAGGTAGAAATTAAACGTGGAACGTTTATTTCTACTGAAGATTTATCACAACTTAGAGCACATAATTCAAATCGACGCAAAATTTTCTAAACAGCCAAAATCAAATGATTAACACCCTGTAGCTCGAAAACTGGTCATAGGATCGATCTGTTAATTGGACTGTCTAATAAGGACGCTAATATCTGAAACATATCAAATTTTCAGAAAAATTAGCCTAAAGCCATTTTCCGAACTAAATGTGCGGGGTCCTCTGAAACATACTCAAGGCCATGGAAACGTGAATGAACCCATAATGGGAATCTGAGACCTGTTTGAATTTCACTTGAAGAACTGATCAAAACAGCTCAATAAAGGCGATAACGAAAGTTTGAAATGGATGTACAGGGAATTTATGAACTGAGTAAACTCAAATTGTTGGTCGAAGTTATCATCAGAGTTGTCAAATCTCAAGTACCTTAACACGAGATATGATTCTGATTCTGAGGAACATCCAAATCCTCCCTTGCACCAAATTTTTCATAATCTCCGTGGTCAAATGACATTGCTTTGTGCAAGATGATTTATAAGAATAACAATCCATTAACCCAATCAGCACCAGATATCTTAAAGACGTACATTTTACGACTTACTTACGTCTTTACGTCCAGGGACGTATAAAGTACGTCTTTAAGATGTAAATCCATGTACATCTTGAAGACGTACACGAATTTACGTCTTTAAGACGTACATTTCAGGTCGTATCCACGTCGTTCCTCCCATGTCGTATAAAAGACGTCTTAAAGATACGTACATTCCAGTACGTCAATTCGACTTATAGAACAATAATGTAAGTTATTTTCTGAAGAGAAACAAAATGTCATCTCTTCACGTTTTTTATTTTCAATTGTTCAGTTTTTTCTTATTTTCAACAAAAGTGATGTTTTTGAATTTTTTCGTCCGACATTTTGGAGCCTTCGTGTTATATTCTCGAATTTTTACAAAAAAAATCATATTTTTCGACCCCAAAAGCCCCATAGTAATCAATTTAGAATAAAATCGGACTATAATCACAAAACTCGTCCGCCATTTTGAAGCCGACATCTTGGATTTTTCATTTTAGACAAGAGGAATAATTATAATCTCTGATCCCGAAATCCTTCAGATGCCAATTTTGAATCAGATCAGACCATAATCAGAAAATCATATGCCACATTGGATTCACCATCTTGAATATTGAATTTTGATTCGAATCGGAACATAATCAATGAGAAAATCGTCCGCCATATTGGATCCGCCATTCTGTTTTTTCCATTCAATAATAATATCACAACGAATTGTCACCGGAATAATATTTGCTTGCCAAATTCCAAATCAATCGGACGATTTAAAGTGAGTCAAATTTAACTTGCACGTTTTGATTACAAACAGACACAAGGACATGTTAAACTAAGTAAAAGCTTGTTATGTGATATATAGAACAAACAGAGTAACAGGAGACGTGAATATGGTATAATCATCGAAGTCAAGGAACAAAGAGCGCGGTTAGTACTTGAATGGGTGACCGCTTGTGTCTACCGTTTGATGAAGTCGTTTATTTCCCTTTTTTTGCTTGTCTGCACTTGTTGCTTACTTCAGTGCACAAGTGAAAATTAACTGAAACTATGTGATTTTCCCATAATTTGAAAGATCAATTTGAGGTCATGGACCAAAAACACCTAAAAAAGACGTCTTAAAGATGTACATATTAGTGGAAAATCTACGTTTTAAAGACGTCTCTTGGGCGTAATATGTACGTTTTTAAGACGTACTTATGTCCCGACATGTACGTCTTAAAGACGCCTTTAAGACGTACTTTGGCTGATTGGGAAGCTGAGAACATTTCCAGAAAACATTGCATTCCTCTTTTTGCACCACATTTCAACTAAATAACATACGTTCTAATGGATTCTGGTTGAATTGATGATAAAATTTCAGTATGAAAGCAGGTACACCAGCCTCGAAACAGTCTGGGTAGCTATATTGACTTGCCTAACGGTCCAAACTTGCGCCTCTCCTGGACGACGGTGTGTAAGAAGGCGACGGCGTAGAGCAACGGTGGCCACTGCGCCTGCGTCGAATAGTCCAGGAAGTCCTGCGTGACGTTCTGGTAGGTGCGCTTCATGCTGGCGCGGATGCCCTGCGGCGGCTCGTTCGTGAACTTGATGGCCATCTGCAGCAGCCCGATGGGGAACTGCTCGTGCACCTGAGAACACCAGTACTCCATAACGGCTACCTCTTTTGCCACATCATGGCAGACGAGTTTTATAATTGGACACCACAGGGAAAGAAGGGGAAATGTCACAAAAAGTGAGATTCGAGATAAACGCATTTACAATTTCAAAACCACTTTACTTTTTGCAAGTTGGAGAAAATTGAAATCAAATGCTCAATAAAGTTGATCAACTAGAAATGAAAATCATAATCATATGAAAAAATCATAAAATGGATCCAAAGATTCAAAGGAGGAATGGGGAATGTTCAAATGAATTGTCAAAAACCTGGAGTGTTTACTCGCAATTGTCTGCTCTGATATATTCCTCCATTCTTGTCTGACTACCTAATAAGCGGTAAGTTGTCATATACCACATCTATCATCTCTATAATTTGATCATTTTCTATAAATTTCACGCGACATGAATGGGAACCATCATGTAGCAATCTTATTATTTTATTTCAATCACTCAGACGTACTCGACAAGCCCAGTCAGCATACCTTTGTGTCGTCAACCTCGAAATATGTCGAACAACTCTTTACCAAAACTCGTTTATACATGAAACGGCAAACGTTTTGGAATTTTTTGTCAAACAGAGTATTCCCAAGAACTTATTATCTCCAGAAGTTGTAAAAAATTCCAATACCTATACCTATTCTCTCTATCCTTCCTAGGTACCCACGATGTTCCCCGAACATTATAGGGATTCCCTTTCGTACGCTCCAAGAGATGATGAAAAGGTGGCCGTATCTCTTTTTTCTCATCCTTTGTTCGCCTGAGAGTTCACTTTGACCTTTTGACAGTGTAAAAACAACCTGTTAAAATCACAATGGAATATGTATTCAAGAAAGCACTAAAGCTTGGACGTTCCCCTTCCTTCACATTTTTGAAGTGGTCATTTTGCGTTTTTTTCATGTGAACGTGTTTTCGAACGAGCATATTAGCTTGCTATGCTGCGTTATCGCTATGGACTTCTGTTTACACTAAAATATAGTAGTTTGGCTATCAGATGGCGATTTCCACTATATTGTGACATTCCCCCTTTTTCCCCTGTGGTCTTCAATTATGATCCCATTCTATTTGAAATTGGTATCTGCGGGGTTTTGGGGTTAGGAATAATGATACTTTCGTCAAAATTGAGACATTCAAGATGGCATATCGGATGCGCCTTTTGACCATGGACCAGGTCAAAAGTCAGGTTAATGTGTATGCAAGTCTACCATTTTTCTAATTACCTGATCTGGATTAAAATCCAATATTCATTGTGAAGTTCAATAGGTGTGTGTGTTAAAATTATCAGGCCCTCTCATCTCTACGCCGGTATAGAGGACGGATTCATCGGGTAAAGGGACCATACTTGAAATCAAACGTGCTCCAGTAGAAGCACATACGATAGAATCTTCAACTTTCATGAACTCGGTTTCCGGGCATGGTGACGGACTACGGTGTCTTTAGTGCTCGAGTAGAGAGATAATATTACTACATAACCATATATAATTCTTGAAAAAATTCAATTACCTGATCTTGAGAAATTGTTACTGAAAGGAGACAGAAATCCAATGAACCCAAAAGAAGAAGAAGAAGATGGCATATCCAATATTGTGAACGAGTTTTTCAGTTGAAATCGAATTCGATTCAAAATTTGTATTTGGGGGTTTTCGAGGTCGGAGATTATGATTCGTCCGTCATAATCAAAAAATTAACTTTTGAAATACGCTTTCTCAGATAGCCATGCAAACTAAGAAGTAGTAGAAGTTAAATAGTTCTTTGAAAAACTAAGAAAATTAACATGCTCTCATGGTTAGTCAAACTGAAACGAAGTAGAAAAATCAAATAATGAAAGTGTGTTGTCAAATATTCAACTGAAAGAATATCTTCTGGAAATAATGTATATTATAGGAAAACAACGTTTGCTGAGTAAGTAAGTGTGATAATATGTATTATTTTCCAAGTCAGAAATGAAATTATTAAGGATTCATATCCTACCCCCAAGCAAATTTGGAAGCTATGTTGATGCAAGGTTGTAGCAATTACTGAAACGGACTTTCAGCAATATTGCAAAAGTGAAGTTTATGAATGTAAAGTTACAGCAATGTCACAGCAACATGTAATATTGCTGCAACGCTACAATATCGAACTTCACCTTTGCAATATTGCTAAACGTCCGTTTCAGTAATTTCTTCAACATTGCATCAACACAGCTTTCAACTTTGCTCAGTCGATAATAATCATTATAATTATTGTACTTGATTCAACTGACCTCCGTAGTCAACCACACACGGAAGGAATCGTGTACGGTAGCCGTGTCCACGACGATGGCCATCACCTCGGTGGCAAAGGGCAGCGACAGATGGACGTTCTGTAGTAGCACCCACCCGCCGTTGGCCATCGCGAATTCCAACATGTCTCTGGCGACGATCTCCTGGCCCTGGCCCATCGATACCGCTTTGAGAGCTACACAAAATATCAGATGAATCAACATTTGATGAGTGGAAGTGAATTCAAGTTTCCCATATTCGCTCGAATTGGTTCTATGTAGGATCCCTTGTTACAAATTGATGAAAAAGTTTTCTTAACAGAGTACGGACAGCACCTCGTCTCATCTCTCTATGAACCCAGAGAGCACAAACATCCCTGGGATGTTTTGGGATGTTTTGGAAATGTTGGTATGAAGATGTTATTTTGAGACGTAATATCCACTGACCAAAGAGATCTTTGAAGGATATTGAAGTATTTTTTTTGTTCTTCTGTGGCATTTATTTGTTTGCCTACTGAGAGGTATCCCTGGGATGTTCTGGGATGTTTTAGAAATGTAGGCAGGAGGATGTTTTTTTGAGGCGTAATATGCACTTCTCAAAAAGGTCTCAGAAGGATATTGAAAGTATTGTTTTTGTTCTTTTGTGCCCTTTCTTTGTTTGCCCCATCACAACGTCTCATGCTTACGTCACAATACGATGAATTCTGATTTGTTTTCGATTTTGTTCTTCTTGTTCGCAGTTGGCATTCGCGTTTGCAGCGTGTCACGCTTACATCACGCTGCTAACGAACAGAAAGGAATTTGGTGAAGTTTATTGTGTTAGAAGACTTATATTTAGTTTGTAATAATGACCATCAGATGCAATAAGATGTATTGTTCGGTGCCTCAGTGTAATCAATATATAAAAGTACGAATTTATCAATACACAGCTTCTCCGCAGTTGCAAAATTATGCATTGTGGAGAACATTTCAAAAATTGGGAAACCTATTTCCAATTATATGAGTATGAGTAGTGAGCACTACTCAGAAACCGATAAAGAAGGTAATTTCATATCAAGAAATTATTTTTATGTTCAATCTATTTTTAATGCATTTTTTCATTCAAGGGAAATGGAATCCTAATGCAAAAGGCTTCAGAAATATACCTCGAAAATGTTTTTTTTACAGCGATTTGATGTGCGCAAGACATGTTGAAAATGTTTTGTTGTGTCCATGAAAAGGCTTTAAAAAGAACTAGGGAGAAGGTAGTTTTGTGACATATCAAGGACATCTCGATAATTGCCGCCTGCGGCGGACATTGGCTGTTCTATCGTAGTTCTATTCATGTGTGAACAGAACATCGCAGTGGAGGTTCAATGTCTCGAAATCTCGTACTTTCAACATATCTGAGATGTTTTTGTGCTCGCTGGGAAGTGTTTGTGAAACTGAGGAAGGACATTTTTGACCGATTATAGCAGAAAATCCTTCTACCAGTTCTTGGGCAATCGCATATAATATGCAAGTTTCTAAGTCTACAGTTAGTCGAGTAGCACGTGAACAACAATTGTATCCGTTTCACTTACAGAATGCTATATGACCCTAAATGCTGGTGATTTTGGTCCTTGTAGGTTTTTTTTGTGAATGGTTATCTGGGCAATACTAGGCAGCAAATAACTTCTCTAGATATGTATTCACTGATGAGGCATGTTTCACGAGATATGGATATCTCAACAGCAGGAATAGCCATTTATAGTAGTCCATATGATTCTGATCAAAAAATCATCGGGTGACTATCATGAAAAATGGACAGTTTCTCTGCTATAGGAGGTTTTGATTCACATTTTGGAAGGAATAGACTACCATTCGATTCTGAATAAAAAGGCAACCACCTTGAAAAAATCCGCGTACTGTTCAAAGCATATGAAAATGTTTACTCACGAGAGATATATATGGAAAAAGCATAGTCTCATTATTTACATAAAAAAAACGTGTTGCAAAAATTCATTTAGGTCCCTCTAATGACACAGTGGAGTGATTGAATGCCAATGATTCATTATCAGTCCGCTAGCTTTGCGTTGATCGAAATAATCGTTTGAATTAGTTTTTTGGCGTCACTAGATGGCGATAACAGGACTAGATCTAGACTAGACTATTTTGATCGAAATGTGAACTGCCCCATCCCTTCCCCTCCCATTTTCTCGGGGCAATCATGCAAGAGAGCTTCTTCCATATAATTTCTCGTGATTAAACATTCATATGCTTCTAACAGTAGCGCGGATTTTTTTTTTGGTTGTTGGGCATAGGAATACAATATTGAAAATAATTGTCTTTTTATTCAGAATCAAATGATTGTCTATTTTTTTCAAAATGTGGATTGAAACCCCTTATAGCAAAAAAACAGTGAATTTTTCACCTGATGATTTTCTGATCAGAATCATATGGACTACATTATATCAAAAAAATCAGCGGAATCCACCAATTTTTTTTTATTTGCACCCTCCATTTGATAGGGGGTGATAATTCAAAAATGCGGTTTCCATAATTATCCGTGATGAAACATTTCCTATCACTTTCGACAGTTAGATGGGATTATTTTTTAGGTTTCCAGAATGGGTGTTGGGGGTAATAATTCCCCCTCATTATATTTTTTTATAAGAATCTATTTGTAGAAGTAATCAAATGGAATGGAGAGTTTTGGAATATCGTCCGTTTTCTCATAAATAAATGGTCAATTCGATCAAAATGTGAATTCAACTGTCCATTTTTGGAGGTGACTTGGGATAATATTTCATAGAACCACATGAACTACAACATACCGTAAATTGAGAAAAATATTTTCGTACGAAAGCGTCTTTATTGATGTTTGTTTGAGTGCTTCAACGCGAATGAAGCCGCGGGTAGAAGCTGGCATGGAATTTTTTTGACACTTACGGATATCTTTCGCCTTAGCCAAGGCGGATATTTGGGGTGATGGGTCTGATCCAATGGACAGGATGCAGATAAGCGGTGATCTTGGTTCAGATTCGCTCCACGTGACCTCCAAATCCAAGATGCACGGTTCTCCATACTCGTTCCCCAATGAATCTGAAAAATATGGAAATCTAGATGTTTCACTCCATATGCTGGATGTTCACTTTACCCATGATATATTTTCGTGCTTGTGACAGAGTTCTGTCAGGACTCCAAGATCTGATGAGTAATAATTTCCTGAACACATCCAAATTCTTCTGGTAGCCACATGGCAAATCTTCTTCTTCAGGTTTCTCTTTTTCATACCATAACTTCCAATCTTTCTCGTTGGCTTCAATCTGGAAATAAAAAACAGAAATGAATATAGATATCATAAACAAGTGTCAAAATGAATATTTCCAGAATTAGGTACGTCATTTGACAGGTCATTGGAGGGCAAACATTGTATTTCGCCATATGAAACCAGAAGTAATGGGATTGTTTCCCTTGGAACCCGAGTTGGAACCCAAATGAATTTCATGATTTTGTTTGGTATGTTATTGTATTCTGGATGAGGTCAGAGAATTATTTCTTGGGCAGGGCTATGCTTATGAAAAATAATACCTATACCCAACAGATAGTTTGTATGCCCTCCATCGAACCGTGTCATAATCACATGTTATTGACTATTAATAAGTAATTGAGATGAAAATTCTTTCTATTTTGTATTAAATTCCTCGGAGGTATTCATTCACCTTTGTCAATATTTCGGTAAATGTCGAAAGTTTATTGATTTCAACAAGATTCAGCCAGGTTATATCCAGGATCCACTTGAAAGGTTTTGGAGCGACTGCGTTTAAATCCAATGACGCTCCACCCTTGATGAAGGCCATGAACTCCTCGTGACTTATAAGGCCCTTGTGCAAGTCGATTTTGATCGCCATCATCAGCGTGAATAGAGATTTATGGCGTTCGTACAGACTACGTTGTGTAAAAACCCACACCTGAAAAAAATTGAACAACATTCAAACGACTCTCTGAACAAGAATATCAATCGACCAGATTCGATATACTTTCTCAATATGCGTCACTGAAGTTTAAATCAGCTACTGAACGAAATCGGTTGATTTTTCGCAGTGGCATGAAAGCAAAAGCTAAAGAACATAACAACCACGTTTTCGAGAAATGATTCATGGAGTTAGAAATTTAACTCGACAAGCGTGTAGTAGGTACTAGCAACCAAAAATAGTATATTATTCAACGAGCGCATAATGAGGGCTATTACCCACGAAGATGAAAGTTGCAATTCGAGCCGAAGGTAAGTGCTGTAATCATCTCAGTGGGTGAAAGTCATTATGTGCGAGTAGAATACTATACTTTATCTACAACTATTCAAATATCAAAGCTACTCTGAGAGTTCAGGAATATATCTTTGGAAATGATGAAGGTTATTATATTGCAAAATCACTAAATCTGATATGAAATACTCATTGATTTCATCGAGAACTTATGGACAAAAATTTCAATCAACGAACAGCTTTGGATTGATGAGAAATTAACATGGGGAAAGCATATTGACATCCTCATAGGAAAAGTATCTCCCATTATTGGTGCTTTGAGAAGATGTCCTAAACTTAGTACATATACATCAAATATCATTCTCTATTCACATATACTCAGTCGAATTAACTATCTCATAAATATTTGGGGATCTTGTTCCAAAAATAGTTTCAACAAAATTTCTGTTCTATATAAAAAGGCATTGAAAGTATTGTATCGTCTTCCATATGATACTCCAACGAATCAACTGTATAAGGAAACAAACACATTTTCTTTGGAAGAGCACTTTTTAATCAATACTCTCAAAATTTTCTATTATAACAAAAAGCTTAAATCACATTTTATATTTATCAGGAATTCCGAAATTCATGATCATCACACTAGACAATATAACTTGTTTCATCTTGAAGCTGGAAATTCTAAACTTGGGCAAAAAAAGTTTACACATGAGGCGATTTCGAAATTCAATAAATTACCAGATGATATCAAAAACAGCCCTAATATTATGCAATTCAAAAATGAAGTTAAGAAATATATGTATATGCAAAGGAATGATCAAAGCTGAAAGACTATGAATTTCCTTTTTTGTTTTTTTTTTCACTGTTTTTATTTTTCCCCTTCTTGTTCACTATGATATGACTGTATCGTAATGATATGTAAGTTTTGTTCACTATTTGTAATTTCAATTATACAACAGTCGATAATACTTCATGAATGATCTTATACCAGGAATTACTGTCTGATCATTCATGTCATTCCTACTAGAAAATTAATTATACTTTATTATTATATTATTATATTATTTGTATGAAATGTATCAATGAAGAAGAGGATGTAATGCAATAACTGAAATGAATAAATAAATAAATAAATGAATAAATAAATAAATAAATAAATAAATAAATAAATAAATAAATCCCACCAGGTATTATATGTCATTCCACTTTTTAGTTGTGAAATGAATCATACTATTGCAGATTATTCACGGCTGTAGCATTCCCCCACCTCGATCATTAATTGTAGTACCCTGTCTCTAGACTCTAGTTATAAACAATGAAGTTCCATGATTATGATTGGTCTGTATTAATCTATTCAAATAGCACGTACATAAGTGTGAGCCAATCTGCAATTGTCAAGTGTCAAGTCCTATTTTATGGTTATGGTTACTCATGATGGTAGTCACTGTTGAGAATGGAAAACAGTGAATTCTAATTTTCTCGTGTATTTGTAGAATTAAGGTGATTAAAACTATGAAAACCATGTAAGTAGTAAGTATATAGTATAGTGATTTGCTTTAGTAGAACTAGTATAAAGAATACCTACCTAGTTGAATTTGACAAGACGATGGGATGTCAGGTCATTACGCCATCCTACAGTCACCAATACTCTCATTACTCGATACATCACAATAATTTCTGTCATCAAATGTTGAAAATCGAGTTAGCAATGTATGAATGACTCCATAGCTGTAGATAAATGCTGTTTTTGTAGTAGAGGAGTGATGAGAGCATCAATCACACTTATGACCATGATCTGGGCAAGTTTGTTGGTATTTGAACACCAATTGAATGAAATATTTATTCAGGTTAATGTGAATTGCATATTGGTCAAAATCTTCAATGCATAAAATGCATCTGATGAAGAAGAAGTCTCACCTCATGCGTCAGATACCTGAGAATAATATCGATTCTCTCGCTTGTATCTGTACTTTTCTCTGATTTCGTTATCGAGTTATCGAACAATATCAGAAACTGCTTCAGCGAATTCTGATACATCACGTTGACGTTGCTCATCTCCACGATGAGGAAATACAGAATTGACCCTCTGGCGGCGACGGCTCGAAACTCCTCCCTGGCCACGTTGATCTTCTTCTCGGTGTGCACGGAAACAGACAACTTTTGGGTGACTTCTTCTGCCGTCGATTTCGTTACCTAAGAAGTATATAACGATGAAAAATTTATAATCTACTGTTGACAAATCTTTATTAGATATTTATTTTTTATATAGGTATTATTTTCCTCATCGCACTGTCATTTTTCACACAACATACAACTTATTATATATAATTATTGCATGAATGTGATGATGGTCTATTTCTTGAGCTCATCTTTGCTTCACATACTAATTATGTAAGTTAGTTGAGTAAGAGATTGCGGTTGTCCAAGAGGGCAATGACCATAAAAGAAGACCTTCAAGAAACCTCAATCAGCTCTTGATAGATACAACTGAATCAAATTATCTGTATTGTTAGGTAAGCTTCCTGCTTCGGAAGATTCATCCTTCAACTAATTTTTTGCTCACCTGCAGAACGTTGATCAGCTCTTCATCGTCCACCAAAGAGCCCTGCGTGGAATTCAGCCTACTCAGCAGATTGCTCTCGAGCTCCTTCATCCTCCGCTGGTTCTGCATCACCGATTCAAACAGAGCCACCCGTTCCGCCTCCAAATCAGACTTTTCCATCAAGATGACCCTGCCGAGCAGCTGGTCTTCCAATCCCAGCATCGTGACCTAGTTCAATTATTGACCATCAGAAAATGTTGGAGTCATGTTCCGATATTGCTGACATTAGGCCATAGTAAGCAATTTTGGGAAACTAGAGAGATAGAATACCGAACTGTGAAGAAGTAGAAAATGAATAGTAGTTTGAAAAACTAGGAAAACTGACGCCTATAGTTAGCCAAAATAAACAGAAATAGTAAATAAAATGATGAAAGTGTGCTGTTGAAATAATTCTTATTTTTTTTATGTTCTGGTTCCCACGAAAATGGGTATCCTGTAATGTTCAGAGAACATCGTGAGAACCAAGGGACATAATGTAGGAATTGGTGTTCTTCTAAAATTTCTGGAGATTATATGCCTCGGAAAACACCTTCCTTGGCAATGTGTTCTAGAGCCTTGCTGTTCGTTGGATGAACGAGTCTTTGGGAAGAGATGTTCTGCAGGTCTCCAAAGTGACCACGAAGGGGTGCGATGCCTCAACTCGACGGGTTAATCTCGCGGGGACTGCCAAGGAAGGAACAATTGTTGATATTTCAGAAGAGCATTGTCCATGAAAATATCTATAAAATAGAGCCAGATCGCCAATTTTTCTACGGTGTTCCAGAGAAGTGAGTGAGTTTGTGAGCGAGGCATCACGAGACGAACTGCTCTTTTTTGGACAGAATCCAACAACAGTTCCGAGGTATGTTTGGGTGCTGCACTCCAAGTATGGGAACAGTATTCCAAGACAGGTCGGATCTGTACCTCATAGATCGTAATCAGCGGACTGAAAGGGAAATAGATCCTGGCCCGAAACAGAAAACCAAGTTCTTGGGATGCACTTTCAGCAATTGATCTCACGTGATTTTCTTAAGGAAGGTTATTGCTGATAGTGATACCAAGCATCAAAATGGATGTCTTCGAAGGTATGGTCGAACAAAGCTCATGTTGGGCACAGTGAGATCGGCTTTTTTAGGGAAAAGGCATTTGGTTTGCATTGAAATCTACCAAGGTATTGGACTTCCATTCAAGAATTGTTGTCAAGTCCATATTGATGTTGTCAACATTCCTTCCTCGTTCGTTTCTGATTTGCCCGGCTGGTATTGGAGCCCTGGAAGAGAAGACGGTATGGAGGGTACCATCATCCGCGAAGTTGTGTACTGGATACGAAGTTGCTTTCAACAAATCGTTGATATGGAATAGAAATAGTGTTGGTGCTAAAATTGATCCTTGCAGAACACCAGCATTTATGATAAGAGAGTCAGATGAAACTCTGTCGACCACTACATGAAGAGACCTGTTTGAGAGGAAACTAGCTAGCAGAGAACATAACTCGGGAAGCAAGCCATAAGATGGAAGCTTGGCGAGGAGTCCGTGGTGTCAGACTCGATCGAATGCCTTGGAGATATCAAGTGCCACGGCTAAGGTTTCACGATATTCTTCAATAGATTGTTGCCATATATGTGAGACGTAAACGAGCAGGTCACCAGTTGATCTCTGATGACGAAAGCCATATTGCCTATCGTTGATAATACCTGAATGTTCCAGGTATTTCATGAGCTCGATGTTGATAGCTTTCTCCATGATCTTCGCAATAATTCTGAGGATCGATCAGCAGGGGATACGACCTTGACTTGGTGACGATGAGGGCGTTTTGGACAGAGAGTTCGTCGTTGGGCAAGCCCTCAACACAAAATGAACGATATTCAGATAGGTTGCCAGAAATGTGATCGAAATCATTAGATCAAACTCCATTTGATCGAATATCAATTGATCGACGGCTAAGGTTTCACGATATTATTCAATAGATTGTTGCCATATATGTGAGACGTAAACGAGCAGGTCACCAGTTGATCTCTGATGACGAAAGCCATATTGCCTATCGTTGATAATACCTGAATGTTCCAGGTATTCCATGAGCTCGATGTTGATAGCTTTCTCCATGATCTTCGCAATAATTCAATCGGAAAAATATTTTTCAGAAATAATGTACATAGCAAAACAACGTTTGCCGGGTCAGCTGTAGCCTACTGGGTAATTTAATGATTTTAGGACTAGGATTGAGAGCGTAATGTATTTCTCATGTTAATATTCACGTTAAATACTGTACCATTAGACTCAATGTTCGTTTCTTATCGATTTGTTATACCCTGGTCCTCATAAACTATTCATTGTACGTGAGAAATGGATATAATGTTGTTCATGGTACTTCCTCCTTCCGCTTCAGCAAAATTTGCGACTACACAGTTTCTTCCTATTATTTTTTGTTCGTGTACTGAACTAACCGTAAAGTCGATGATAGAAGTTTTGGCGCTGATCTCAGGCGAGTAAGGCGGATTGGGCAGCTTCGTCGTGATGTAAAGCATGAAGTTCTTCATGACGTCGCATTCCTTGTCGCCCACTATCACCTTCTCGATGGACCCCGACTTGATGAAGTTCTTCTCGAGGACGTTGTCCAGGACCGGGTCCAGGTCGACGTCGATGTCCTCGATGAGTAAAGGTCTGCCCAGGGACAGGCAGTCCTCGAGGTGAGTGCGAAAGTACTTGTGGTTCAGCGAGGTGATCTGCAAGTTGTTGTTGGCCTCTTTGTTTTTGATCCACATCTTGCCTTGGGCCTGAGGATCGATCAGCAGGGGATACGACCTTGACTTGGTGACGATGAGGGCGTTTTGGACAGAGAGTTCGTCGTTGGGCAAGCCCTCAACACAAAATGAACGATATTCAGATAGGTTGCCGGAAATGTGATCGAAATCATTAGATCAAACTCCATTTGATCGAATATCAATTGATCGAACTAGATTTTGATCGAACACAAATGTTTGCATAGTTTAGTATATGTTTAAGATGACTTCAACGTCAATTTCCATCAGGGGACCCTAGTATATGTATAGAAGTATAACCTTAAGCATAACTATATAGTGATCAACATTATATACAATGTCAGAATTTATATCAGATTTGGTTACAAAGACGAGACAAACTTCAGACAAGATTTCGGTTGATCAGGAATAGTATAGTCTCTTTCATTCTCTCAAGCTATTTTTAGGAAAATATACGTTCTAGGAAAAAAGTTGATTTCGGCCGAGTACTCAGTAAACACAGGATATCCATATGATGCTTGGTCCATATTGACATGGACACTGAATGGACATCCAATAAATGTCCATTAACCAATACTACAATGGACATCCGTCCCTGAAAATTCAGTTCATGATCGTACTGAACCTGAAGATTTACTTGAATGATGGACGTCCATTGGACTTTCTATGTACGCACCCTTTCGCCAAATCAAAATATATCGCGATATACAGTGTGACCCACTTCTAATGAAACCACCCCTGTATCTTACGTAATCGTTGGGTAAGGATCCTGAACTTTGCTGGAGCGAGAGATATACCAAAAATGTACTCTATGACCAAGTGTGGTCATCATCAGTGATATACACTGCTCGCCAACAGCCATGAAACTACCCCAATTTCCGGAAAATGATATTAGGAGTCAAAATAGGTCGAAAATCACTTCAGATTTGGAATCAGGACGCCCAATTTACTATCTATTCAAATTTTTCCTGGAAAATTTTCAGTTCGGAAAAATGAAATTTTGTCGCTTTTTTTATGGAAGCACCTCCGTATCTCACTTAATTGACTTTATCTTTGGACTTTCTCTTCCTCCGGCAAATTTCAGAACCCTACCTCAATAATTACGTGAGATACGGGTGTGCTTCCATAAAAAATGCGACAAAATTCCATTTTTCCGAACTAAAAATTTTCCAGGAAAAATTTGAATAGTTAGTAAATTGTGCGTCCTGATCCCAAATCTGAAGTGATTGTCGACCTATTTTGACTCCTAATATCATTTTCCGGAAATTGGGGTAGTTTCATGGCTGTTGGCGAGCAGTGTATATCACTGAAGATGACCCCACTTGGTCATAGAGTGCATTTTTGGTATATCTCTCGCTCCAGCAAATTTTAGGATCCTTACCCAACGATTACGTAAGATACAGGGGTGGTTCCATTTTAAATGGGTCACACTGTATATACCATTTGCTAATCAATTGATTCTTCACATTCGAATAGTGAGTTTATTATATTTGTGATTCCTTGTGATATAAAAAAAGTTGAAGGCAGCAGAACTCTTGGAGCGGTACCTATTTTATTGGCAGAAGAACTGCGGAATATGCCCTCTTGAATGAAATGTCTATTCGTAGTATAGTGAATACGGCCCAGCACTCAGTGATTTCAGAAAAATGAATGAGCATTTCAAATCATTATCAGACTTATGTGGCCAGTGAATAGCGTACCTGCTAAAAATGCCAAATATCGCGGGTTCCGGTACGCCACCGAATATTTTTTTCACTCTCCACCTGTATCGATATGGACATTCATTGAATTACCAATTTTGTGACAAAATGGATGTCCGATGGATATCCATTGGATGTCTTTCTGGACATTATCGGATGTCCAATGGATATTCGTAATGTTCACTGGGAACATCCATCGGATATCCATAGAATGTACGTGTGTTATATGGGTTAGGTTAGATTGTTTGGGAGAATAAGTCTCCTTCTTGATGCTTATGCAGAAAGGATGTTCTCCTTCCTCCACGTTTCGGCAAACAATTTAACTGCTGAAAACGGAGTTACGCTGATTGCCTGTAATACGTAAAATAGTTAGGCATCTATGAGGCAATGACGCATGTCATATAATATGTTCATTCTATGCTCTAAGTTTGATGAAACTGTATTTCGATCATTCGATTTTTTGATCAGTTAATTTGTCGATCAATTGACTTTTGAACAATTGATGTTCAATCAACTGATTTCGATCAAATCGTTTCCGATCATATTTCCGGTAATCATTCATACAATGACGGGAAATTAATTCTAGATCTTCACCTGTAGTGTCCATTCTGATACTACGGCGTTTTCCACTAGCATGCTGATGATATTGAGGTTGACGGTGTAGGGGATGGAACGAGAGAGTAGTATGTCCATCCAGGTTTTGACCAGGTTGGCGCGGAATTCCTGGTTATAAGGACCGCAGTAAGATAGGAAGCCTGTAGCCAGAAGAACATCACCGACAAGTCGACCTGAGGGAGATGAATAAACTTCATAGTATTGGGAACGAAGCTACGAAGAGGCTGAACAGTGATGACATGGTATTTTGAAGTTATGAGTTGAAAGGTAATGCTCAACTTCTGCAAGACTATGTGACAAGTGAGTTTTTGATTAATTCAACGATTTTCTTCTGACATTAACAAATTAATGTTAATTTCAAATTTTCACATATACAGTGTCATTCATAAAGTCGGCATCATATGGGAAAAACTTTTATTAATGACTTATTTTGAAATTCGAGTTGGACGTCAAGTTTTGCTTCAAAAAAGATGAAAAATGGCCTACTCAATCAGGGTCACGTGACTTTCGCTACATGTTAAAAGTGACATTTTTTCAAATTAATCGCTGAAAGTAGGCTTATTTGTTCGAATATCGAAAAAGTTTACTTGAAAAAGTTGTTTCTATTTGAATTTTACATATGTGACTCGGATTTTATCTTTCTATCACATTTTTTAAATTTCGATATTTTTTAAAAGTTTTCGAAATTTCTGTAATATTAAAAAAATTGTAAATTCGATAAAAGTACTTCATACCAGTAGCTTCATCATGTTACTAACTTTCAATAACTAATTATCACTAATTATCGACAAAAATATGATATTCTTCAGAAAATATCAAATTTAGCTTTCAATGAAGTCAATACAGTAAATAATTATGGGACTAGACAATTGAATTACTTGATAGCAAATACATTCAAGTCAAACATTGGCAAACAGTCTGTTTTTCACAATGGAATAATTTTATACAATTTATCACCGAATGAGTTGAAAAATATACATGATGCAAGAAGGTTTGAAATCAATCTCAAAAAATACTTGCTCAGGACAATTTGAGAGAAAAATATGTGGCATGATTTGATTACTTAGGAAGGAAATATAACTTTAATCTTATAAGACACAATATTAATTCGTTTCCACTGAGTGGAATTCATTATAGTTAACCCTTTATTATTTTTTTTATATGTATTTATGTATCCCTATCATAAACAGAAATGTTTCTTGCGGTAATATAAAGACAATCAATCAGAATGATAATCTCCTCTTCAAAATTCTGTTATGTTTGAGTCAAGCATTTAGAAACGAACTTCATTAAATTTATTCTTTCAGTACTGAAAAGATCAGTTTGAATGAATTTCGTTTCTAATTGCTTGACGATATATCAACTTTGCATCAAACATAACAGAATTTGGAAGCGGGTATTATCATTTTCTGAAGAAAATCATATTTCTGTCCATAATCAGTCATAATAAGTAATTGAAAGTGAGTAGCATGAAAAAGCTCATGGTATGAAGTAGTTTCGTGGAATTAACAATTTTTCAAATATTACAGAAATTTCGAAAGATTAAAGAAAAATCAAAATCTAAAAGTTGCAATAGGAAGATCAAATCCGGGAAACATTTGTAAAATTGAAATAGAAACAACTTTTTTGAGTTAACTTTTTCGATATTCGAATTAATAAGCCTACTTTCAGCGATTAATTTGAAAAAATATCACTTTTGACATGTAGCGAAAGTCAGGTGACCCCGATTGAGTAGGCCATTTTTCGTCTTTTTTGAAGCAAAACTTAACGTCCAACTCGAATTCCAAAATAAGTCAATAATAAAAGTTTTTCCCATATGATGCCGACTTTATGAATGACACTGTATACTGTACCCGTAAAAAAAATCACTTCTCAGGTACCTACTCTCCTGATGATGGCCTAGTGCCAAAAACGTTCGAGTTGCTATTTAATGAATAAATTGTGTACTATAGCCTGAGTCTTACTCATTAATATTGATTATTGAAACTATAAAATTATGTTCAACTGATTGTCATCGGCCCAAGAGAAGTGTACATACAGAGTTCCAATTCAATTCACCATTTTGAAGTGGGTCAAAATCACGTCTAAAGATTTTGTTACAAACATACAAACATACTAACTACATACCAAACTGAAAAAATCGGATTACTTTCAAATGTTATATCAAACTAACAAACGAATTCAGACAGCAACTTGTAACCTCCATGTATTTTCTATTTTGACTAGGGGATGCAAGTGGGAGCACTTGAACCCCACTTGCTGCCAATACCCATGACAATCGAGTTTTAAGTCGATGATTATCTGATTTTATCATAATGTAATATTCTATATTGATTCGTGCTCTTATCTGTCACAGAAAAAAATAGTGTATTATACACGAGAAAAATTTTTGATTTCAGCTCACGGTTTCCTGTGACAACACAACCTGGAGCTGAAATCTACTACTTAATGTCCTTGTATAATAAATAACTATTTGTTTTCTTTCCTCTAGTTTCGCTATTGATTGAAGCGTGTTTCTTAGGTGTTTTAAAGTTATATTTATTTCTCATGGAATAAGCGGTCTAGATGATGTTTATGTCATTACTGCGTACCCAATTGTTCCTTGAACTCCTTGCTCTGCTGCGTCCACCTGACCTTCTCTCCGCCCAATCCGTTGATGAGAGCGGTGGCTGTATTCATTTTCCTCAGGCACGAATTCGCCGCCTCTGTCAGACGACGCTTCTCCGTCACCGCCGAGTCGTACTGCTCCTTCACCTCTCTCAAGGATTGCTCGCGGTCCTCGAGCTGTTGCTCGGCTGCTGCTAAATCTTCCATCGCCACCTCAAAGTTCGAACGAATCGAGTCATTAGTGAAGAAAGTGAGACACCTGATACATTGCTACAGTTCAGATGATCCTGTTCAAGAAACGAAGGAAAAGGGATGGGTTCAAGTCACCCATCAGGATTGGCCATAGCATTAGTACAACAGGTCGAATACCTGGAGGTGGTATTGGACTCCAGACTTTCATGAAGACCGCATGCGGACAGAGTAGTGCAAAAGTCGATGGCTATCTTATGGAAACTGAGGGAGTTGTAGAAAAAACTTGGGGTATTAACCCCAAGATTATGCGCTGGCTGTTCATACACAGCAGTCGTAAGACCAATAAAAATCCATTATGGGTCGGCAGTGTGGTGGCCATGCGCAATAACTAGTACGATAGGTCGAAACCTGAAAAAGGTGAGAGGATGGCATGCCTAGCAATAACAGGTGCAATGAGTCAAAGTATCTTCACTTTCTTATTGTTCTCGTTATATGTCCTTCGAAGTCGTCTTATATGGTCAGTGCGATCGTACCTGCTATTGCTGTCAGATGCAAAAATGCGGAGTTACAGTGTAATCATAATCGGAGTCGAAGTTTCTTGTTATGCCTGTTGTGTGCGTTATACCCGCTTCGATGTCGTCTTATATGATGTCGTCTTATATGATGTCTTATATGATCGTTGCGAACATATATGCTTCAGAGGTATCTATGTGAGATGAAAGAATACAGAGATACAGTGTGCAGACTGATGTCTTGCCTATTGTTCTCGTTATATGTCCTTCGAAGTCGTCCTAAATAGTCAGTGCGATCGAATCTGCTATAACTGTAGGCATGTCAGTTGTTAGAATGCAAAGTTACAGTGTATATATAGTCGAAGTTTCTTGTTCTGCCTGTTGTGTGCGTATAAACCCGTTTTGATGTCGTCTCATATGATCGATGCGAACTGATATGCTCCAGAGGAATCCATGTGAGGTGATAGAATACAGAGATACAGTGTGCAGACTGATGTTCTCGAAGTATCTTCACTTGCCTATTATTATACTCGTTATATGTCCTTCGAAGTCATCTCATACGGTCCGTGCGATCGTATCTACTATAGCTATAGGCATGTCAGATTCTACCACCGCTTCAAATCTGGAGAAAGAAGGAGGCAATGGCGGCCCACCTGAGGATGCGGGACTCCACTCTCAGAGTAAATAGAGTGCAAGACAGGCTGAGATGGAATAGAAAGTTCAAACTCACTATTCCAAGCAGAGAAGAATGAAGACGCTATGAAGTTGAGTTAATTCCGCTTAGGAAGCTCAGTATGTTACACTAACAAACAGACCTCGGGCGCAGAGATCTATCTCGAAGGGAGAAACATGCGAGGACGCTACGCTCTAGGAAAATACACCACAGTTTTTCAAGCTGAGGTGCCTGCCATCCTGGTCGTGGCAGAGAGGCAAGAGGTGAAAGAGGGACCAGAGCAGAAGATCTACATTTGTTCGGATAGTCAGGCGGCAGGCTATCTGTCATCCCAGACCAAGCTCGGCATTAGCACCGGAATGTGGAAATGCCCTTGAGATATCAGCCGAATCAAAGGAAGTTGAACTGGTATGGGTCCCGGGTCACAGAGAAGGGCCCGGACACGAAACAGCAGACGAACTTGCCAGGGGCCGGATCCGCGGAGCCGTTTCTGAAACAGGAGCCTGTACTAGGTATAGCAAGGAGCCAAACTACGTCAGCCTTTGACGAATGGGCAGACAAGGCACTAGGAGAATACTGTAAGAATATCATAGGTCGCAGGCAGGCCAAGGAGTTCCTGACCGGTCCGAGCAAATCGAGGAGGGACTGGCTGTTTGGCAGAGACCGACAAGTACTCCGCCTCCTCGTAGGAGTACTCACAGGACATAACAGGCTAGGCAGACACCTAACACCTTATGGGAATAGAGGATAACCCCACTTGCCGCACGTCACTTCATTTTCTCGGCGAGTGAGTCGACAAACTCCAACAGGTGGAGTTGATTTATGGATTATCGAATAATTAATATTTCTGAAGTGTCAAACGTATTTCAACATATGGCCACTATTGTATGGTTTGCCCCCACATACTCTACTCGCGGTACATTTTCAGCCGTTTGAAAATTACCGTGGCATCATTGTTGATTTTAGCATCTTGGAACTGAACGAAAAATTCTGGAAAACTATGAAATTGAAAGGTATTTGAGTGATGAACAACATGTTTTGCTCAAACAGTAGCTTTATCAAGTCAAATACTGGTACAATGAACTAAACCAACCTTGGCTTGTCTAACTTTTATATATCCTACTCTCCCAACCTGAAGGATCAGAACTACTCGTGGACAAATTCGATTAACCTTTATTTCCGTGAAATAGATATAATATCTACATCAAAATACGGTGTACCGGATTATCTTGAGAGGATTGCATGAGAATTTTGTGAAAATCTTATAGTTTGTGGAGTTTCCACATTTGCCATGGATTCACATCAAGTTTAGTAACGGCCGAGTCATTCAAAAATATAACAGTGCTTTGCATAATGATGTTATTCAAAGTTTTCCATAATTTTTTTTATTCCCACGACCTTTGGTTTGTAAGGATTAGGGCTGATGATGGACACATGACTTTCCGAAGCATGTTTCTCTGAATATTCATCCGATCATCAAATGCGGTGGAAATCATTTTGTGTTTTTTAACCCTTTCAAATGATAGTTAATTGCTATTTTACCTTCAATCGGGCCTCCTGCATCGTCAGATTCGCTTTTAGTGGCAGCACTTCTCTGTTGACGCTGTGGAAGAAAGCCATCGCTTTGGTCCACGACAACAGACCTGCTACATCTCCGCACACTCGCTTGGCCGTGTCCATGTTGTAGTCCTCCATTTCGAAGTAGGGAGCCAGCAGTTCCACCATCTCGTTGTTGATGATGTCCTTCGGGTAGTTTTGCAATTGGAGCAGGAAAGTTGTGGAAGCCATCATCTACAGATTGAGAAAAAATTGGCGACCTATTCGTTTCACAAGTCATCAGAACAGCACATAATACAGGGTGTAACTGAATAAGTGTAAAACATTTGAGGAGATGATTCCTCATCGAAAAAAAGATAGGATCTTTCATATAAAGAAACTTCATTGGAGCATCCCTTGTTAAGATACAGCCCCTTAAAGGGGGTACATAAAATTTGTATAACAATTTTTTTCACAAACACTGAAAAAGTTACAATATTGAAATTAACCTGACGTTTTGTACTACCAAAAAGACACTTAGCCAGTAATTTATTTGGTTTACCCCATGGTTGTAAGGGGTGAAAAACGCAACCCCTAAAATTTATTTCCAATGTAACTTTTTGTCTTATTATTTGTTTACCATTTAAAAATTTATTTCCGATAGCCTGTTTCATTCTAAACAAAAAATTTCTCTTGGGTTTTTTGCCCAAAATAAACCAGTAAGCAGCAAAACATTATTTTACGAACAACTACAGAGATACATCGTCATAAATGCGAAAATACGAAACTAATCTATCTAGTAGGTCGCTATTAGCGATAGTGACAATTAAATTGGTATGACGCTGTCAGGTTAATTTCAATATTGTAACTTTTTCAGTGCTTGTGAAAAAAATTGTTATACAAATTTTATGTACCCCCTTTAAGGGGCTGTATCTTAACAAGGGATGCTCCAATGAAGTTTCTTTATATAAAAGATCCTATCTTTTTTTCGATGAGGAATCACCTCCTTAAATGTTTTACACTTATTCAGTTACACCCTGTATAATAGGGGCTATATATTCTTGATGTTTTCTCTACTGTGTTCTGATGGGTTCAAAGATCGATGAAGCCTCTTCCACAAGAGACAGTATTATCAATATTAGGAATGCCATGTTTGAAACGGAAAAAATCCTCATGCAATTTTTCCTAGGAAACATCAGCAAACGTTGGTCTTTCAACGTATGAGCAGGCATTGATGATGATAATTCGATTGGGCCATACCTTCTACCGGAACGGTTAACAGGACCTATTTACCGGCGTTTCTTGAAAGAAGTCCTTCCAGAACTTCTTGTTGTTCCACTAAACGTTCGACAGCAAATATATGGTTTCAGAACGTGAGGATATGGCTCAGCCGTTTGGGCATGCACTGTTGGATTGCCAGAGGTGAAGCAGTTACTTGGCCTCTTAGGTCACCCGATTTATTGCCGCTAGGTTATTTTCAGTGAAGACATGTTCATCCTTTGGTCTACGAAACTCCAGTAGAAACAGATCAAGACTTGATCAGATGAATTACAGCAACATTTGAAATTATTCAAAACGAGTCCGCCAATTTCATGTGCGACGTTCAAATCTATGTATTCAGGTTGTAGGAAGACATTTTGAACTATTGTTGTGATGATATCATGTACGAAAGCCTAAAATTGAATGCATCAAATCCAATTCAGGCAATTCATCGTCTTTCTGGATTTTAACGCGTCTCAGAGCCGAACTGCCGTATTGATACTTTCTCGGTAAATGATGGAAATATTCACCTTGAGTGATTCGGCCCACGACGGCTTGGGACAAGCGGTCGCTGGGTCAGGAACCGGCTGCTGCAGCCGCCGCTGGAACAGAATCAGCACGCAGTCCATGATGCGCATGATCAGATGCGGCGGCCGGCCTAGCTTCCTGACGGTGGCGATGTGCGCAGGCTTGATTGTGTTGAGGGCCGCTTCTGCTTCTTCCAGGGCCGGCTTTGCTGCTTCCAACTTCTCCTCAGCTTTGGCCTTCTCCGCGGCGATGCTCGTCACCAGTATTTCGGCTTTCTCTTTCACCTGGAATTCGTCCGAGAAATATCAGATATAATTCTGGATGGGTGATCAATGTTATAGGTACTGAAAGAAACGCAGATATTCTCAAAGTTCATTAATCTGTAACCAGAGCCATGATAGCATAGGGTTAGGTTAGGTTAGTTTCACCGGTAAGAAAAGAGGGGTAGAAGTGGCGTATCATTCCCTAAGAAGATAATGTGACATATCTTCTTCCTAGGCAGTCTATACCTTCTTCACATTATCCGCATAGATCTGCGCATTTTCTGAAGCGAGTATAAGCTGATCATACAGATTTCTGGATTTGAGTGGTAGCGAGTTGAGAGTCACTACAGAGGCAGTATCAACAATTTCTTGGGGTTCTCCCCCGATTTCTTGTTTTATTATCGTTAATCATCCTCAAACCTATTCTCATAAATTTCAGTTTGGTATTTGCTGTCACCATGGGTGGTCACCAAGATGCATTTTGTCAAGATACGAATTCCATAAACTCTCTCTCGGGCTGCGCTCATGAGCAACAAATCGCTTGGAAAAAATATGGCAGATATGGCAAGAGAATTGAGAAACCCAATTGTAGATATAGGATGTTGTTTACGAGCCGATAGAGTTTGTTAATTCAATGTGAAGCCAGACCTGGATTCAATTTAATGTTGATGCCTCATTTGATTCGACAGGATAGATTGAGTGAGTGTACCAATTCGAGAAACAATTTACAGGTTGGTTGGGAAGTTATGAGACTATAAAGATATGGGCAAAATTGATGAAACATTAACAAAGGGTATTTGAAATCTCCTCAGTGACCTCTATCTAAAATTGGAATATCAACCTTCCCCAATGAAACACTCTGTATATGTCGTTTGAGTTCAAAAATATCCTCAGTTTTCTTTTCAGTTCGAAAAGAATTAGCTGAACTCGAAAACTTTGTTTTGCATAAATTACATTATTTCTATAAAATTATATTTTTTTCCTACTTCTTTTTAGTTTGGCATGTTTATTCAGTTTTTCAAACTAATATTCATTTTCCTCTCCTTTTGAGTTCACTTGAATTATCGAATTCTGACGAGAGAATCATAATCTCCAACTCCTAAAATCCCAGATGAAAATTTTGAATAGAATGGGATCATAATTACAAAACTCGTTTGCCATGCTGAATCCGCCATCTTGAATTTTGACGAAAGAATCATGATTCCTGATACCGAGAACTCCCACTTACAAATTTTGAATAGAATCGGATTATAATTACAAAACTCGTCCGCCACATTGGTTCCGCCACCTCTAATTTCCAAATTCTGCCCGAATTTCCAAATTTTGACGTAGGAATAATAATCTCCGACCCCGAAAATCCCAAAACTCATCTGCCCTATTGGGTAAGTTATCTCGCATTTTCTAATTTTCACGCAAGAATCATTATGCCTGATCTCAAAAATCTCTAGATAGCAATATTGAATAGAATCGGATCATAATGACAGAGCTCGTCCACCATATTAGATCTCGAGAACCTCCAGATAGATAGATACCCAGAATAAAATCACAAAATCTGCCATTTTGGATCCACCATCTTGAATTTACAGCAGTAAAAAGTGTTCTATAGCAGTCCCGTGGTTCTAAGCTACCTCCCCATCGATTTTCATACAAATTGGTTCACTAGTTTCGGAGCCTTATCAATACAAAACAAACAATCAAATCTCTCTTTTTTATATTATCAGTGTAGATTCGAACAAAGCTTGAATAATGAATGTTTGAATACATTTCAGATGAAACGTCCATATGATAATCGACTAGTTCCTCCTCACACGTCAAAAAATATCGTTTCATTAAATTTGATGTGTTGACTACATTTATGTTCAAAAAAATATCTAAATCTGTATCTACCTTCTGGACTTGGTTCTTCACTATCTCCGCCTGCATGGCCCTTTCCGTCACCTCAGTCAACACCCTTTCGGCTCTCTCTGACGCCTCCGCCAATTCCTTCTCCATCAAGGCCAACTCTTTCTTCAGAATAAGAACGGACGAAGAGGCTTCGGCCAGCTTCTCTAACCCCGTGTCCATCCTGAGCACACCGTCGCTCAACTCTTTCTGTGTGTTCTTGTAGATGCTCTTGTAGCCGGCGATGAAGTTCAGGTAGGACTTGGGAGTCACGTGGGTGGCTCTGCGGAACCTCTGGAAGTATTCGACGGAAGTTTCGGAGACCACGTCTTGGATGGAGCCCAGTGCAGATACCTGAAACATAATTCTCATCTAGAATATTTTCAGGGTTCTCTGTTTAAGGCTGAAAAAAGAGTTTATCCGCAACCATATTATGTAATGTTGTCATTACTAACGTCATTGAAGGTTGGGAAGTGTCACATCACAAAAATTGCAAAAATTCCTGAAAATTGCAAATGCCTGAAAATTTGCAAAAATTCCTGAAAATTGCAAAAATTCCTGAAAATTGCAAAATTCCTGAAAATTGCAAAAATCGCAAAAATTGCAAAAATTCTGGAAAATTGTAAAAATTCCTGAAAATTCCTGAAAATTCCTGAAAATTGCAAAACTCGCAAAAATGCCTGGAAATTGCAAAAATCGCAAAAATGCCAGAAAATTGCAAGAATTGGAAAAATTTCTGAAAATTGCAAAAATTGCGGAAATTGCAAGAATCGCAAAAATGCCTGAAAATTGCAAGAATTGCAAAAATTCCTGAAAATTGCAAAAGGAATATTTGCGATTTTTGCAATTTTTAGGAATTTGTGCAATTTTCAGGAATTTTTACAATCTTCCGGAACTCTTGCAATTATTGCAATTTTCAGGAATTTCCGCAATCTTCAGGCATTTTTGCGATTTTTGCGATTTTCAGGAATTCTTGCAATTTTCGGAATTTTCAGGAATTTTTGCAATTTTCAGGTATTTTTGCTATTTTTGCAATTTTCAGACATTTTTGCAATTTTCAGAAATTTTTCTAATTTTCAGGAATTTTTACAATTTTTGCTTTTTCTGCAATTTCTGCAATTTTAAGGAATTTTTGCAATTTTTGCAATTTTTACAATTTATGCAATTTTTACAATTTATGCAATTTTTACAATTTTTGCAATTTTTGCAATTTTTGCAATTTTTGCAATTTTTGCAATTTTTGCAATTTTTGCGATTTTTGCAATATTTGCAATTTTTGCAATTTTTGCAATTTTTGCAATTTTTGCAATTTTTGCAATTTTTGCAATTTTTGCAATTTTTGCAATTTTTGCAATTTTTGCAATTTTTGCAATTTTCAGGAATTTGTGCAATTTTCAGGAATTTTTAGGAATTTTTACAATCTTCCGGAATTTTTGCAATTATTGCATTTTTCAGGCATTTTGTGATTTTTGCAATTTTCAGGAATTTTTTCAATTTTTGCAATTTTCAGGAATTCTTGCAATTTATGCAATTTTCAGGAATTTTTGCAAGTTTGAGGAATTTTTGCAAGTTTCAGGAATTTTTGCGATTTTTGCAATTTACAGAAATTTTTATAATTTTCAGGAATTTTTGCAATTTTTGCTATTTCTGCAATTTTTGCAATTTTCAGGAATTCTTGCAATTTTTGCATTTTTCAGGAATTTTTGAAATTTTCAGGAATTTTTGAAATTTTCACAATTCAGGAATTTTTCAAATTTTCAGGAATTTTCGCAATTTTTGCGATTTTCAGGAATTCTTGCAATTTTCGCAATCTTCAGGAATTTTTGCAATTTTCAGGTATTTTTGCAATTTTTGCTATTTTTGCAATTTTCAGACATTTTTGCAATTTTCAGAAGTTTTTCTAATTTTCAGGAATTTTTACAATTTTTGCTTTTTCTGCAATTTCTGCAATTTTCAGGAATTTTTGCAATTTTTGCAATTTTTGCAATTTTTGCAATTTTTGCAATTTTTGCAATTTTTGCAATTTATGCAATTTTTACAATTTTCGCAATTTTTGCAATTTTTGCAATTTTTGCAATTTTTGCAATTTTTGCAATTTTTGCAATTTTTGCAATATTTGCAATTTTTGCAATTTTTGCAATTTTTGCAATTTTTGCAATTTTTGCAATTTTTGCAATTTTTGCAATTTTTGCAATTTTTGCAATTTTTGCAATTTTTGCAATTTTTGCAATTTTTGCAATTTTTGCAATTTTTGCAATTTTTGCAATTTTTGCAATTTTCAGGAATTTTTGCAATTTTCAGGAATTTTTAGGAATTTTTACAATCTTCCGGAATTTTTGCAATTATTGCAGTTTCCAGGCATTTTGTGATTTTTGCAATTTTCAGGAATTTTTTCAATTTTTGCAATTTTCAGGAATTCTTGCAATTTATGCAATTTTCAGGAATTTTTGCAAGTTTGAGGAATTTTTGCAAGTTTCAGGAATTTTTGCGATTTTTGCAATTTACAGAAATTCTTATAATTTTCAGGAATTATTGCAATTTTTGCTATTTCTGCAATTTTTGCAATTTTCAGGAATTCTTGCAATTTTTGCATTTTTCAGGAATTTTTGAAATTTTCAGGAATTTTTGAAATTTTCACAATTCAGGAATTTTTCAAATTTTCAGGAATTTTCGCAATTTTTGCAATATTCAGGAATTTTTGCGATTTTTGCGATTTTCAGGAATTTTTGCAATTTTCAGAAATTTTTATAATTTTTAGGAATTTCCGCAATATTTGCTATTTCTGCAATTCTTGCAATTTTCTGTAATTCTTGCAATCTTTGCATTTTTCAGGAATTTTTCCAATTTTCAGGAATTTTTGAAATTTTCACAATTTTCAGGAATTTTTCCAATTTTCAGGAATTTTTGAAATTTTCACAATTTTCAGGAATTTTTCCAATTTCCAGGAATTTTTGCAATTTCTGCAATTTTTGCAATTTCCAAGAATTTTTGCAATTTTTGCATTTTCGCGATTTTCGCAAGTTCCAGGAATTTTTGCGATTTCTGCACTTTTCACAATTTTCACGAATATTTGCGACTTTAGCAATTTTCAGGAATTTTTGCAATTTCTGCATTTTTCAGGAATTTTTGCAATTTTCAGGAGTTTTTGCAATTTTCAGTAATTTTTGCAATTCTTGCACTTTTCACAGTTTCCAGGAATATTTGCGATTTTTGCAATTTTCAGGAATTTTCGCAATTTTCGAAATTTTTCTAATTTTCTGGAATTTTTGCAATTTTTGATATTTCTGCAATCACTGCAATTTTCAGGAATTTTTGCAATTTCTGCAATTTTCAGGAATTTTTGCAATTTTCTGGCATTTTTGCGATTTTTGCAATTTCTGCAACTTTTTCAATTTTCAGGAATTTTTGCAATTTCTGCAATTTTCAGGAATTTTTGCAATTTCTGCAATTCCTGCAATTTTTGCAATTTTCAGGAATTTTTGCAATTTTTGCAATTTTCAGGAATTTTTGCAATTTTTGCAATTCTCAGGCATTTTTGCGATATATTGTAGCAATTTTGGTCTACTTCAGAAACGTTCTGAAAGAGTTTTTTTCGAAAACTAGTCTTTTAGGGTTATAATCGCCAGAAAGTGAAAAAAAAATAACGATTCTTTCGCAGTTTTTTTCGATTTTCGACAAAGTTGCGTTCGGCGCTTAAGGCCACAAACTTGGATTATTCATAAGGTCAACATCATGAGCAAGTCTGCAAAAAATCATGAATAAAGTTACTGGATCAGTGATGGACAGGCATCGGTTCGGCCGTCGGCCACCTTGACCTATTGACGTCGGACCGACGTAGTTTGCCTCTCTCTTTCCCTATACGTGAACATTCACTTGAAATATGCTTGGGAATATGCCAAGGTTTTGGTACGTGGCCTGTATACACTCCGATTACAGTTCCATCTTCGGGATAGGAGCCATCTTTGTACAACTTTATGGCTCCTTCTTTGAGCTCAATACCCTTGGATTCACTGTTATTTCTAAAAATTTCTCCAATTGTTTACGTTATCATGACTCTCATTTTCGAAGAACTCAATATCAATGTAATATGTCAGAGTCTAATAAATTTCCAATAAGTGAAGGTGTTCCACAGGGATCTGTTTTAGGGCCCATCTTGTATTTATTATATATATTCAAAATATTTCTAAAATTGGATTGTCAGGTAATTATACTATATATGCAGATGATACTGTATGTACATCTATACGAAAACAAAAACCCCATCATTCTAGAAAATATTATTAACGAAGATTTGAAAAAATTTGAAAAATGGCTTTATTCAAACATTTTAACAATCAACACCAATAAAACTGAATATATAATATTATATATTATATAATATTATATAATAAACGGAATATTAGTCTCAATCTTCAAATTGAAATTGAAGTATTGAAAAGAACTACACAAATAGAGTATCTTGGTTTGTGGATTGATGAAAAATTGAAACGGGACAAGCATATAGAGGTTCTGATACAAATAATATCTCCAATCATTGGAGCTTTGCGAAGATGTCCTAAACTTGACAAAAAAGTCATAAACATAGTACTTCATTCTCATATACTCAGTCGTATTACCTATATGATAAACGTTTGGGGATCTTGTTCAAAAAATTATTTCAGTAAAATATCTGCACTTTATTAGAAAGCACCGAAAGTATTGTATCGCCTCTCATTTGATATTCCAACAAATGATCTGTATGTGATAACAGAAAAATTTACATTGGATGAATTATATAAAATAGATTCTCTTAAAGTTTCATATAATATAATAAACAATAATCTGAAATCCAATTTTGTTTTGGTAAGAAACTCAGAAATTCATGGTCATCACACGAGACAATTAAACTTATTTCATCTTGATTCTGCTACTTCTTTAATTGGCCAAAAAAAATTTACTCACGCTGCTCTAGCTGAATTTAATAAATTACCACATAATATAAAAAATTGCAGACATATTTCAAAATTTAAAGTTGAATTAAAAAAACACATGATTTCATTACGAAATGAATAAAATTGATACTTTGCCATCTACTGATTAGTCCCTGTGGCTATTTTTATGACTTGATCGATTTAGCATTTTCAGATTTTTTAGATTTTTATTGTTGTTGTTGTCACCTTATATTATTTTATTAT
The DNA here is from genome assembly GCA_918026855.4 of Phaedon cochleariae. Classification (NCBI taxonomy): domain Eukaryota; kingdom Metazoa; phylum Arthropoda; class Insecta; order Coleoptera; family Chrysomelidae; genus Phaedon; species Phaedon cochleariae. Next base: position 59,524,149 of record OU896711.1, read on the forward strand.
TGTTGTTTGTAATCAACTTCCTCATACCAGAATTTTATTTCTGACTGGAAGCTAGTTTTTCAATAAACAATAAACAATACCCTAATAAAAAGAGTGATGACTTACCAGCTCCTGTTTGACCTGTTCGGTACAGGCGATCTGGAAATCGGTCAAAAAGTGCTCGGCCACTGCGACCAAAGCATCTTTGGGCCACGGCTGGAACCAATCGATGGTGCAACCGGAAATCAGAGCCGGAAATCGCAACGCCCTGTTGCGAAACTTCTCACCCACTGGCGAGAAGCAGAAGACGACGTGCAGGTTCTGGCAACTCCTGATAGATAGATAGATATTTTTTCATTATTGAAGTTCACACATCCCAGGGTATATACAGGTTTGTTTGCAAACCCTGGCCACCTAAATCTCTCTGTCATCAATTTCATTTTCAATTTACAATAAGGACTATTTGTTAATGTGTATTATTTCTTCTTTTAGTTAAACCAAAATAGTTGCCTGATTTGATGTAGAATGTCTATGTATGTCTGATGTCAATTCCAGAAATGTCAATCTGTCTTTTGCTTTGTCTTATGGCCGCCAGCCTACATACGATATCAATGAATTTTTGAGTGAAAAATGTTTTCAATTTAATCCCATTAATTTCTTCTGATATTCCACCAGATTGTTATTACCTATTTCTGGTTGTTCAGCCGCTATAAATTAGTATTGTACAATTAGAACTGATTTCTTTGGCTAACAACCTACATTTCAATGTCATGGTCAAATTCCTCTCATCAGTGATCTTTATATACAGTGTGACCCACTTCTAATGGAACCATCCCTGTATCTTACGTAATCGTTGTGTAAGGATCCTTAAATTTGCTGGAGCGAGAGATATACCAAAAATGCACTCTATGACCAAGTGGGGTCATCTTCAGTGATATACACTGCTCGCCAACAGCCACGAAACTGCCCCAATTTCCGGAAAATGATATTAGGAGTCGAAATAGGTCGAAAATCACTTCAGATTTGGAATCAGGACGCCCAATTTACTAGCTATTCAAATTTTTCCTGGAAAATTTTCAGTTCGGAAAAATGAAATTTTGTCGCATTTTTTGTGGAAGCACACTCGTATCTCACGTAATTGACTTTATCTTTGGACTTTCTCTTCCTCCGGCAAATTTCAGAACCTTACCTCAATAATTACGTGAGATACGGGGGTGCTTCCATAAAAAATGCCGTATCTTTGTAGATCATGAGGAGCTGTTGAGGTGTGAAGGAGCTTTTCGATCGCACGGAACAAGAATCCGAGTTTTTGTGAAGCAGCTTTTGCGATGGATCTGACATGATTATCCCATGGAAGAGTGTTGCTGATGGAAATACCGAGCATAGATATGGTGGGCTTGTTGGGGATGGTGGTGCCAGACATTACAATGTCGGGCATACTGAGTTCCGCCTTTCTAGAGAAAATACAGGCTTGAATTTTTGTGGCGTTGAATTCAACTAGGTTGTTGGTTCCTCATGCTGTGATTTCAGCAAGGTCTTCATTGACAGCATTGACCTGCCTGCGCCGTGAGTTCTTAGTTTCCTGGGAAGAAATGGGAATCCTGGAAGAGAACGCAGTATGGAGGGTACTATCATCTGCAAAGCTGTGGATGGGGTAAGTTGTTACTCCCAACAGATCATTGATATGAAGAAGGAATAATGTTGGTGAATAATCAATAGGACCAAGAACCGTGTGCTCTGAGTTATCGCAATGATCCAAGTATGACGGTCTTCTACATTCCACCAGCCAGGATGTGTGCCTTCCCATGTACATCTTAAAGACGTACACGAATTTACGTCTTTAAGACGTACATTTTAGGTCGTATCCACGTCGTTCCTCCCATGTCGTATAAAAGACGTCTTAAAGACGTACATTCCAGTACGTCGATTCGACTTATAGAACAATAATGTAAGTTTATTTTCTGAAGAAAAACAAAATGTCATCTCTTCACGTTTTTTATTTTCAATTGTTCAGTTTTTTCTTATTTTCAACAATAGTGATGTTTTTGAATTTTTTCGTCCGACATTTTGGAGCCTTCGTGTTAGATTCTCGAATTTTTACAAAAAATCATATTCTCCGACCCCAAAAGTCCCATAGTAATCAATTTTGAATAAAATGGGACTATAATCACAAAACTCCGCCATTTTGAAGCCGACATCTTGGATTTTTCATTTTCGACAAAAGGAATTATAATCTCTGATCCCGAAATCCTTCAGATGCCAATTTTGAATCAGATCAGACCATAATCAGAAAACCATATGCCACATTGGATTCACCATCTTGAATATTGAATTTTGATTCGAATCGGAACATAATCAATGAGAAAATCGTCCGCCATATTGGATCCGCTATTCTGTTTTTTCCATTCAATGATAATATCACAACGAATCGCCACCGGAATAATATTTACTTGCCAAATTTCAAATCAATCGGACGATTTGAAGTGAGTCAAATTTAACTTGCACGTTTTGATTACAAACAGACACAAGGACATGTTAAACTAAGTAAAAGCTTGTTATGTGATATATAGAACAAACAGAGTAACAGAAGAAGTGATTATGGTATAATCATCGAAGTCAAGCAACAAAGAGCGCGGTTAGTACTTGAATGGGTGACCGCTTGTGTCTACCGTTTGATGAAGTCGTTTATTTCCCTTTTTTTTGCTTGTCTGCACTTGTTGCTAACTTCAGTGCACAGGTGAAAATTAACTGAAACTATGTGATTTTTCCGTAATTTGAAAGATCAATTTGAGGTCATGGACCAAAAACACCTAAAAAAGACGTCTTAAAGACGTACATATTAGTGGAAAATGTACGTTTTAAAGACGTCTTAAAGACGTCTCTTGGGCGTAATATGTACGTCTTTAAGACGTACTTATGTCCCGACATGTACGTCTTAAAGACGCCATTAAGACGTACTTTGGCTGATTGGGTTATAACTGCACGCTGGGATTTTCTGGATTTTCGAGAGCAACATATGTCGTGTGCTCTCAGGAAGCCGATTATCAGGATGACCTATTCCACAGAATGGTCTGGATAGAGCCGGCGGAATTCGAAGAGAAGATCTCGATATTTAGTCCGTTTCTCCTCCTCCTTCAAAACGATGGCGCCAAAAACTCGATCACGAACATCGCTTTGGTTTGATGGTTGAGAAGGACTACATCGGGCTGGTTAGCTTGTATTTGCCTGAGGGTGGGGAATGAGAAGTTCCAATAAATTCGGCACCTCTCATTCTCCACAACGGACTCAATATCCCCCGGAGCATAGGGGGATTATTATTATTATTATTATTATTATTATCATCAATATTATTATTATTATTATCAATATAATTATTATCATTATAATATACCCTGTATAATAAAAGAAGCAGGCGGAGTATTGAACCTTCTGATGCACTAATAAAAACATTAGTTGATCAAACCTGTTCATGAAGTACTCCATGATCACCTCTTGGTTGAGGGTACGCTTTGGGTTCTCTCGCTTCATGATCGGCGTCAGCTCTTGGATGATCTCGGCTTGGTCGTCCTTGGTGAACAGATTGGAAATGACGCCTGACGAGAGGATGTTGTTGAGGTACTCGAGGAAGCCCTCCTCTTTGATGTCCAAATCCGTGAAGATGAACGTGGTACCTGTTGCAATTATTTGAATCTATCTGTATGTTTTGTTAGTATTTGTCCTACAGAAAAGAGCAGTGAGATACCTTTGTGAAGCTAGATCTAGTGACCATTGTAGACCTATTTTCATTCATTGTAAAATTTTGACACTAACGTGCCTATTTGTATTGGGAACTGTTTGTTGGATTCACAAAAATCAGCGTCTAATGAGTAGAATCTCTCTGGATCCAAATGTATATACTAGGAATGAAAATGATATCAAACTACCAATACCAAAAACAAAGCTCACCAAAAATTCTGTGATTTATGAAAGCAGAAAAATTTAACATCATCTGCCACAGCATTTCAAAGCAATCCAGAGTTTGAAAAAAATCAGAAGAAGTGTTCGTTCAATCGTTTCTGATTGAGAGCAAGTCTCAATCTCATGAATTTGCTTATAGGTACCGTTCGTGTGTCCCAACTCTATTCACACACAAAAACGGATAATACTATCTTAGTTTGGATGAGAAATTGTGTTGCACAAAAAATTAGTTGATCATAAATCTGGAGGAGGAATCAGACTCACATTGTACTAGACATCTAATTGACCAGTTTGAGGAAAGCTGGATAGGGAATATTGGCCAAATACGATGACCAGCACGATTCTCAGATTCATGAAGAATATAAAAACCTCGGAAGCAAATAAATTTTCTTGATCGTTCAAAATCACCCAATCAAACCCGGTATCGTTAAATTCAATATGTCAAAAAGTGTCGAATTCCGTTTCACTACCTTCAATGATGAAAAACTTCTAGGGGTGAGCATTCTGGAAGAACCAGTCGGCATGTTGGGAGTTTGTCGAGTTGTAGTTTTAATGATTCATTTTTGTGCAACACAGTCTCTTCAGAACATAGTAAATGTCGGTTTTCGGAAAATGTTCATTTTCTGTGATCTTACTAAGGCTTTCGACTGTGTTAACCACAAATTTCTGCTTCAAAAATTAGAAAGATATGGTTTCAGGGATTCAGTTTTGCAATGGTTCACTTCTTACTTATTCGAAAGAACCCAAAGTGTGTCCCTTCAAGGTAAAATATCATGTAGTTTGGAGGTTAGTTGGGGAGTGCCTCAAGGATCTGTGCTTGGACCTATCCTATTTTTGTTATACATCAATGACCTAGCGTCGATCGATATTATAGGAAAATTTACCCAATTTGCAGATGACACCACACTATTTTGGCACAGTAGAAATAGTTATGACTTACAACAAACAATTAGTAACGATATTGCTAAGGTGAAAAAGTGGTGCGATTCTAATATGTTGTCCTTTAACATCTCTAAAACAAGTGTCCTAACTTTCAATTGCACTCTGCAGGGAGAACTTCAGTTAGGTAATCAAGTAATCAGTAATAGAACAGATACGAAGTTTCTAGGTTTACACATTGACAATAAATTGAAGTTTAGTGACCATATTGACAAATTAAGGAAAAAGTTGTCATCTGGCTGTTATGCAGTCAGAACAACATCATGGGAACTTGGTAGAGAAATGGCCAAAAGTGTATACTTTGCTCTCATTGATTCACATTTGAGATATGGAATTTGTTTCTGGGGTTCATGTAGTAAAACTTTGTTTGATGTGATTTTTGTCCTACAAAAAAGAGCCGTGAGATACATGTGTAGAGCTGGATTCAGGGATTCTTGCAAGCCATTATTCATAGAGCACAAAATATTACCTCTTCCATGTATTTTCATTCTGGAAACGGTATGTCTCATACACCGAAAATATAAAAACGAAAATCATATTACTACACACTATAATACAAGACGGGCACATAATTTAAATATACCAATACCTAGCTCTACATTAATAATAAACTCTTTCATTTACAATGGCAGAAAATTGTATAACCATTTGCCTGATGAGGTAAAATGTATCAATAACCCAAAAATGTTTAAAAAATCGGTCAAAAGTATTCTAATTGAAAAGGCTTGCTACTCCTTAGACGAATTCTTTTCAGAAAAATTCCTAAAATAATTCACATTGCTGATATCCTATTGTTTTTGATTTCCAACTTTTAACTATATCCTTTGGTTTCAACAGTTTCTGTAATTTTAATGTGTTTTATATTGTTCACTATATTGTGTTAGTTCTATTTATACAATGTAGGGTTTCATTTTTATACTCTACTTTATTTCTTTATATGTATATATATAAGCATGTTCGACTTTGTCAATGAGAATTTTATTCTTCAGACAATAAAGTATATTTTGATTGATTGATTGATTGATGATAATGCGATGAAAAATCAGATAACTACTACCATCCATCCTATGACTCTATAGTTAATAGGTGTTTTCGGAAACTTGCTCTGGGTTGTTGACCCGATCCAGAGAGGTCACGTGACAAAACACTCGGATTATCTACTCGTGTTGAACGTTTACGAAGGTGTCAGGTTAGGAACACAGAATTGAATCTTTTTTCTGTGGTTTTGTGAGTTTGATTGACGAAAATGTTCACAATAGTTTTGATATTTGATATGATTACAAATATTTGAATTCACCTGGTGTTGGAGAACTTGTCTCATGTCACTTTCACATCACTTTCTTGGCTCATGAAACCACAAAGTTCACATCTACCCAAATTCTCGCCACCCGAGTCAGTGGTCAGCAACATTCAATATTTTCCGAACAGAGGTGGGTGACTCGGTTTAGGTAACCTCGTTCTGGTTAGGGGCCCTAGTAAGTTTTCGAAAACGCCTAATGTTATATTGTAGTGTGATGATTGTGCCAGAAAATTCAGTTTTCGATTGGATATTGAACAAAGAATCAATTTATTATTTTGTAACTCGTAAACTCAACAAAATTATTGACGACAAATCGACCACAAAGTTGGAATCTTTTTCAGATGACGAAACCTGTACAAAAACTAATGTGAATAAAAGCTTTGGATGTCTATCTTTGAATCATCATCTTAGATACATAACTAGTGTAATTCAAATTTTGAATCGGCCGTTACTTGGGTGGAAATCCATGGCAAATGTAGAAACTTCACAAACGATAAGATTGCCATGAGATTCTCAAACACAGTAGCTTCGTCAGGCAATATACTGGTACGATGTACGTACCAATATATTGCAGGGAGAGATCTGGTATACAGACGGGTCCAAGACTGCAAATGAGTCAGGAGCAGGGGTTGACTCCAAACATCCGGAGACTAGCTTCAGCTACTCATTGGGGAAGTATGCCTCAGTTTTTCAAGCAGAGGTGTACGCAATTCTCCTATGTGCAGGAGAAAATAACAGGAGAGCCGTGGAAAACGAGCAGATCCGCATTATGTGAGACAGTCAAGCGGCACTCAAGGCAATAGAAAGCCAGGAAGTGGCATTTCGACTGATATGGAATTGCAATAGGAAACTGAGAACTTTGGCAGACCGGAATTGCGTCAGGCTAATTTGGATGCCAGAACGTCAGGGGATCGCTGGTAATGAGAAAGCTGTAGAAATTACAAGAAGAGGGTCGGACAACAAGCCAGATCCAGGGCAGACTCTTGGAGTACCAAAACGTATAGCACGAGTGTCAGTTAGAGAATGCATTCAGGCAGAACATAAGAGATACTGGGAAACATCCCAAGGAACAGACATGGGAAACAATACATTAGGGAACCATGTCATAAACGAACTGTAGACCTGCTCAACTTGAACAGAGTACAGATAAAAACTGGCACGGGACTCATGACTGGCCATGCGCCAGTAAAGGAGCACCTCATCAGAATGGGACTGTATGATGGCGACCCAAACTGTAGACTATGTGGAAAGGAACCAGAGAAGTATCACATAAACTGTGCAGATGCGAGGCATTGAATCGCAAAAGTCGATATATTTTTGGGCAACCAGTCGGCGAACCAGAAGTATTTAACTCACATCCAGTGAAGGATTTGTACACACTATTGTTCGAGGCACAGAGATGATGAAGTAAGTATAATGAAAACTACTAGGTAATATAAGAAACAAAGGGCCACTAGGCCTAAGTGTCGTCGGAGACATCGGTCAGGCAAGCCTACAAGCGGGGTGGAATGTCTAGTAGTGGGTATACTCTGGCTAGAGTTAGGGGAATCCCACACTATCATATGGTGGATTAGACCCATATGGTGTCCATTAAGGATTTCAACCACCTCGACAAAAAAAAACGTACCAGTATATCACCTGACAAAGCAACTGTGTTAGCGAAACATGTCGTGTGTTTGAGAATTCTGTGGAAATCCTATCGTTTGTGAAGTTTTCGCAAGGTGTAATTCAGTCAGAAGACGGAATAGACAAATGAAATCGAGAATATTTTCTGAAACTGGTGCATCAGTCTTGGTGTAGATACCTTTTCCTTGACATCCACACGATCGGTACAAAACCTTGAGATCTTCTAGGAAGTTGGCGATGTTATACGATCGCGTCAGAGCGATTTGGAAGGTCTTGTAGCCGGCAATGAACGAAGACAGCTTGGTGAGCGACTGCTTCCCGCTTCCGCCCACCCCAACCAGCATCACGTTTCCCCTGGGGTGCCTGATCACCCTGGATATCTTGACTAAATGCAACATGGCGTCGGGAAAGAAGACCAGGTCCATGCCGGATCCGCGCACCATCTCGTTGAACTGTGCCAGGAACATGTCCAGGCGCTCCCTCAGTTCGGATTCGTCCGCAACAGGTTCGTACACCTTCGGTAATTCCATGTCGGCGTCTTCGCCTTCTTCGCCTGCGGGTAGAGTTCAAGAAATTTAATTTTTGGTTATGAAATGGAATTTCATTGAAATACAGCGTTTCTCACTTTAACCCCCCCCCCTTAATATCTCAGCGATTAGCCGTACGATTCATACCGAAGGACTGGTATAAATAACTATCCCCGGGATGATGTTCCTTGCTCAGTGGGATACATACCTACTTATGATATAGAAATTTTCAAATTGAAAATGTTATTCAACATTTTCCACAGTTTCACGGTTCAGTGGAATATTCCGATTTTGGAACTTCACAATTGGAAATTTTCATATGGAAATTTCGATCATCTCAACCCTACCTGTGGGCTCGGGGGCGTCTCTCATGAAGTCTACGAATACCGGACTGGGCTCCGTCTTTTCTCTGACTTCTCTGCCCAAATTCGCCTCTACCAAATCGAGGAGTTCTTGGTTGAACCATTCCTTGTCCGCCTCGATGGTGAACCTATAACAGGAAATATCGGAGGTGGCATTTCTGATAATGATTCTTGATACCGAATGAATATGTACTGATGCTATGTGCTCTCAGCTAGGGTCCCTTGATGCAAACTGACGTTATCGTATTGAAACAGTTATATAGTTCCATCCTTATTCAATTCTGGGGATACACACTAGATTTTTGACATTTGTTGTTTTATAGGTTATATTGAGGTCATTGGCGTATCATACGTAATTTCCATATGAAATTCCTGATTCAACTATACCAAGATATAGATGAACAATCCTCTAGTTTTAGAGTTTACTGCTCCAGCATAATCTTTGCGAGGTAGGAAACATATAAATTGTACTGAAAGCTTTATATTTTTCACCAAAAGAGACTGTTCTTAGACTGGATACCAGGGTTGACTGAATGAATTCTGATTTCAAGCTGAGCAGTAGTTTATCTAAACTACTGTACTCAAGTCATTGTGTGCTAAATATATTTTCGGAAATCCAACTCCGGAAAGAATTTGTATAAAACTTCGTCTATGGCGAAAAGTAGGAAGATGGAGAATAAAATATACTTCACCCCCATGTTATATATATTTATGAATTTTCCGTCTCCCTTGAATAAAGAGTAATTTTCAAATAATTTATTAATCGAAGTAACAAAGAAGTAGTATACAGTATAACTTATAGGCACGTTATTTTCACTCTTGCATCCTACATATTTTCGATCCGTGGTAGAGTAATAATTATATGAAGTAATATCAAAACTGCAGTTTTGAGCAGTGGTTATTTGAAACCACTAGAAGTAAGACATGTAGCCAATGCAGTTTTCGCGATATTTTCATAAAATACATCATACAGAATTCGTACTTGGCTGATTACAATCAATTTCATTAACTTCAGTGACCCACCATTTGATTCGAAATTTTTTGCTATTTTGTGAGAGATTGCTGCACATACCCTTCAGCGATATTCGTAGACTTCCAAGAAACTCAAGAATTTGCAAATTAACTTGCCGAGGTTCTTCTTATACTATGCCCGGTATAATTCATGACATTAGGCAGATTTAAAGATCCTGCAATTTTTTTAATGAATTTTAGCAATAGAATTCTTTCCAACCATTACAAAATTCGTCCGTCATATGGATACGCTATCTTGAATTTCTCAATTTTGACAAAAAATCATGAAGTTCGACCCCAAAAACCCTCAGATACCAATCTTAAATAGAATCAAATTATAATTAGTAATGTCTCTCGGTTATACAGGGTGTTCCTAAACATCATGTACATCCGAAAGGGGGTAATTCCTCAGCTCATTTTAAGACTAAAAGTTCATATAAACATTGGTCCGCAAACGCTTTGTTACCGATCTACGGGGTGTTGAAATTTCAAGATTTTTTTTGTTTTTTCTTTATAGATCCTGCAGTTTTTGAGATATGTGGCTCAAATTTGAAACATAGATTATGTTATAGGGCTTACATCGATGGACATCTCAAATGTTTGTGAGAATCTATAAAAAAATTGAAATTTCAACACCCCGTAGATCGGTAACGAAGCGTTTTCGGACCTGAGTTTATATGAACTTTTTGTCTTAAAATGGTCTGAGGAATTACCTCCTTTCGTTTGACGAAACAATCATTATCTCTAACCCCGGAATACCCCAGATATACCTTCCAATTTTATATAGAATCGTATCATAATCACAAAACTCGTTCGTCATATGATCTTCCTCAACAAGTAAATACCCTGTACATACCTATTAAATAAATGTTGGATGATTTTAATAACAGCAATGTCAGTGATGCCAGTAGACAAAACTAAAGTCTCTAGATCATCAAAAAAGTATGCAGCTGATGACTTTAACGTCAATTTCCATTAAGGGACCCTAGTCTCAGCTATTGAAGAATCTGATTCAGAACAAGTCACTCATTGAATGTAACAAGGTATATCTATAGAGTCTTCTGACGATCAAACTTCAGATACAGGAATTTTCGACCTGACACTCCTAAGAAAATGGTTCAACTGTTTAGTTTGCGAGTACGGTTCGAATATATATATTTTTCAATTTTGTGAAGTTGATTCTGCTTCGCTCTGATATAAGAGAATTTATCCATGAGAGTTCAGCTAAAATGTAAATTTCGTTCTATTCCATCACCAACCTCCAACAACCATAAAAGACCTAGCCGAATCAGCATTTTCTGCAGTTGTTGTCTATTGATGAACCATCATTGTCTTTTTGGGTGTTAATGGTATGGATATAGAAAAGAGTTATCAATACTCAAACCCATGTACTTTACCGCCCGGTTTTGCGGGCGTTAAGTTGCACTTTACCGCCCGCGGGCTCATTATGGCCCATGGGCCGTAAAGTGCATTTCACGGCCCGCTGTTCTCAGTCTCCTTATATCCACATATCAATTCATGAAAAACCTATGATCATATTCCTAGATTCTAATATATCCAGCGGTATATCATAAACGTCTTCTTTATCCGATTCCATAGTCTCGCTATTATTATTATCACTAATTTTACTTTTCAGTCCAAGAATTACAATTCAGCTCGTTCATTAGATGTATTGCTATAGACAACAACCATCAGATTGATTGACAACTTCAAAATAAGTTTGGTTTATATACAGGGTATGCATATTGTAAAATTCTGAAGAATGAATCTCTTCTAGAGCTGAAAGAGTTTTACTATTAAGGTAATTGCAATATTCATACGGTAATTTTCATATGTAAATCATCCATTCAGCGTGTAATGGCCCTCGGCTAGCGCCATCGGGCCATTATTCACGCCACAGGCCATAAACGCCTACTTTACGCCCTTGATACATAAATAACTATTGTAGTTAGAGAGCAGAGAAACCTGCGATGGTGGTAGAGGAGAGCAAATATTAAACAAGGTAACCTAGTCGGTTCCATACCAATAAAATAAAAACGTTCTCGAGAAGAGGAAGTTCCATTAGGAAACATATTTGTATCTCTTGGAGCGCATCAGAAGGAATCCCTATAATGTTGAATATCGTGCGAACCTATCTAGGGAGGATAGGAAGAAAAGATAGGTATTGAGATGTTTTCAATTCTCAGAGGTTATATGTTCTTGGTAGTAGTTCCTTTGGCAAAGTATTCCAGATAGTTTGTCGTTCTAATGACAAACGAGTGTTGGAAAATAGCTGTCCGAAATGATTCGAGGTTGACGATGTGCTGACTGGGCCTGTCGAGTAGTTCTGACTGGCAGTGCTAGTGATGTAAAAGAATTAGTTAGTGTGGCATTGCTCCCCAGGCGAATGGCTCGGCTCTGGATGGAATCTAAGAGCATCAGCGTATGTTTGGGTGCTGAAGCCCGTATGTGGAAAGAGTATTCTAGAACATGTCGTATCTGAGCTTTGTGAATCACGAGGAGCTGTTGAGGTGTTGAGTAGCTTTTAACACGAAATGAGAATCAGAGTTTTTGTGAAACAGGTTTGGCGATGGATCTGACATGATTTTTCATGAGATGGTATTGCTGATACCGATCATAAATATGGTGTCAAATTCGGGTAGTGATTCCCCATGTTTTTCTCATGAAGCTTGCTATACAGAGAAGTGCACAAAAAACGACCAGAACTGTAACTTCAGAATAATTCGAGATATGGTTCTGAAAGTTTATTGGTGGGCAGCTAGTATACCAAATTGCTCATTGATTGACGAAACAATTTTTGTGCTATCACTTCCGGTTCTACTGGAAACGACTCCAACCCTTGATTTATAAATGGGAACCTATCTAGGGAGGATATCGTATTCCTCAATTGGTTAGGGATTGTCATTATGAATACATCGATACTGGGTTTGATGAGGTCATTTCAAACGATAACGCAGATATTCGCGTTCTAAGCTTCCATATGCTCAATGAGTGTGACAGAGAAAGAAGTTTTGATATCGCGAAGTCAAACCCACTGACCATATGAAAACTTCGAACGCAAATATCTTTGTAATCGTTCGAAATAACCCTATCAAACCCGGTATCGTTGAATTTGTAATGATAATACCTTAAAATATAGGGTACCACTTTCAAAAATCGAAAGTTAGGGTCGTTTTTGGTGAAACTTGGAGTTATAGAAGAAATATTGTTTCATCAATCAATGAGCGATTCGGTATACTTGTTATTCACCAATTTTCAAAACCCTATCTCCAATAATTCGAAAGTTACAGTCCTGTCAGTTTTTTGTGCACTTCTCTGTATATGGGTGATGCAGGCAAGTGAATTTCCAGTGCTGATCTTCAATGGTGAAAGCCATATTCGTCTATCGTTGATAGACAGTACAGGTTTTTTCCCTTCTTTCGGGATTGGTTGGACTTTCAATATTCTCCAGTTGGCTGGAAAGGTATCCGAATTGTACGAAATGGTGAATAACTTGCAGAGGATTGATGTCAACTCTGACGAGCACTTTTTGACAAAAATGGGTGGAATTCCATCAGGACCGTTGATCTTTCGTTTCGAGACCAAGAATAATGCGTCTGATAGTGCGTTGACGAAAGACGACCTCGAGCATTCGACTTTCAACGGGTGGAATATTTTCATTTTTATTTCATTTTTTTCATTTCAATATCTAACACTCTTCCCTAAGAACCTAATGTTTAGTGTTGAGTTTGCTGCGAATATCTCTGAAAAACTGCTTGCTTTCTCTCGCAATGTTGTTGCTATAACGTGCCGTCGACTTTGAATAATGGTGGACTGAAGTATTAGTGAAATTCCTTCCGTTCAGCAGGGGACCAAAACGAACGGGAGCCAATCTACGAGTTTCAATCTCATCTTACCTATCGGAGAACACGCGGCTGCATTCGTGCTTCCACAGCACCATCATGCACGCTTCCGATTCAATAACCGTAGAAAGAGTGCCGACCATGCCTTGCCATATCCTCGACAGATCCCTCAGCGAAAACACGTAATGAAACTTAGCCGGAGTAGGCAGCAACTGCGCTCTAGTGTTCTTCCACAACACCCTGGTCAACGGGATGAGCTTCTTGATCAGATTCCTCACCTCTAAAGCGAAACCTCTCTTGACGTTGTAATGGCCTTGGGCGATCACCCCGAATATTTTGTCGATGGAAACGTCCGTCGGTAGCGGGCAATTGAATATGCAGAACTGTCTCTTTAGTCTCGAAGGGATGTCGTTCCTGCCGCCGCCTGGTTGCCCCATCGCCCCCACAAACTGGACGTCGTTGATCGTGATGAATTCCCCGGGTTTCTCCAGGCTATAGAAGCCGCCCATGTCCATGGTCTGCCGCACGATTTCATTGGTGATTTGGTCTCCCCAACAGTTGATCTCTGGTAAATTGATGTCATCGATGAAGACTATCATCTTTTTGCCGTTTGGGGGGCCGAATGTGTTTCCCATTCTCTTTTCGACGTAGCTTTCTATGGTCTTTTGGAACTGGTAGGGGCTAGTAGCGCTGGAGAAATTGAATGCTCTATTCAGGTACACCTGCCGGTGGAAAAATGTATGAATAAAATGGCATGATCTACACGTCTGAAATATCATAAACGATGCGGCAATGCCACTTTTACTAGAAAGTAGAAGCAACTTCTATTTTCGAACAGAACACCCTGTATGATTCTTCCTCAATGTATCTCATTTGGAGAAGATTAATTCAGGATTTTTTTTATGTCGAAACTATTAATTATCGGTCAAAACGGTCCATTTTCACTTTTGATATTCTATCTACTGACATTTAACTGAAACGAATACAAAGTGATGAGAAGTATATAATTCTGATGACCCTGTATTTGTTTTGATTCAATGTCAGTTGATGGTGAATCAAAAGTTGATATTGGTTAATGCAAGTCCTTTTGACCGAAAATGAATGATTTCCTCACAAAAAAATCCTAGAGGTAGGAAATCTCGATTTTGGACAACCTATATAATTCTGTGATCATTTCTGCTACACCCTATGTGTGAAATATTGCTAAAATCAATGATAATCTGATGATGCAATGAAATATAGGTTGTCCTATTCGAAATATCAAAGTTGCTGCTACTTTCTAGTGAAAGCGGAAACGCCGCATCGTTTAGAATATTATAGACGTATTGATCTTATTGACAATTTATACATATCATCGAATTTCCAGATTCATCTGTTAGTTTGTTTGCCAGAAACTTATAATTAACGTTCTTAATCAAAAACCTTGTATACTTCCAACTATGACAATGTTGGAATAGAACTGGTTTAATAATTATCAATAATGCACTATGATATACTTTTTCTCCCAATCAGAGCACTGAGAGTATTTCAATGGGTCATGTTTTTGAAGTGAATTGACAGCATCTTATTGTTGTTGTGGAAGGACACCCTCCTACGTAGTGGACCTATAGGTTCATTCGGGTTCCGATTTCAGAACTGTTCAAGAATCGTCCTCGAACTGCGTATAACTAGTGCGCAGTCGTTTCGAATCCTAGGACTGTTCCAGAACGGTTCACAAATTATGAAAACCCGAACACGGCAGCAGAGAACTTCTGAGAACATGAACTCTATTTAGAATTTGCGAAAAAAACAATAGTTTGGAACCTGTATCATTATTAAAATAATATTCTGAAGCTTCAGACTCTTCTTTGAGTCTATTCACAATATCTCGTATAAAGAGTCAGTCCTAGAACGGTTCCACAAAACCCGAACGCGACCGATTCTGCTGCGCAAATTCCTGACAGTTCTAGAACAGTAATTGTTCTAACCCGAATGAACCTGATGTAACTCTCAGACCAATGGACTCCTTTCTAACCCATGAATTATGTTCATCTGGAATCATTTTTTTTTGATGCTTCGACAAAGCCGTTTTCGACGTTTCTGTGACATTTTTGTTTCCATCCCCTCGTCTATATGAGTGGCGGGACTAAGTTGTACAATGTCGGGGATAACGGGGTGGAGTGACGGGGCTAAACAGAAACGTCACAGAAACGACACGAAAACGTCACAGAATCGTCAAACAACGTTGGGTCAGTTAAGAATACCAGTTAAGAATGATGCATAAGTGAGAGAGGGTCGATTGGTCTGAGAGTCACAAAGGTGCACTACTATTCTATCGAATTGCTACTATATTCATAAATCACTTTGAACATCACAGTTTTTTTTTCCATTTCTGATTCGAGAAAAATAAATGTTTTACCTCTGCATTCGCCTTCTTCATGTAGGACTTCATCATGACAGTCTTGGCGGTACCTTGTTCGCCGATTAGTAGTACTGCTTTCTCTTGTTTGGCGATAGTGTCGATCAGGAAGTTGATTCGCACGTTGTCCGAAATGGGAACGAGGATAGTGGCGAACTCAGGGGTGGCGGTCTCAGGGTACACGTAGTTGGTAACCATGGAACTCCACAACACCCACTCGCCTTCGGGATTCACGACATAGTCGAAGACTGTGGCCTATGAAATAATTCGGAGGATAGTTACAATACTTCAAGATTATTTTCGCCCCTCAATAAGTACTGATATTGAAGACAGAAGTCATTTTGAGTGCCAGATCAAGTATCAGTTCAGAATAGGAATTGAGAATACCCTCAGTACCGTAAAGTAACTTTGGAGCGGTGTTTCATTTTTCTATAAAAATAAAATATTGCTGAAATAACTGGGTTTTCAGTAGTAAATGACGATAAACTCACACTCCAAAGTAGTTATTAGTACAAAACCATATTTATTCATTTTGTTATTTGATATATTCCATCCTAAAGGTGTTTCAATGTTACCCCGCCATTTGTGTAACTTTGGTACACTGGCTTCTTATATATTTCGACGTTATCAGACTCTGTCCTGGAGATAGACTTTTCAGAACGAAAAAAAGTGAAATAATGGTAAGCAAAAACGATATTCTTGCCAGTTCTGTGTACATAGTAGAGAGAAGAAGAACACGAATAAAACTTTCTCAAGACGCTAACATCACTACATTTCAACATGACAAGTTGGATAAACAAGAGAATGATCTTGCTTTTTTATACATGAAACTTGAAGGATATAACGCTCCAAATGAGGCCTAATCCTAAAATCGAAGGCAAGCTATTCTGAAATCTATTGTTCCTTGTACAAATTCTTCGAGAACATTTCTCTCCCAAGATATTCAGATATTTTCATCGCCATATTTATAACTTTGTTGCTATGAAATATCTCGTCTTATGAGTAATCAATTTTCATTGCTTTCCATAAATTGTCATAATATTCACAATGGCTCCAAGATTGAGAACCTTCGTAATTCGTGAAGTTTTTATTCCGAATAATTTCTATAATTTTTTGAACCAAGAAGTCAGTGAGGCTTGCGAGAAGTTGTAGAACATTTGAACTTGAACTTTGGTGCAACAAGTTTTTCGGATTAAATTCTATAGTCTCACTTTATCGACCCAGTAGGAAGTTTGGAGTGATTGGGAAAATACGTGCCTACCGAGCTCAAATATCCATTGCTGCTGTCAGAGCCAATGCAATGTTGCCAAACTTTTTTGTATTCGTCATTTTATGAACAAGACTGAATACTACAGAAGTTGTCATATTTACTGCTTGAATAGATTTTTCAAGTTCAGTGTGAGGAAAATATCATGTGTCCCGTAGTGAAACCCAAGTCACAAAGTTACCTCGGTTCATGATATGTGTATACTTGCATTCGGATTCTTTCTGTCGTTGACGGGAAGATCCAATACCCCGAGAGATTCTTTCACGTACTGATCGAACTTGAGCCGATCGTCTGTTTCTAGATAGGCTCCCATGCTCCAAACTAACGCGAACACGTACAGCTTGCCCAGATGTTCGGAAGTAAGGATCTGTTTCTCTTCGACTTTTTCAGTTTCTTCGACCAAATCGTCGTCCATATCTCCCGCGTCAGATCTAGCCGCAGAAATTTCCTCTTCCACTATTTGGCAAGGCACCAATCCTGAAAATATTTAGGTAACTCAGCGATACAAAAGGCTAGTGAACTGGTATAGAAATTTCCATATCCGACAATCACACAAACCTCGAAGGATTCTTCATACCATTCAGACATGTTCTTATTGCCACGAGCCAATGCGCTGTTCAAACTTGCTACTCTTCATACAGAATGTACGATGTACATACACTCACTGGCAAGAAACAGCCAGCAAAAAGTTTTGCCAAAGTTAATTTTCGAATTCTATTCCGATTTTGATGAAATTCCGACCAAATTGTAGATCAATGTTACAAAGCAGTGTTAGCCTGAATTATAATTCTTCAAGAAGAAAACTGATGACAAGATTATTATACAAGAGGAATTAGAAATTACTCATCCACCCTCACTATCTCGTTTCTGGACATAATGAAGCTGAGTTCATCACTTCATTTGGAATAGTAACTCTTGGTTTTCCTTTAAAGGTCTGTACAGAATCTCAGCACATATTCCTAAGATCAAAATGAGCTGATTCAAAACTTACCTCAGTCCAAAATTATTTCATTTCCAAGATATAGGGTGATGAATTTGAAGAATTCAAATAGAATATAACATAATTGAAGAACATTCTCGAACGTATAACTTCAAATATTGTTATACAGTGTTTTTCATGGAAAAAACGGATACGGACACGTTAGTACTGTGACCAATAGAGGGAGCGTACAAATTGATTTTTTTTTTTGTTTGGAATGCCCATTACTATTCTTCCTCAGTGTCGTTTTCCACCCCATTTGTTGAGGAGATAACTTTCTGAAAATAACAAGCAAGAAAGATACACTTCGGAAAACCCAGTGAAGTAATCCGATTTCGAGATATTTCGATTTTCAGTGATCGATATAGCACCGGAATAGTTAGATTATTTTGAATAAAAAATGGTCGCTGTTATCTTCGTGGATTTAATTTGGTCAGTGAATCAGCAGTGAGAAACGAATTTTTCAAAATACTGTCTTGGAGTGTATACTTGTCGATTTTAATTCATTATCTTCACCACCCTGTATCTCGGAAACGAAGCAATTTAGGACTGAGGTTACCTCTTCAAATTGGCTTATTTCGACATCAGAAATATGTGGTGAGATTTTGCAAAGACTTTTCAGGGACACCCTGTAAAATGATCGAGTCAAACAGCTTTTTTTGGGAACAAAAACTCAGGTTGATATTTCGGAACGGTTCAAACTTTCACCAAATTCGGACAAAAATCAAAAAAGCTAGGAGGTGATGGCTGCTTTCTGTGTCAGTCAGTGTATTTTCAGCGATTTATGAATGTGAATCTATCAATCATTATACTGATAAATCCAGATACTTGTTAGTTTCGTTCATGGCCCAAGCTCCAAGTCCATTAGTGGAATTGAATAAATATACAATTTTATTTCGGTTATTTTTTTCACGTCAAAATGTGATGTTCTCTTCATTCCAACCAATAGCAATAATTTGTAAATCTAGCCAATCATTCGGTATTATACTGATGAAATTACATGGTCCTTGATCAATCTCCATTTACATTGATCTATCAAAATCAATCTAACTTATTACTAGTATTTGTCATCTTCTTTCTTCCAACCAATATCATGTGTGAGTGACAATTATTATCAAGTCTCCAAGAAAACAAAACGTGACTTCTTTAATCGAATTCCAATTTTATGAAACAAATAATCCATTTCTTTCGAAAATCATATTATACGCTATATACCACGAACGCATCTTTGCTTGTAGTCATCGCATCACATCACTTTTAGAACCATTTGAACAATCATAATAGGAGGACGTAGTAATAATTTCACCGGTGAAATTTGCAAGCGTCTTTTTATCAATCTTTCCAAATAAAATTCGTCCCTCAAATTTTATCTGATGATTTTTTTTTCAGATGTAATGACCCGTCCTACGGGCTCGTGATTGGATCAATCGGTTCGTTTTCATATTATTGTCAAATAAGGAAATCTTCATTCAGAAATAAAAAAATCATCGATGTGATTTGAAGAGCAAGTGGTATTACCTCCGAAAATTTTCCGGATTCTATTTGTTCACTCACCTTCCAGTAACTTGATGATTTGCAACGTGACGTTACACTGCAGTATTTCTATCACTAACGACAGATTCTGCGTGCCCCAACTGTACATTTTTGGAAAGGAATCGTCGAACAAAGTGTAGAAAACCTCTTGCTCTCTAGGGCTCCTGCTCTTCAGCCAAGCCTTGATTACTGGTCTCCATGTCAAACCAGAGGAGCTCATGTAAACCATGCCGTTTCTTGATACGGTGGCTGGAGATGCGTTGTCGATGTTGTGAGGTTCGAAGATGATCTTAACAATGACAAAAATTTGAAAAAGAGAAGTTCAACGCCTAAACTACAGCGAGAATTGAAAAGTTGATGAGTTGAATGAGAGAGCATAGGTATGCCTACTAAGATTATCAATAAATGTTCGAAATATTATTGGTCACAATATTCCCTGCGGTACTCTGGAGTTGAGTTGGGGGAGTGAATATCTTCTGCTGAAATGAGAATTTTTGTGACAATTCCACGGCGTGTATGAAACTGCCATCTCCTGCAATATAGGAACCAATCAGAATGGTGTACGCTGCTTTGCCCTTCCTAGCCGGTAAGATCAACGTCGTCACGGCAACAACGAATCAGAATAGAACAAAAATATTTTGTCAGCTGGTATGAATAGAGATAATAGTTCCATTAGGTCAAAGGGGTTTCCTCAATGAATACAGGAAGCAACATTAATAATTAATGGGTCAAATAACAAAAATCATAGGCTAGGTTCCATGTGAGTGAGGCGAATACCAACCATCCACTGCGACCACAGATGGATCTATTGTAGCTCACACCTATATAGAGATGACAGTTCACTGTACATTGTTCATTTCACAAAGTCTATGGTTGAATGAGGTGAGATTTGTCTAAAATCGATAGGTTCTAAATTTGTATGTGTTGAGCCATTTCGACTTCCAAATAGCCGAACCGACAGTGTCCCGTAAGCAGTCCTGTCAGAATTTACAGGTTATTCCTGCTGCATTCTAGGATCTGCCTAGTCTTTTCTTTCGTTGGTTCAGGCAGGAACGCCTTCGAATAGGTTAATCCTGGTAATTCAGACCAGTGCGTGAGTCTTTTCTCTTCCGCCCAGTCCGAGATCCCCAAAGTCCATGGATAACATTGGAGTTGATTGAGTCAATCAAACACAGGGATCATATGAAAAAAACACTACTATACAATTTTCCTGAGAACAAAAAACTATCAAAAGATACAGAAACTGTCTGAATAAAATGATTAAAAATACAAAGAATCAATACTACAAAAATAGACTGACTGAAAATGCTGGTGACTGTTTAAAATTTGGGACATAATGAATGAAGTAATACCAGTATCAAATCAATTGGCAAGATGGATATAATAATAATAATGATAGAAAAACAGATGAATATAATGAACGAGTATGGAGAGAATATACTTAAATCAGATGCGTTCTTTGAATATTTTATAAATATAGGATCAGAAGTGGCAGAAAAAATTGATAAATCAAAAAACATTCCACAAGGATTCATATAGGACCTAACTTGTTCTTGTAATGAGCTACAGAGATATGATTGAGTGAAATTATTGTTAATTTGAAAGACAATTGTTTCAGAGGCCCAGACAAGTGAACTTTGAAAAATACTGTCTGTAGGTTAATCGAGGAAGTGGTACATTCATTATTCCAAATTTTTTGGGATTTTCTCTCCTCGTTTCTATAAAATAAAAATATGAATATTATTTCAATATACGTGTAGTAAGGACAAATCAGATGATTTGCCCCAAAATGTCACTGCGTTCAAAGAATTTTCCTATCAGAGAACCTGAAAGAAAAATTCAATGACAAGCTAGTGAATTTTTCTTTTAGGCTCTCTGATAGGAAAATTCTCTAAACGCAGTGATATTTTGGGGCAAATCATCTGATTTGTCCTTACTACACGTATATTGAAATAATATTCATATTTTTATTTAATAGAAACGAGTAGAGAAAATCCCAAAAAATTTGGAATAATGAACTTTGAAACTTGAAATAATGAAATTATTGTCAATTGATGGAAAAAGACACATGATAATCACTCGCCCACCACAATTCATCACAATAATATACTCCAAATATAATAAAAAATGATAGTGCTCATAAGTACATCTTCTCAGATTCAACAATATCAGTCAATGATAACTAATATTCATCTACTAAAGACTATATGCTTTATCATGAAGAATTTATAGATTTCGGATTGCTCGGATAGCATAAGATAGAACAAAACAAGCACTAACCAGAGCTTAGGTGCAGCTTCTTTGTCCAAACGAGTAAATAAAATAACTATCATCACATTTTCATCAGTTGAGATTGATAAAATACTTACTCATTTATTTATTCACTTATACTTACTCACAACTCGTATCACTATCGAAAATTCTGACAGAAATCTTGAACTCGATCAAATTGCTTTAGGCTAACACCCCTTATCCCAAGGACCAAGCATTTGGATCTCGTTGATTTTTGACAGAAATACTATCGATAGTATTGCAAGCAAACATGGTATAGAAAAACATCTATGTCTCTTCAAATACATAAATGTTTAGGTACCTTGCAAGTGGGTGCCATAGATAGTCTGTCTCCATTGGCTAAGGTGAGCGTTTTGTTATCGTCCAATACGGAGTTGAGGTTTTCTATCCAGATACTGTCAACTGGACCGTCCAGAACCAGCCAGACGTGTTCACCTAAACCAATTGAAAAATCGCATCATACACTAGAAACTAGGCGAACATGGAGGGTACCTATATGACTATTGATACCTACAATTGTTTCTCTATTACATGAATGGTCAATTGAGAATATCGAAGAAGATGTTTTTTAATTCATTGTATCTCACCTTGCTTCAGCTTCAATGTTTTTCTCCAGAGAGCAGAAAAAATACCATCTGTCCAATCGTTTGTAGCAACATCTAGACGTCCGAACATTTGTGCGGCTGTTATGGATTTTGGATTCATTCTCATCTCCCTAAAGTGTGGTAATATATCAATTATTGCTATCGTATGTTCAACAAACTACCAGCAATATGTGAAATAAAATGAAAAACTAGAATTTTATTATTTTACCTATGGAAATCTCCCATCTTGGTAAGCGATTTCATCAAAGTTTGGATGCAAGTAGTTTTGCCAGCTCCAGTAGGCCCCAGGGTCATTATTCCATGTCTCACTCTTTGAGTCTCATACAACTAATAATCGAGAAAAGATACAAATGATACTGTAGGTTATTCACGTAATTAAATATCATTTATTTACTTTGAACTAGATCTCATAATTAACAGACAAAGAAATACTTGAATCAGTATTCGTTTTTACGAGTCGATGCATAGATTCCGGGAGGATGTAATTCAATGACCTACTTGGCATTATCCGGGAAAGTAGTTATTGTTTTCAATTCATGGAATCTACCATTCATTTCATGGACATTGTGTGGAAATTACTTTGAGCTTTTCGTATTCATCATTGGAATCACCTCCAGTGTGTTCCAAAATATGAAAAAAAAGAGATCTAGGATGAACAGATTATCAGCAGGAGCGATACTGTACTGTTTCGGCCCACCAGGCCTCATCAGCCGTGTTAACTATATGGATGACAGCTTCCTACTGTGTATGACCTTACCCCTACCTTAGAACTATGCCAACACATGGCGATAACATGACTGGATGTTCATGTATTATTCGACGTCCTTCGAATACAGCTTGTACAATGTCCAAGAAATATGTGCCATAATTTTTGAAGGTGAGTTAGTCTTACAATTTTATCTGAATGTTTCTATTGCTCATATTGGGGAAAATTTGAGTTACCCTACGAAAAAACCCACCTGAATCAACTTGAGCGACCACGAGGGATGATTGACCAGCCCCGCTTCCTCCACCTGGGCTACGATAGCGTCCTCCAGCTCCGGATAAGCCGTCTTCTCCAGCGCCTGGTTGGGAAAGAGATCGGCCACCAGCGACATGAAGAGAGGCTCGTCCTCGTCGATGAGCTTGGAGAGGTTCATGTCACGGAGCACGCGCATCACTATCGTGCTCTCTGTGTCTTTGGTGTTGACGCGTTTGGCGGCGCCGAGGCTTCGAAGCACCGAGAGGATGTTCCTCAGGCCGAAATCGTAGTGCACCTGAAATCAATTATTATTTATTATTATTCATTGAGAATGTGACTTCCAGTCAGAATTGAGTTCTGGTATAAGGAAGTATAGTTAACAATAAGACCTAAAACTATACAATTATAATAAACTCATGAATAATATAATATTTGAATACATTGAGTTTCAAATTTCGACAAATTATTTCACATTGGTGAGCAACAATCAATTCGAAAATGGAAAAAAATCATCTTTTTGTTCAGAAATGAGTTCGTGTTTGAATTTAATTGTATTTCTGAAATTTTTCATACCTTCTGGTAATTTGTTATACCTATTTGAGAAGAGCAGCGTGGGTGAATCTTTTTGGCGTATAGAAGAATTATCGATATCAAGATAAAATGAACCATGTTGTCTAGTTTGGTAATCATGAATTTCATTGTTTCGTGTTAAAATGAAACAGATTTCAATCTTGCATTTATGAAATTGTATGTAATTTTTATATTTTCAATTTTGAACATTTCCTTCAATGAGAATGATTCAGATATTTCATATAATTGATTTGTTGGTGTGTCATATGGTACTTTTATTATCTTTTTATATAATGCAGATATTTTATTGAAATTGTTTTTTGACAGTTTTTCCAAACATTTATCAAATAGTTAATATAACTGAGCATATGGGAATATAGAATTATATTTGCAAAATTTTTATCGAGCTTGGGACTCCAATAATAGGAGATATTCTTTCAGACAATTCGATTTGAAATATATCCAGTTTTTTTCCTGCTCGTACTGGTCACGAAATCATTCCGTCGTTGAATTAAAACCAATTGAATCGAACTCTCATATTGAATATAAATAATAGTTTGAAAATTAAAAAAAACACGCATTTACCACCACTAACATGAAACCTACCATTATTTACTCCGTTTCAAGGCGTAGAGTGAATTTTTTCTACTACGGCAGTTTTCGTCATATCATAAACTACTAGTCAATGAAGACATAGCCATCTCTGTTATAAAATTGATCTGAGTTAAATGTTTGATGTGAGATTCGCAGGAATGGCATTCGAATCTAGTTGAGTATTTATCGATAACGACTTTTCATATTATGTTGTCATAGTCATGGCTATCAGATCTCAATTTAAATTTGAAGAAGTGTGTTCATAGTGCCAGTACGTCCATATTTCACAGAACTATAATGATTGAAATACATTGCTAGTAAGTAGTGAATTAGACTATTACCACGTGACCTCATACCCCTCGGCTAGCACATTGAAATATAATTTTGGTCCCTAATAGTTACCTTGGTGTATAGATAATTGTCATTTCACACAGTCTTTCACGAAGTTGATATCATGTTGTATTTCGAATTTCTCTCCGGCGTCAAGTTTGGCTTCGAAAAGGATGAAAAATTGCCTACTTGGAACTTTCGTGTTTTTCTTCCACGGTACCTTATTTTAGTATTTTGATGAGCAACTGCCGAGAAAGACCCTTCAGAACTGAGAGAAATAATTAGAATTCGCCTGCACAGGATATTATTAAAACAAAAATTGTCGTATTCTCCATTCAGTGAAAATAGTTGAAAGATTTGGTGGCACCTTGTCAACTCTTCATCAGGAACAACATCAGCCATAAGCTCCAGAATTTGAAATCAATAAGTACGACCTGTTCTAAAATACTGTTTTCACAAATGGAGTTCAGCACTCAAACATACTCTGATGCTCTGAGATTCCATTCAGAGAAGAGACAGTCGCCAGGTGTGTGATGTCATACTCACTTTGACATCATTGGAACACGGTAAAATGGTCCGCGACCTTTCACTTTTTTATAGATACTTCCATACATTCCACGACAAGCAATACCAGCCAACCTCAAAATATGTCGAACAGCACTATATCAAAACTCATTTCTCTATAGAACGGGAAAGCTCTGGAATTCTTTGCCTGAGGAAGTATTTCCAAGGATTTATAATCTCCAAGAGTTCAAATAACAATCCAACACCTACCTCTCTTCCCTGTACTCGCTAGAGGTACGCGAGATGTTCTTAGAACATTATAGAGATTCCCTTTCGTGCGCACCAAGCGATAAAAAAATCTATTTGCGTTTTCAATAGAATGTTCAATTTCTATCGCTGAAATTTCACTACCTCTACTTTGAAAAACTCCGTTTTTTTGTTGCAATCGCTGCCATTGAAGGATGCTTCCGGTGAAGAGTTGAATAGGCGCTATCTAATCTTCTAACTGAATGGAGAGTCAATACAATATTTCATCATCATCATGTATCTCAGTGCAGGCAAGCTCTAATTATTTCTGTAAGTTTGCAACGTTTTTTTTTCGGAACTCTTCCATCAAAAATAATGAAATGTGGTGTCGTTGGATAGGGAATTGAACAACCTCCAAAATGATATGCCACTCGACCTCCATTCTCATTCGAGATAATATTTGGAACATTCATCCCTTCTAGGGGGTTGGAATATCAAGGCCAAAAATATTCATTTAGAGTGTCCTCCTTGAAGATCGTATCGACCTGTTTTTTAAAATCCCCATATTATTTGATGAAAGAAACACATTAAGGATGTGAAGTTTTGAACTTAACACCGTGTATCTTACTTGTTTGGTCAGTTGCTCTTCACACAGTTTGTATAATGTATAAAATTTCCTGGCCAGGGTAATGTTCTCCAAGAAACCACAGCTAGCCAACTTCACACGTATGATGATCTGACGATCCGGAACCATCATGGCAACGGTTCTGAACTGAATCTTCAAGTTTTCAGGTAATTCTTTCCTTCCAGCATATCCCGGGTTCTGAAAAACATTTTTCAACATTGTTATTCTCGTTAGAAATTGTTGGTATGTTTTCTCAGTTTTGACAAGTAAACAGACGAAATAATTTCTCATGAAGAAATTGAGAGATAATCGGGATATTTGCAAGACTTGGTACTAGATATTCGGCTAAAATTACATGGGTGATTCATTACCATGGTTATGAATATTCCAAATTCGGGACACATTTCGATGATGTCGCCATCGGTGAACTGAAAACTTTTCTTCTTCTCTTTCTTGCTTGCCAAAACTACGGCCACCTGTTGAGCGGCGACCGACAACACTGGCAATTCAATGCGGTTGAACTCGTCGAAACAGCCCCAAGCTCCTGATTGTGCAAGACCTAAAAAAAATTCAACGAACAATTATTCACTTCACATACATCACGGAATAAATGTTGCTACATTTCCCTACTAATATTAAAAATAATGTGAATGTAAGTTTGTTTTTCTACATTCATACAAAAAGCAGAACTTTATTGAACTATATTTAGTGGAAAAGGAAGTTCTTTATTGCACTTCATCTGTCATTCTACTTCAACGTGCTGTCATCATGACAAACATTTTTTTATATTGCAACTGTGGTTATAGAAACGTCATAATTATATTCATATTGAAAATTGCACCAATTGTTCATTCACTTTCAACATTGAGGGTATAAATAAAGTTTGAGTTAAATTGTTCGTAACGTATTAGTTCCTGTTTCAATGCAAATCGATATTAATAATAATAGTATTCAAGTTTCGTTTTTCATTTTCCTACAACTAGTGCTGCACCTCAATATATCATTTTTTGCTTTTTGCATGAACGTAGAAAAAATGTTGTATGCAACTCGTGCAAAAATTGTTTATTGCAATTCACTTTTTGCACTTGTTGCATAGATAACTACTATTGTCGAGCTTTCACGCCAAAACTACATAACCGATTATCATGAAATTTATTATACATATCCTTAGATCTATTGAATATTAAACATATTTTTCACGGAGCCAAGAAAACAATCCGTGTGTCAGGATTTTCATTCTCCTATAAATCTGTCATGTACACTCGTCTTCAGAGAACATGTCGCACTTGGACGGTGTCAGCTCTGTTAATCACCGCTGCAATAAGAGCGCTCATATCGTCCAACCGCGACACGTTCACTGAAGACGAGTGTACATACCTACACTTGATGGCCGATTGAGTGAGGTGCGTGCTTGTTTGATCAAAGATCGTGGGTTTGAATTCCGTATTCTCCACCTTCTTTTTTTCTTTTTTCGAAGTGATCAATTGAAAAAAATACTGTGGAGGCATTTACTGTAGAGGCCATTAGTTTCTTTCTATTCTGAAGATGTTAGCTCTCGGCCAGATATTTTCTGAATTGTCAATATTATACAGGGGCGTCCGCATGAGGGGGCAATAAGGGACGAATATGGCGGACGAGTTTTGTATTTATGATCAGAATCTATTCAAAATTAGTATCCGAAGGTTTTCTGGGTCAGAAAATATGATTCTTCCATCGAAATTAGGAAATTGGAAATGGTGGAACCGATATGGCGAAAGAGTTTATAGGTATGTTCCGATTTTATTCAAAATTGGTATCTGGGGATTTTTGGGGTCGGAGATTATGATGATTCCATCAAAATTTGCAAATTGAAGATTGCAAATACAATATGGCGATCAAATTTTGTAGTTATGTTTCGATTCGATTCAAAATTGGTATCTAGAGGTTTTCGGGGTCGGAGATTATGATTCTTTCATGAAAATTTGGTAATTCAAGATATAGGAATCAATAAGGCGGACGAGTTCCGTAATTATGATCCGATTCTATTCAAAATTGGTATGTGCATGGGGTTCTTGGGGTCGGAGATTATGATTCTTTCATCCGTAGATGATGATTCCATGGTTGAAATTAGGAAATTCAAGATGGCGGATCCAGTATGCCAATGCCAATGTGACAAACCAAAACTAATTCAAAAGACTATAGTTTTTCATCATGTTAAGCTTTGCCCTATCACTGTCAACTATATGTACACTGTTCGCGGTTTTCTGAACACCGACATCAACATAGTACCTATACAGAAATATTCTTCGAAGTGATGAAACAAAATAACATTGAATGTACCTTTATAAATTCGTCCGAGACCACGATAGTCCATCTGATCAGAGCAATTGAACACTACCACGTACTTGGCCAAAGTTTTCCCCATATCTTTGACTGTTTCAGTTTTGCCGGTACCCGCTGGGCCACAGGGGGCGCCACCCATGCTCATCGATAGCGCCTGCGCAAGCGTTATGTAACATCTGAAACAACGATGTTACTTTCACTTCCAACAAACGTTTGGCTTGTAATGTTTCTGTACCTATCAGTCAATGGAGTTATCACCAGTCTATCCGTACAGCCTAAATACTCGTTCTGGTAGGAAAAATTCACATCGGTAATCGCTATCAGTGTCTTGTCTTGTTCCTCTTTGAAATAGAATCGACATTGTTTCAACCATTCAAAGTCGTTGACGTGTCTCACATTCAGTCGACACTAAAAAAGGTGAAGATAACGCTAGGCATGCACTCAGAAAAATCCGGCAGAGGAATTCACCAAAATTTCGCATTTAGAAATTCGTGGTGCTTCACCTCTCCAATAGTGAACCTAAACTTCAAGATGTGGTTAAAAATTTCAGACATCGGGGAATGAAAATAAAAGACCATTATATGAAAGAAAAGGTAGGTAATTTCAATTAGTGATTCACACGAGACCAACGAGACGTGACTTTCACGAAGTCTCGTCTCGTCTCGCCGATGAAATATGAAGTATTGTCTCGTATCGCAGCCTCCAGTCTCGTCTTGTCTCGCGTCTCGTACGAGAGTCTCGCAGATGTATCGCGATTTTGTCAAGCATAATTTTGTTTCAGTCTAGTAGGGGATATTTACCTTTACCTTCTTTCTAGGTATAATGTAGAAGTAGGAAGACAAAATTACAACAAAAATAACATTATTTATTGAAAAGTAAGTACCTCATAGGTACATACTTACATCATACATCTAAACAAGAAAACTGAAGTAGCCGGTATGCTTAAGAGATCTCGTGCCATCAAACTTAGAATGGGAAATTTAGAAGCATGAATTTTCCACCATTGCAATATATCTGTATTTTTATTACACCGAGGCACAGAATGATATTTTTGAAGCTCCTGCATCTATACTCCCGTCAAAACAAAGTTATTCTTTAACTTAGACTATTCAGCACAGAATGACTTATTTATAGATTTTCAGGTAGTAAGTTAAGAATTGCCTTTATTTTCCGCCGCCATAAGAGATCATGGATTGTGCTTTTTAAGTATTTATAAATGAAATGTTTTGTCTACCTGTGCTAAATGGTCTGAATTCTTTCTAAATATGATTTATTATGAATGAAATTCTCAAGTCTGCAGTCGGCACGCAGAAATATTTACCTGCGAGACTCTCGCACGAGACACGAGAAGTCTTGCACGAGACTCGAGATGAGACCAATGAAAGTCTCGTCTCGTCTTGTTCGAGACTCTCGAAAACGAGACTCTCGCGGGCAACACTAATTTCAATAGGCAGTCTTCCACCATATAGATAGATCATTTATTGTATCAAAAGAATTATAATTTTTATTACAAGGGTTGGAATTCGAGTTGAGAAACGGATTATTCATATGATATATTTAGGCATTTGTTGGATTATGGTTTGAATAAACTCCAAATTCATCAATAATTTCAGGAACGAGGTGAAAAATCTATAGACATATACGCAAATATATAGCATCAGTTTTCCAATCTTTCAGGATAGTTATGACATCCAGTTGATGTGAAAGAGCTGACCTCAAAAAATGTAGAAGACAATCAAAGATCGCCAAATGGAATACTTCGAAATTGATATTCAACATAAATGTAATCTTATTGAAATAAATTCCAATGGTACTGCAATCTAGATATGACATATGCTTCACTATCACCTATGGTAATCAATGCAGCACTCTGAATCAATAGCTGGATTGGTGAAGATCACAAAATGAGATATACTAGCTGGTCATAGTAGGTATCAAATACCTCCTCTGTTGAGGTAAAGGTTAACCACGATGCTGTGTTGATTGTTTTCAACTTCTCGCATTTAGTTTTACTACGATGCATAATAACAGATAATTAGGTTATTTCAACGTATTCATATA
This sequence comes from Phaedon cochleariae, assembly GCA_918026855.4. Lineage (NCBI taxonomy): Eukaryota > Metazoa > Arthropoda > Insecta > Coleoptera > Chrysomelidae > Phaedon > Phaedon cochleariae. The sequence goes on from OU896711.1 coordinate 59,554,979, forward strand.
GTGAAATTCATTACGGCAAAAGTTTGTACCTGTTTTCGTATTTAGATATACAGCGATTCTAGTCATTTCTACCAATCTTTTTCCTGCGTGTGTTTTTTGAGGAGATGTCCCTCAGTAGGTACTCACCAAAATATCGAAAATATCCCTCTGGTGGACATGGATCGTGATGAGGGTTTCGAATTTGGTTCGCTCGATCTTGGTAAGGTCTCTCGTAGTCTGATCTATGAGCGTATTGAGCAGTTCCAGGAACTTGTTATTGGTGTCTGGCATCACCTTTTTGTCGTGTCTTGCCTGCATCAGGGCCAGCTCAGCGTCTCTGGTCCATATCATCTGAAGACCTAAGAGGCCTACCTGAAGAATAACATCATAGAACGTGTTGAGTCATATCACTACATCATTCAAAAAGAGTGAGCTCTAGTTTTATAGTCGAGCTTTCCTCAATCTGATATCATTTTATGTAAACTGATTGAATTGATACATTGTATTCTCTCACCTGTGCTGGCATTTTGTCCAAGAACTGGAGGAGGTGAAAATTCGCATCGTTGATCATGATATAAGACTGTCTTATTATCGAATGCAGAGAAGCCTGAGCAGTGACCAACAGTTGTGTTAACCAAGTCTCCACACTTCCCTCGGCTCTCACAGCTTTCTCTAGCAAAATGATTTCTCCTTCTGATGAAATGATCGCCGTTATCTAGTCATAATAGTAAAAAAAAATGAATTAGTGAGAGTCAATCCAAGAATGAGGAGTGGATTGATATAGATAGAGACAATCCTGATTCCCAGTATTTTGTATACAGGGTGTTTCAAAAAACCTGATAGTCTTGCTAGCGTAGGGAAAACACTGCAATTGATCGCGGTAGGTGGCGCTGCTGTTGGTACGTCAACTACTAGACGGCTTGACCGATTGGGTTGGGAATTTTGATAGGTCGAACATCAACAAAAATACAAAAGATACTGAGTGGATGGAAATGAGTGTAAGTTTATAATAGTAGCTATGGTAAGCTCAAAAAATCAAGGAAGAAAATGAAAAATGTGTACTGTAGATACGCGCAGAGCTCAGAACAACTGCAACAAATGTATTTTTTTCAAATGGGTACACCAACCGCGCGAAGCCGGGCCGGAAAAATAGTCTGAGTATTAATTCAATCAATTATTAAGATGAGAATTTTCAACCAACACCCTATGTTCTTATCGCCTACAAGGAATATAATAGATAGAAAGTTTAATGGTATTTCAAATCTATCGAGAATACAAATAAGATAAGCCATTGTATGAATAAGTTACTAACCCTAATCAAGTGGCTATAAAATAGTAGGTAAATATAGATATACTGGGGTGAAAACAGAAAGTGAACAACACAGCACAACCACATGAATTCACTGAGAAAACTCGGCCAAGTAAATTGTTTTCTTGAAAAAAAGTCGATTGTGACAAGAACATTTTCACCAACAGTAGGAAAATATGGTACTTGCAGTAGGCAAAACTATATTTCTGGAAAGAAGTTTCTGCTGTAAGTGATCAGAACACTTGTTCGTATCAACCAAGTCGATATGTACTTAGAGTTCGCTGATTCTAAGTGAACACTAGACTAGTGATAGGTTAACGAATACTCACTATTATTAAATTATTTTTCTGACAAGATCACTTGCTCTGAGCGAACTCATCCATAAAGACAATCTATTAAGTCGATTGTTGCAGGTGACAGCTCACCTGTAGTTATAGATCTCTTTTCCGTTCGGACATCTCCGATATTATTCGAGTACCCACGCCCAACGCGATCACTGTCCAGTGTCCACGAGTCCACGGCGTCATTTCGATCTTAGCATTCGTGAAGTTAGTATACTTGCGTTCCCGCTAGTAACATTGAAATTCCAAGTCATGCAAGTGCCCTTTCGAACAACTACTATATCATATTCGTATGAGAATTCTCTGTTTGTGTGCCGCGCTCTGAGCTGTGGGGTGTTGAGTTCTTGATCTGTTCTCTTGAAGGAGATAATGAAATACAAAACTCTTCTAGAACAGTACATAATTGTTTCTACATATATACAGGATTTTTTTCCACTTCCTATGATACTCGAAGTGGAAGGAAGTGACGTTTAAAAAGTATGAAAGTTGATTCATCTTCAATGCTGGAAGGAAAATGATAGTGAACCAGAGTGCAGTGCAGTGAGTGAGAGTACCGTTTTTCTCGGTGCATGATACTGATATACGAGGTATCTAGTATCTCAATATTTGTCGTCAGCCTTACCTTTTTTGTATTTTCTGGATTCATCATACCTATATAATAAAATGTTTTGAATGCATGTGTTTTTGTCTCATTACCAAGGTTTTATCATTTTTCAGAGAACAATGGAGGTATTTTTCCATACTAGCTAATGACAAGTGAATAAGTCACTATTGACAAGTAAATAAGTCACTGATGACTAGTAGATAAGTCACTAATGACATGTAATTAGGCCACTAATGACTAGTGAACAAGTCATTAATGAAAAGTGAATGAGTTGCTAATGACAATGGAATAGGTCACTGATGACAAGTGATGTGTTCACTAACCGTTATCAATCTGAAATTCAATGGAACTGGTCAATAGTGGTAGGTGTACATTTTCAGGAACACAAATATTCTTGTGGTTATTAACTTGTTTCCTTGTCCCATATAGTATACAAGTTTTTACTTGCCACTATTAAATATTCACTTAGGGTTAGTGATTTTTTTTTCTCCGTGTTCACAGTGGGAACTGACAGACATGTCCAAAGAATATATAAAAATAGAAAATTATAATTACAAGTTAGCTATCAAGAATCAGCATCATTTATTTCTAGAAATTAGGGCAGCTATGTGTTCCCCTATTGTGTAGAACATATTCAAGATTAGATAAGATCGCATGTGTTTTTTGAAACTGTTGGAGTCCAAATCCTCTACATCGGAAGGTAGGACATTTTAAATTCACATCAAGAAAATTTTTGTTGGATTATTGCAGTCTGAATTCAACTAGTCTCATTAATTGCCTGTCTCTGATATTGTAATCATGGAAGTTGGCAGTTTTGTCATAATTATTCAAATTCTAATGTATCTCGAAAATTGACTGAAAAATATAAATCGAGGGTACCATCATGACTCTTAGTGAAGAGAGTAGATAATGAGGTCTGCAATAGTCAGCTAGCCTATTCCTGCCATGATTGATATTGACTTTTTTTGTAACCAATATACATATCTTTGACGTGCCCACTATTTCCCCATAGGAGATGCGTGAATATGAAAGAATGCATAATATGCCTCTAATAGGGCATGTGTACTGATAATAGTTCTCAATGTCTGTAGTAGAAATATCTATTTTGATGAATTTACACACAGCTGCTCCGTGTAAGTTGACCAATTTAGTTCATCATCCAATGTGATGTCAAGCAGTTTCACACTATTGCCATTAGCTTCCTGAGTATCAGAAGTGAATAGGATATGTTGTGTTTTATTCTTGTTTAGTTTTAGGTTGTTTAATATGAATCAGGTTTCGGCTTTTTCTTGTGCCAGTTTTTATATTGTTCATTAGTTCTGACCTATTTTTACACGAGCTTGTGAGAGTTGTGTCATCCGTGAAAGCAACACATCCTTTTGGGAAAAGGTAATTTACATAAATGATGAACAACCATGATACAACTACGCTAACTTTTCGTTACCTTGTTGTACTCTATGTCGTGAAATTTGACCCATCTGGTATTATCGAATATGGACAGCAGATGGTTCTGGATGGTGTGAGAGTCTGAAGCTTGACCGAGAATCTCGAGAAGAGCTGGATCAGACACGAAGAAGAATCTTGGAAACATCATTCGTTTGCGTTCCAGATAGCCGCTCAGCGATTTCTGGCAGAGTTCAAGTTGTTCTTGTAGGTGGGGAAGGAGCTGTTTCAAGAGATCATCACCTGAAAATAAAAAACATTCTGGAGGAATGAATTCATCTGGGGGATAAATACTTGCCGACACAGCAGGCGACAACTCCGGGAGTTTCGTGCGCCCTTTGCATGATTTTCTGCCAAGACTTGTCGATTTTTGAGAAGCGTTTAGCCTCTTTTGGCAGTTGTTTGGCGATGTCGCCCCCTACGAATACCGCTTCCAGGTATACCCACATGTTCTGGACCAAAAGCCATCTCTCCAGGATCTCGTTAGTGTTGGACAGGTCGTGCACCCACTGCTGGATTTGCTTCTTGAATGGTGCATTATATCTATGAGAGAGGTGAAAAAGTTAGGAAAAATACGACTACTATGTGACATTGAAATATTGAAAACAAATTGTTATTCAATCATTTTCGGGAACATGATCAGTATAGTACCGGGTGTTTGAACATAAATGTCCCCCTCCTTCTAGCTCAGTCATTTTTGGACCAATTTCAAAATCAAAAAAATTGTTTGAGATGATTTTCAATAATTTTCTTGCTACATCAGAAGATGAAGGGTACTTGGAACGAACGATCTACAGGGTACTAAAAAAAAAATAACCCGAATATCGGCTATATCTTTATAGTTTGATATAACCCAATCATATCCTGTTGTCGGATTCATTCTTGGAATATCTAACTGATCGTGAAATTAAATACTGGGTGTCATATTTGAAAAAATCAACTAGTACCCTGTAGATCGTTAGTTCCGAACACCCTGTATTCCCGGATGTAGCGAAAAAAGATGAGAAATCATATATAATGAGTTTCGAGATGTTAATGAGAATTTCGAAATTGGTTTGAGAATAAATGAGACAGAGGGGGATACATTTATTGTGAATAATAGGAATCTGAGCATGAGCCCTAACATAGCGGTAGCGTTGGTGGGTTATTTGCGATGGTAACGTTTTTCTCCTTCAAGAATTGAAAATAGTTGCATCCTGATACCAAAATGTTGAATATTGACGTTAAATGTTACCTGTTAGATAGCAAAGATCCCAAGATCATCAGACTGTCTTCGAGCTGACCAATTGTTTCTGCTGTCGTATCTCCTCTCAGCAATAATTCTCCCCTGTTATTGAAAGTCATGAACGTCAATTCATGGACTGTCCATTCGTTGGTAACTTGTCGAAGTTTTGCTTCAATATCCTTCTCTTTCATGGCAGAAATACAAATATCCTGGAAAAATCTTCCTGGATTCCACACATTCAAATAAACTTGTATGTTGCATATAACTAGGCAAAATATCATTCTTAGATTATTCAATATGATCCAAAACGAAACTTCGTTCATTTGACTTATTTTGATCTACGAAAGGATATTGAAATTCACCTCGATATCTTCCTTATGTTGCAATAGCGGCGCTTCCAAGATATTCTTCAGGCAGAACCCCTCGCTCTCGAATTCAAAGATGTGATTGAGCGAATCCATGATCCGCTGCCAATGTCTTGGCTTCATCGCCCTATTCGCCATCAACTCCAACAGAGGGCACATGTCGTTGAAATCGTCGATGGTCTTTTTCAGAGCGAAAAATGCCGGCCACTCCTTGAGACCTTTAGGCAACTTCCTGTAGACGTGCGAAATCAAAATCTCATCTAACAATGAATATTTGTATAACCGGATCTAGAGGAAGTCGTGCTGAGCAGTATAATAGGCAACACTGTCTAAACGCCGTGCGTGTGAATGCAGCGAAGTGAATATGTTTAGTTCTTATGAGTCAATTGATATGTTATCAATATAGAATATTGTTGAGATACATTGATAATAGTGAGAAATATTCCAGTGATCGAGTTATAAGTGGAAGGATGTTTGTATTTGCGTGAAATTCCTTTAAAAATGTTTTTGAATTGAGAGTAGTAGTAGGTAATTTCAACATTTACCATGACAAGATGTCGATTCATTGTTGTGTGACAGTGTGTTAGTCAAATCACGCATCGGAAAAAAAATTCGTTTTATACATTTCCTGTAGATGAACAACTTCGAAAAAAGTGGATATCTGCAATACCTCGTGGAAATTGGATCCCGGCCCAACTTTCTGCAGTGTATGCAATTCATTTCGTTAAAATAGTTATTATTTGATGATGATATATGTTTTTTTTCCAGATATAACGATTCGAAAAAAATTTGCAAAGATACCCTCAGTCAGATAAACCAGCAGTTTCCTAAATTTTTCCGAATTCACTAAGATATTTCTCTAATCCAACTACATCATTGAGAACGAGTCCCGTTGAAAAACGCTAGGAATGTTCAGCTGTTCAAAATAATAAAAAAAGTCGATTTCGAAGAATCAGACTCTATTCGTGTAGCTACTTAGTTGGCAAATATGTAGAAAGAATCACAATTTTATTGATAGTGAGAATTGGAAAGTCCATACAACAGAGAGTGAAATTCCTCTTCATCAATCAGTTTTCCTGTGAAATGTATTGAGAATATGTAGTATTGAATACATGTCCAAGTTTTACTAGGCGGAAATAAGTTGGGATTCAATGATTTGAAATGCATTATTCTCATGATAATGAAATTAAGTAGGTGGTGAGAATCAGACCGAAGAACAAAAAATGAGCTTATTATTTGATGACTCAATGGAGAGAAGTTTGAAATAACTGACGGATGTCCTTACAGTATAGCTTACCTCATTATGAGAATCTTGAAATTTTAACTGATCAATTGAAACAAGTTTATTCAAGAAGAATGATATTCTTCTTCAACAATAATTAGGTTCTTCATGTTATACTACACTTCTTTCCATTCTGTGTATGAACACCTGACCTCTTATGCCTTGCAATTTCATTTTTGTTTTTCGTAAAAGTGCGATCATTTCAAAGACACGAATTGAAGTCACGTTAGCGCGGTTAGCGGTAGAGTACCATTGTTTGCCTATGTCACCAGTCGAGAGTTTAGGACTTTCGGATCACGGTGATGCGCTGTTGCATTTCTCTCACGATGGCTTGTTATATTTGAGTAGTGCACCTATGTTACTCTCAGATAACTCGACTCCTATCTCACCCATGCATTATTCTTAAATGAAATACCTGCCTAACCCAACGTAGTTTGGACGTACCATCGTACCAATTACAGCTTCCACCCACTAACGTTTTCGTGACGTTTCTACCAGCTGACATTTTCATGAAGTTTCCATAACGTTTCCGTGACGTTTCTACCCGTTGACGTTTCCGTGACATTCTCGTGACGTTTTCGTAGCGGGGCTAATTAGCGGGGCTGAGAGGGTTGAGCACGGAGACATCACGAAAACGTCCCGGAAATGACAAGGAAACGTCACGGATACGTCACGAAAATGTTAACGGGTAGAAACATCACGAAAACGTCACGGAAAAGTCAACGGGTAGGAACGTCAGCAGGTGGAAAGCAGGTGGAAAGCTGTAAGATGCCTTAACGGCATTCTCACGTGCAAACTACGTTGCGTGGGTGGGATAGGGGTCGAGTGAGCTGAGAATAGCAAAGGTGCATTACTTATTTGTTATAAAACATCCATACCTGCATCTATTCTGGAACTCCATGAGCTCGTTGTTGATCTCTTCGATGTTGACCTCGCCCCAAGGTATGTCGTAGTAGCTGGTCACGCGGTCTATGACGTCGTTGTAGAGCTTATAGAGCTTCTGGAGGAGGTTCAGCTCCTTCCGGATTTGTGCCATGTCGGGGTAGTCTGTCGTTGGTAGACCGAAGAGTTCCTCGCCGCTTTGGTAGGTTTGCAGTTTACGCCACATCCCATCAAAACGATTCTGAAATGTGGAACAGAACTGATAATGCCCTCAAATGGTACACAGACGGCTCTTGGAAGTCAGAAGCAACTGAAATTGGAAAAATTTTAGTGAAGAACCAAATACTCGAAGAGCTTGGGCAGATCCCCAACTATCTTCCAGGTAGAAGTATTTGCCATTGAAAATTGTTCGAGCTCAACATTGAGAAGAACTACCGCAGACGAGGAATCATCATCAAGTCTGCTGCTCCCAAGCAGCTATCAAAGCGCTTAGCTCACCTGTCATCAGCTCTAAGATAGTCTGAGACTGTCTAGGTAAATTGAACGATCTAGGTCAAGCAAATAAGGTCACCGTTTTCTGGGTTTCGAGTCATACTGGATTGGTTGGGAATTAGATAGCAGATAGACTCGCGGAAAAAGGGGCTGAAACACCATTCATAGGATCCGAACCCTTGTATGGGATCAGTGAAACAACAATAGTTGGGAAATTGGACCACATCCTCTAGAGGTGTGTATCTTTTCGCAACGCAAGAGCGCTCTGTCTAGAAATCGATAAAGTAGATCACCCCTCTCTGGAACCATCCCATATCCTCAACTTTCTGAGGCGAATAGGATTAGAAGAACAACCATTCATGATTGAGAAGTTCTAGGACGCACAGGAAGAAGAGGAAGCACTATATATCACATGGGTCGCAGGGTAATCACCTTTACCTACACATACATACATAGAATGAAAGGAATATTGAGGGAAGGTATATTCTCAGATAAATTATGAACATACAAAAATGGATATATATTTATATAAAGCAATACATTGAGAATTCGCATTCTCTATATGTGATGAGAATATTTACTCTTTTTTAGTTAATTCAATAGAAAACAACTACTTTCCTGGCTATATGCCACGACAAACATTGAATTATATCTATTCATTTCCACGCCCTGTATGATGAATGTCAATTTATCATACACCCAAAAGCAAATATTGAGGGAATTGATCCAAGCAAACTAGGGAAAGTTAATCGCAGACACGTGATTCGGGCTATCAGCCCTCATCTGTACGGTGAAAGAAGTGCAAGAGATAGGCAACACTTGGTGCAAGACGAAACAACGAATCGACGGAGTCAACAAACAGAAGCCAGCCGCACGATAATTGTGGTTTCGGTCGACATCCGAGTACAGGAAATATTGAGTTGGAAGGAATATCGATGGAATTGTTCAACCAAACTTGGAAAACATAATTGGACATAGCCCTCAGGAAGAGTTAACCGCAGACACAATGTCTGAATACATTTTCCAACAATTTTACAACTTCAGTTGACTGCAAATTTGAAGAAATTCTAGCAGACTTCTTGAGTAGTATACCTGAGGGGATATTGGCTCACTCAATTTACCTGGAAAAGAATGAGCCTGTCTGATGCTTCTCTCGGCGTGAGACCCGGTTGCATCGGCCCAGCAGTGCGATATTCCTCGCAATAGTCGAGCTTGTCTTGCCGAAATCTGCTCAAGTTGTTCTTGAGGTCTTGCTGGAACTGGGGCTGCATATCCAGAAGATTAACTTGGACCTTCATCGCCCTACTCAACAGCCTCGTCCAAGTGTAGCGCAAGTTGTCTACCTGTTCGGTTATTTCTCGTTCGACCGTCACCTTGTAGCGATTGAGTACGTTGAATGCATCCTGAATAAACAGTTGAAATTATTGAAATCGAATAATCATTGTTCAGCAATAAATATGTTTGAATACTGGAAGGTGATTGAAGAAGGAGCATATATTCAATCAATTGCTAGCTCATTGCACATCCTTTCGGAACGAATATTCCACAAGAACTTGATATAGAGAGAGAAATATACCTCGATTGGTTCAATTTTCAACTCCATGTCTACTTCTTGTTCCCTGATTTTCTTCAAGGTATCCATTATCAATCTCACATCGTCCAGGTCTCTGATGGTGCGTTCTAATTTCCTTTCCATTTCATTTATCACAGCGTACACATAGTCCATTTCTCTCCGATACTTCTTTTTCATTGCTTGACCAATTCTATCAATCGCAGAAACATACATTTACCGGCAAAAAAACGCGTAGCAAAAAAAATTGACAAATTGATCACCCTGTGACTTTTGCAATCCTTGTCCTGTCTTGGTGAAATTCCGACCAAATTTTAGATTTATGTGTCGAAACATCGACCTTGATTTCAGTTCCCGAAAGAATCCGATGACTTGGAGTTCAAACAGTTTCATAGCGATCAATTTGGATACATTTTTTGCTGTCTGTTTTTTCTGTGTATATTTTGGTTTGAGTGAAATTCAAAGTCTTGAGGAAATATTTCATTCACATAGTAGAATCAGCCTAGTTATTCGAATGATATCTTACCTGTGTGTGCAAGCTTTGATTTCGGTGGTCAATCCATATTTCAGGTTTTCTGTGGAAATTGCCAGGCAATTCGCTATCTGGAACGTATCTGGCTCCGTCAACAGTCTCTCGTTGAGTTCTTCGTGTTTTCTCAACGACGTTTCGAACTCGGTCAAGCAAGCATTCAGCAACTCCCTTTGCGTCTTCTCGTTCCGCCACAAGATGTTGTATGGCCGCCATCTGGCGACGAATTGTGTCGTTTCCTTCAAGAAATGAATGTTATCATTCAGCATTATGGAATAAAATGGAGGTGTCGCTCGTGAAGGTTATTTTCACATGTTCGCAGGCGTTACTTGATGGAAATCCATCTAGTGAATGTACGAAACTGCACAAACGATTGAATTAACATGAAATTTTCAACATGTTTCGCTAACACAGTGAAATGCCTAACTTCAATATCCAACTTTCCGAACCTAAAGGATTGATTTCAACTGGAGACAGTTCGATTAAGCCTTCTTATTCGGAAAGTACGTACAATAAAATCTTCTTTGAATTCAGTGTACCTTCCTATCGAATCAACCTACTGGAAAGGAAAAAATTCAACAGCTGTGAATTATTGAGGTCTAGTTGATCGTTGTGTAGAATGTTCGAATTTTTGCAATTGTTTTTTCTAATTATTGCAAATGATTCTTGAATCCAATATTAAACTAGACGATCAACATCAACAATGTCGATTTCACGTATCATTTCATCATCAAAAATATTGTGCTAAAAAATTTCATCTGTATTTTTTCGTAGTATGCTCAATTTATTTTTTCATCCATATTTGAAAACGAGCAAACATTATATACAGTCATGGCGTCATCTCAAATTCTGTAGAAGTTGAGTTTTTGGCGGTTGAACACGTATCAGAATGGAATATATGTTGGAAAAATTCTCAAAACCTCTTGTATGAATCCTCCTGAATATGAAACCATTTCGAGAAAACTCATCATCATCCTTCATATTATCGCCCTGAATCAAACATTGAGAAAAGTCCTCGTGAAACGAGGCGATCCCAAACTTTTCAAAAAATTATCACATATTCAGATATCACCCTGTATCATTTCGAAAAAGTGGAATAACGAAGATATCCTGAAGTTATACCCAATGAAATGAGCTATTACAATCTCAAAAGAAATCGCAAATTGGTTAATCCAATCAAAAGTTAGGTTCTATAGTTATAGTGGTGGAAAAAATCATCATTCTCACCAATTTCATATCCTGGGTGCAAGAGGACAACAGCGACAGCGTCTTGACCACCTCCTTGTTCTCCATCACGTGACCGTAGAAGTTCCTCTGCTGCAATGGGAACGCGGGCTTCTCCTCCGTCATCAGCCTGTACAGCTTCCTCCTTCTCGTCTTGAAGTCCTCCTCCCTGTTGGCCTTGTTCGACAGGGTGGAGGAGGTCTGATCGCGTCGGGACCGATTGACAACATCCATTAGATTGGATTTGGGCCCGGCCAATTTAGTCCAGGCCGATTTCTTCGAGGGGGTTGCCTTGAGAGGCGGCGATTTACAGAAGCCGCATGCCGTGTCGGGAGGGGGTAGTAAGTGGTGCAGTTCGGTGTTTATTTACAAAGTGGTGAATGGTGGGTGAGAGAGTGTGATATATAGTTTTGTCGGAGTGTGAGGGAAGGTGAGAGGAGAGATAATTAGTTATTAGTGATAGGTACAGTTTTTTTGTTTTTCTTAGAGAGGGGCCACACGAGCGTTTATGCAACTCACGTTAAAACGGACGTTATTTTGGAACGCGCGACAAATCTTGCGGCCACACGAGCGTTCAGATACGAGCGTCAGTTTGTTGAGTATACATGTAACAGTCATGGAAGGTCCGCAGGATGTTGCCGCATTTCTGATTTTATACCTAGATCTACGTAAAAAAAGCAGGCTACGAAAAAACGTAAATGGTGGGTTTATCCCATAAACAGTGAAAGGTTCTTAAGTGGATCATTTTATACTCTCTATCCTCTCAAGCTGTAGTTTTTTTATTCCGGTCCTTGTACTCTTCATTAGAAGTATCCCAAAGCACGGGACGTTTTTGGACCTCATTTATGAACACTTCTACATCCATGTTTGATATAATGAATCAAAAACAAGTCCAAAACATACGATAACAACGTCTACGATAGTCTACGATGTCAACGATAGTCTACGATACTGACAACTCAACCGACAGCTGTTGCCAAATCTCAAAAATACTGCCAGTTACGTATAATCGTCAGATAGACGCGCGTTAAATTGAATATCGTGTGGCTACGTATATCTGACCATGCGCTGTGGGCGTACTAGAGGTGCTGAGCGTTGACAATGAATAACGCGAGACGAGTTGAGCGCGCGTTGGTGGTGTGACCGACGCATATCACGCTGGTGTTATTCTACAACGTCCGCTACAACGCGCGTTACAACGTCCGTCATTTAAACGCTCGTGTGACCCCTCTCTTAGACTTGGAGCTATCAGAACATTCGTTGATGGATTCAAGGAAAATATCAGTTCCGTATGCTTTTTCTATGTGTTTCATAATTATGCGCAGGATTTCAGGATGTGATGACTCGTCCAAAAATATGAAGAAGGTTGTCTACCAATTCACCCTCTAGAATGTATGTTTCCAGTAGCGTAGAAGTTAGGGAGAAAAACACTCGCTATCCCTTCGACATCTCCACCAATTATGACTCAACTATAAGAGATCTAGTTACTCAGGGCACGAAGGTGAAATATTCTGTCAGAAATTAGTAAATGTCGACTACTTCGAGTAATTTTTTCTCTCTACTTGGTATAATTATCTTAAAATGTTGTTTGGGTGAGTTATCAACTGATATTCTGTTAGCTCCAAGGAAAGAACATTCAATTCGATAAATAAATAGGCTTTTATTTCGAAACCTATGCATATCACCTGAAGGAAAGATAGGTCGACTTAGATACCGAGGAGAAGTGAAATACCAGTACCGATTGGATGCTATGCTCATCTCCCTCGCGCCCAGGCACCCCTTGATTGAAATTTCGAATGACACCTGGTTTCCACTTCGAAATACAGAAAATTCAAAGTCTAGCAACAACCAAATCAAGCAGGTGGGAAAAGAATTATTGTTTTTATATATTTCAGATACCTATTCAAGTTGATTATAATATCGAGGGGGAATTGGAATAGTTATGTTACAGCCAATGTTCATTGGAGGTATCATCAATAGAATAGAATAGAATAGAATAGAATAGAATAGAATAGAAATTTATTCATCATTGAAAATTCTACATCTGTATTACATACATTTATAAAATTTTATCAGACTAGTCAAGAACAGGAATAAAAACATTTGAACAGACACAAACATTTTAAAATAGAAGTTGAAGGATTGAAGTTTTATAATATTGAATACTGAATAATCATTTAGATTGTAAAAATTCCTCAACAGAGTAGAATGCATTTTGGACTAGATGATTGTATAGAGCTGATTTGAAACTTCCTAAGCTACATGCGTTTCCAAATAGTTTGAGTGCATGTCCCAGAGCCAAACGAGAATAAGGTAGTCTTAGTTCATTACCTCTTCTAGTATTGTAGATGTGGATCATATTATTTTTGGTATGGTGTGTTTCATTTTTTCTAATGTGCATTGTAATCGTATAAATGTAGAGGCTGGGTAAACTCAGTATGGCCAGTTGGATGAATGTACTCTTACATGATTCTTTTCAATGTAGACCAGCTAGACATCTTATCACTTCTTTTTGAATTTTAAATACTTTTATTGCATGTGCCGAGTTCCCCCAGAAAGGCAATCCATATGATAAAATGGATTGTACAAGTCCATACCCAGCAAACACAGGGCAGTAACTGTAAAGTACTATGGAAGTAATTTTGCAACTAAAATCCGCGTGCGATGTACGAAAAACATCTCCTCCCGCTCTTATTTGCAGCAAAATGTCCGCGACATCAAGTACGCATTTCATTAATTGTGTTGTTCAAATTGAGATTTGGAAAAATAGCCCAAATAAAACATATATCCGTAAAGTCACTGTGGCAGTTTTTGAGACAATGAATGTCTCAATTACAATCACATTTGGCACATTCATGCGAGGATTCTCTGAGACTTCTACATTCTATTCCTTTTAATATGGTGACTTTCTCGGATAGACTTCTTCGCGATGTTTCTCGATGACGATTTTTTCAACTAGAAATTCAACATTATCTTGAAATAATTATCACTGCATCTTATATTTTTTGTTAACAAAGCGAAGTCTCAATGTAACCACGTTCAGAACAAATATGCGTAATCAAACTGAAAACATATTTCCATTTGCAATTTGGGACTTCGCGAAACTGCCATGTGATGTAACGTGTTTGCTGGGTAGTAAATCAGCTTAAGTACATGTAGCGAGACTGTTTCTCGTAATTGTTTTATTACAAAGCACATACTGCTCACTTTCGTGACAAGGTTTTCTATATGTACTTCCCATGTTAATTTCTGATCTACAGTCAGGCCTAGATACTTGAACTGACTCACTTGCTCTATGGAGTTGTGATTAACTCTTATTAGGGGACAGTGATCATGGAAAACCATGAAGACCGTTTTACTATTATTGATTATTAAGTCATTATTTTCACACCATCTGGCGAATTCTTCTGCAGCTGAGTTTGCTGATTTTATAGAGAGCGACAGTTTATTCTCTGCCAATATTTTACTTGTATCATCTGCATAGATTATCGTTTTTTGCTGGACCATACTCGCGAATTCTATGTCACTCATGAATATTATAAAAAGAAGTGGCGCAAGAGTTGACCCTTGAGGAACCCCAATTGACACTGACGCAGGTTGTGATTTCACAGAATCAATAACTACTACCTGCGATCTGTCTTTTAGATATGAGGCCACCCAATCGTTGGCAACCCCTCTGATTCCAGTTCGATATAACTTCTCCAGTAGTAAGCTATGGTTCACTGTATCGAACGCTCTAGTTAGGTCAAAGAACAGAACAATTGGGAATTGTTTGTTATTTAGTTGCATAGTAATGAGGAATGAATTATGATGGAGTACGACATTGATGTATGGTAGGCTTTTACTAAAATTCGTCAATTTTTTCTTCGCACCTCCATCGGAAATATCAGGTAGTTGAATATTGTTAGTCATTCGTAACTATTCCTCAGAATGGCCATCAAGATGCTCAGATTTGAAACCTATTGACCATTTTTTGTAAGGTCACTTGGAAACAGTTTTTCGGTCTCGGTGTTCCAAATATCCAATAGAGGAATTCAATTGTATGAATTTGGCAATATAGCGAAATAGCAGACAGGAGCTATTCTCCTGCCTAGCTATAGCTTCGTACATGCGTCTCACTTTGACTCTAGACAATCTTCAACTATTAATTGTAGTGATGAGTTGATCCTTCTATTTTCAAAAACCGCTGTCAGTTCCAGGAAAAGAGCTAGCTCTTCCATATCAAGAACTCATCGGTAGGTACCCCGGTAGGATGGCACACCCCCACTCCTCCACCTACCACGTGATCTCTAGGCCCCGCCCACTCCAATGACACATGACGCATGACATTTGACATGACATTTGACATGACATTTGACATGACATTTGACATGACATTTGACATGACATTTGACATGACATTTGACATGACATTTGACATGACATTTGACATGACATTTGACATGACATTTGACATGACATTTGACATGACATTTGACATGACATTTGACATGACATTTGACATGACATTTGACATGAAATTTGACATGAAATTTGACATGACATTTGACATGACATTTGACATGACATTTGACATGACATTTGACATGACATTTGACATGACATTTGACATGACATTTGACATGACATTTGACATGACATTTGACATGACATTTGACATGACATTTGACATGACATTTGACATGACATTTGACATGACATTTGACATGACATTTGACATGACATTTGACATGACATTTGACATGACATTTGACATGACATTTGACATGACATTTGACATGACATTTGACATGACATTTGACATGACATTTGACATGACATTTGACATGACATTTGACATGACATTTGACATGACATTTGACATGACATTTGACATGACATTTGACATGACATTTGACATGACATTTGACATGACATTTGACATGACATTTGACATGACATTTGACATGACATTTGACATGACATTTGACATGACATTTGACATGACATTTGACATGACATTTGACATGACATTTGACATGACATTTGACATGACATTTGACATGACGTATGACATTTGATATTTGAAACATGACACATGATGTTTGACGTTTGACATATGACATTACCCACCCACTTCCAGTGCGAACGTAAGGAACGCTGTAACATGTACCTACTTCCACCGGTAGATGGCGCAGTGGCTTGACCAGTAGGTGTTCGTATGTTTGACATATGACATGACGTATGGTATTTGAACTTTGACTTATGACATGACGTATGACATTTGACGTATGGTATTTG
Source organism: Phaedon cochleariae (assembly GCA_918026855.4). Lineage (NCBI taxonomy): Eukaryota > Metazoa > Arthropoda > Insecta > Coleoptera > Chrysomelidae > Phaedon > Phaedon cochleariae. The sequence continues at coordinate 59,571,504 of OU896711.1, forward strand.
ATACATATGGAGTTTGAAGTATGACATGACGTATGACAGATGGTGTTTGCGATATGATGTATGTGGGGTAGAGTGGAAGGATACGAAAACAAGGATATATCATAACGAACTATTTTATTTAAGTAATCCTTTTCTACAAAAATGGCATGCCTCTTGAGAAGATGGCGGTCCATCCCGGTGTGTGGTCCAATCGGGACGATTATAATGAACGAAGCATGGCAGTTTGATTTGTAGGTTAAAGTTGCTGCGATATTCTTGAGGAAGTTTGTGCCACACCCTCAATAGCCCATAAGGATCTGCATATTCAATTAGACATTCTACTGGAATGTACTGCAATTCTTGTTCAGTGAATTTCGTCAGAGTCAAAGCGGGAGATTTTATAAACTCCAATAGCACAGCTATTTCAGACTTCATGATTTTTCGAGCAGAGCCAAAATATTTCATATGCTACTAGTTTGACGTCAAGTTGTAGACTAATGGAATAAAAAAACGAGTCACATTTTTCACAACATTTCAATTAAACAGGGCTTCAAAAAAAAAGTCTTGTTGTACCTTATACAGCGAATCGGGTGGCCCATTGGAGAACGAAATTTTCGCAGGATGGAAGGGTTTCTTCAGGATTCAGAAAAGTAATTCGTAAAAACACGTAACTTCATTTTTCTGGACTTTCTGCTTAACAAATACTTGAGATAAATTCTCACATCCTGTGTTGAAATACCAATTGAAGTCAAGGATAAACTCTTTTACATATCTGTTCTATAAAAAGTCACTCACCAATTAGCATGGATTGATCTCTGTGAAAAGAAATTTAAATACTGGGTGTTTCGTGCAACATTGAGATTTTTCAGTTTAATATTTTGCCTGATTCTCAGCTAATAACAGAAATTGAATTTTATTTGAATACATGAGATTTTTCCGTTTAATATTTTGCCTGATTCTCAGCTAATTACAGAAATTGAATTTTATTTGAATACAGGGTGTTCGGTAAAACATTAGGTCTTTCTTTAATATTATGCTAGATTTCAGCTAATAAAAGAAGTTGGGATTTTTCATTCGAAATGTCCATGTAGTTGATGGTATATACAGGGTGCTTTTGGTTATCTAGGTTTGAAAAATATAGTCATTCAGAAAATGTTTTTCGTTTTTAAATTAGTATACTGGATGTTATCAGTTGTCTGGGTATATAGAGAGTCTATAGAAAAAGTTTTATAAAGTATACATAATGTGGAGATTTTCTCCAAAGATGCATTTATTTTGGAACTTTCTATGTCTTGATTTGAACTGCCTACATATTTGAGTAAAGTAATGGGTGTAATGGGGTCAATAAAAGATGTGGATACCTATCAAATATTTTATTGACAGATGAGATAATCACAAAATAATCATTTTATTTTTTTCTTGAAACAATCTTCACACCATGCTGTGAAAATGTAGGCGCCTATCCCTTTTCTATCAGTGGTGTAGTCTTCGATCACATGACGAACTCCCTCTTTGCGGCAGAAAGAGCAGAAACTAGGTTTGCAGTCACTGCAATTGCATGGTCTACCCCAGTCACAGTTTGGCATTGCTGATTACGTCTGTACTGTTGGAGAGCTGACGAAATACTGAAGAGCTGTCACACTGACATAGGAAAATATAAAAATTGCACTCGTTTCCAGATCACCCAAGAGGTAGAGTGGCTGATCCATTTTGCTTTTTTTTTTATGTGGAAAACAATCCCCTGTAGGTATATACAAAAACCACACACTCTAAAGATTTGGGGTGAATAATTCATTATAGAACAGGTGACAGATATAAAATCAGAGCAGTTTTTTTCTAGCTGCACGAAGATTCATTCCTAAATAGAAACACTTCAGATAATGCCTCTTTTGTGTTTGTTATTTTTTTTTTGTTTTTAGAACAGTTGACTGTTGATATGAAATCAGAGCAGTTTTGTTCTATTTCTAGCTGCACGAAGATCGATTTCTAAGTCAATAGAAACACTTCTTTAATTTGCCAGATGGTTGGGTCTTTTTTTTTTATTGAACTATTCACCTCAGATTTTCAGAATAGCCGTGAAAACGGCTGATTTTTTGAATTCACTAAAAAGATCCGGTCGTGATAACGATTGCTCGTTATCTCTCTAGTTCTGCGCTGGCTACTTTTTATCGAATTTTGTACAGGATTAGAAAGCTTAAATCGTAATTTGTTTACCTCTGTCTGATGAATAAGAAAGGACGATGATTTGAAAAATTATAATGATTTCCACTTTTTGAAACCGTAAGGTACAGAAGTGTGATCTTCGAGAAATTTCCGCTTCAAGCTTACAGGCTTGTACTTTTTGGAAATATCAACTGTGATGACCTCATGTTCTTTGGTTCGGCGGAACTGTTTGCTCAAAATTTCGATAGGGGCACCAGGGTTCAGAATCATATCTTTGATCGATTCAAAGTTAACAAGCTGTGAAGCAGCATAGTTGAGAGAAATTCCTTTCACTTTGCAAACAACTTTGAACTCTTGTTCCTTGGTTGACCATAGCTTATAGGCATAATTTTTCGGGCCACCAGATACAAACTCTGTGATATGGGAACCAGGGCCGTAACATTCCATTTCGTCGGTCATATCACCAATAAATTGACCAGTAGGAATGTCAAATTCCTCTGGCTTGGAAACATAGATAACAGAGTCCGTGTCATAGTACAACACCCTTTCCCCAAGTTGCTGTAAATAGCTGTAAAGCTTCAGTCGAGCTAAGGCTGTTACATATGCAGCTATCACCACATTGACTGTGGAAAGAGTGTCATAGCTTTCCTCCTTATACTCCCAATTAACAACGATGGTATCCTCGTTTATTGGGAGTACTGTATTGACAATAAGGGAAGGATCCGTCATCATTGAAAAGAATTCCGAGGGCTGATTGATGATTGAAGTTTTCGGTTGGTTTTCACGCTGACCAAACTTACCCCAGAAGGAATTTAGCATAAGCTTGGCCAGTGCTCTCAAACCGGGGTTATCAGTTATTTTAGAATATTCCAACAAAACATCCTCCCGTTGTAGAAAATCTTCAATGTACCTATCTCTCTCCTCTTTGGTCTTACAATTTTTAGGCCAATCTGATGATTCCTGTTTAATCTTGATGAATTTGTTCATCATATCGGTGAATAGGCCTGATACATTTTCACCAAATTGTACAGTATCGTAAGACCAAATCTCTTTGATCTCGATAATTCGATACCCCACCTCAAGGGCTTTCAATATTTCGGCAATAGTCCATGTACCTGTCAATGTTCGCTCTTCATCAGTGTGATGACAACTACTATTATTATAATTTTCACCACATGCACGACAAAGAACAAACATCAACTTGTTGTTCATTTTCTGTGGTAAAACAGGATGAAAAAGATCTTGAGGTGGGAGAATCGCACATTTAACGAGACCTGAGATAGAGGAAAGAGGAACAGTAGATGCCTCCTCGCCAACAAGTACTTTCGGATGACCCACAGGAAATTTGCCATATTTACACACCCATGGGTAGAGCGAACAAACGTCAACGTATTTAATTTGTTCGCCAGCCCCGGCCTTGTAATATTCGACAATGTTTCCCGTTCGGCCACCATAGAAAGCATCTCGAGGGTCAAGGGGTAGATTTTTAAGCAGGGGATGATCGTTGACAAAGTTGCAAAGTTCGTCACTGCTGGAAAGTTCCCTGCGAAAATCACACTCCCATTTTTCAATAACCTCATACCCTAAGGATTTGATTTTATTGATTTTGGCAATGGTTGTGTCATGACGATGATTCATAGTTTCGGAAGGACAGTTTCTGAGAGGGATATCTCTCTGATCAGTATAGCAGCGGGGACAACCATGATAGAAACAGCCTTCAAACTCGAAAACTTGTTTTGTCTCGTCAGAGTATCCATCAACTTTGAGATTACCGATAAGAGCCTCTGAAGATCGGCAGGCCTGTTGGATTTTTATATCCCGTAGTTTCTCCTCCCAAAGTAACCACTGGGTGGCTATCACAGATTGATTATCACGATGTCTGTAACCACCCTTGGGAATGATACCTATGGTGTTTGGTTTGAGAAAATTCCTACGGAAAACCTTATTGCATGTCGAAGCGATCGTTACTGCTTCTGTGAAAGGACACACATTAGTTTCAGACAGCATCAGCTGTCGAAATTTCAAACAGGCCTTGGTCAGAATATCTACATCAGAAATGCAATAATCTATGATTTCTCGAGAGAAATCGAAAACATAATTTTCAGCTACTCTTTCAGAATGCCATTTCATGAGAGATGCTCGAGCATCTGAAATGAGATTGTCAGGAGTATAAAACTCCAGAGAAGGAATAGGGCCCTTGTAGTTTTGATTCTCCATACGATTGAAGAGGTGAGGGAAATATCCCTTCTTCAATTCAGAGAATCCGAAAGATTTAGGCAGTTTTGCCAGGGCCATTGGGAAGTAATTGAGAGAGTCCAAGAACTTGACATTTCCAACAGTCATGGAAATCAATTGTGTACCTCTCATTATAAGATCAGGTTTTAGGGACGTTTTGGTTAAGATATAATTCAAAATGAACGCGTGGTCGAATTTTCCACCGTTGTGCGCAATGACGATGACATTTTTGAATTTCTTCCTTATTGTCAACACATGATCAACAAATGGAGATATGGGGTCGTTACACTTGAGAATTTGCAAACGAACCCCACATTTCGAACAAATTTGCTGTGTGGTATCGATGCAGACGTCACAACATTGACGAAACACACACAGATTGGGCTCATGAAGAAGAGATCCGTCGGCTTGTACCCTCTCCTGACGAGTCTCCAGATCATAAAAGACAAACAAGAGATCATCAGTCTTGGGTACTCTCGTGTCGGGCTGAATAAAGCATAAATGTCCAGAAGGTTGGTGTTTGTTGCAAATCTTGCAATAGATCTCTCCGCAGGTGTGAGTTCTATTGGTGGGGACAATTTTAAAACATAACTCACAACGTCTAATCTTATCACAAACCCCGTTCTGAATATGGTTATCAAAACAACCTTGTCCACGGAAAGATCTCTTACAAGACTCGCAGGGAACTTTTACACTATTTTTAGGACATGGTGGCGATCCTTGGCACGAGAAACAAGTACCACCACAACGATGCTCGTCTCGATGCTCATAAGGAGCATGGCATTCCTCACAGTAATAACTGCAGCAAAAGGCGGCAGTGAGTGAGGTAATGACATTAAAGTGCCCCTCATGATGGAGTAAATTCAACGAGAGACCCTCAGCCCCGCCCTTGAACATAATGTTACGGCCCTTGTTTCCATATTGGTAAACAGTTATTTTGTATGATGAGAGATATTGCTGGAATTGTTGTAACTCAGGTATTCCGCAACCCTCTGTAGGTACAGTAACCCCTGCACCTTCCAACAATTCTTGCGCTCTTTGCCCCTGCAACTTGCCGATGTCTTGTCGGACCCTTTTCAGCTCACGATCTTTGTTTGCGAGAGCTTGAGCTAACACAAGAGCCCGAGGAAGACATAAATTATCTTTATTTTTGATGATCATTATTCCCTTCCGTTTGCTACACTCTTCGTCAAAAGAGTTGTAGCAGTGCTCTCTTCCCTTGCCAGCAGGTAACCTACAAGATGTTACACTGAGACAAAAGGTCTCGGTGTTCAGGCCACAAGAGTTCGATTGATAAATGGACGAAATTTTCTCAAATAGATCGTCCACGGAAACATCTGCAGCATTTTTGAAGGCTATCCACCCTGGTCCCCTCGCGAAATCTTTGGAACAAAATGAGAATCCTACCTTATCGGTCGGATGCAATCCTTCAGTGCCTTTCAAAACAATTTCGGTGATTGCATCCTTGATATAGGCCACTGGTTCCCTGCCTTGAGGAATAGGTTTTATATTGAACTCTAAAGTACGAGCCTGTACGCCGAAGCGATAATTCTTCTTGACCACATCTTTAACGATTACAAATTTTTCCATGATGACAAAAAATTTACACTCAAATAAATCCCACTATCGTCGAATGATGATAGACAAAGCAAGCGCAACTATATATAGAAAAACTGAAAGTAGTGGCGGTGAGATGCAACGATTGATCAAAAAATCAGCACTCCAAAAACTCAATCAAGAAATTCAAAATCCCGTCAAAAATTCTCAAAAACTAACACAATATAAGCCAATAAACAAGTTGTATGCAAACTACGTTGAAAATTCGCCAAAAAAGTCAAAATTCCCAAAATAAATATTCGAATTATTTCTTACACAGAGAGAGAAAGCAAACTGAGAGTAGTGGCGGTGAGATGTAACGCTTGTAATTTTCAAAAAATCAGCACTCCAAAAACTCAATATTATCAAGAAATTCAAAATCCCGTCAAAAATCCTGAAAAACTAACACAATATAAGCCAATAAACAAGTTGTATGCAAACTGCGTTAAAAATTCGCCAAAAAAGTCAAAATTCCCAAAATAAATATTCAAATTATTTCTTACACACAGAGAGAGAGCAACCGTTCACCACGAAGACTGAGCAGGAAATGAAGTTTGATTATTAGTGCTATCAGGGTATTCGACCAAGGATGAGCTCATTATCGAAAATAGTAGTGGAGGGGGTAGAATGAGCAGCACTAATCACGACGAGTCCTTTTTTTTTTGGAAAAGGTGATGCAATAACTTTGTCTTATTTCGATACGTGTCAAGGCGTTATATGCACTTATCAAGAAATGTTATACTAGGAGTCCACTCACATCTTCACTATTAGGCCGTTTTGGCTCTTAAAAAGTAAATTTTCGAAAAGTTGAGAGCAAAATCTTCAATATGGTGTGTCATAACATATAGTTCTGATAATCTTCACTATTAGGCCGTTTTGGCTCTTCAAAAGTTAATTTTCGAAAAGTTGAGAGCAAAATGTTCAAAATGGTGTGCCATAACATATAGTTCTGATAAATCTTCACTATTAGGCCGTTTTGGCTCTTAAAAAGTAAATTTTCGAAAAGTTGAGAGCAAAATCTTCAATATGGTGTGCCATAACATATAGTTCAGCTAATCTTGACTATTTGGCCCCTCAACACCATTCCAAACCCATTTTTCCCACAGTGTTGTGATATTTTGAAAAATTGTTAAATGAAAGTACTACACTCTATTTACCAAGTACCTACAATAATTACCCCCTGGCTAGTATCTTTCAACATTAACATGTATTTTTAGTAATAAAATGTTGTTTCTCTCTCAAACGGATTTTTAAGAATATTTTTAGTCCAAGCAGGAATAACCCTTTGAATTTTTGCTATTGATATTGATTGAAGGTTTGCCTTAAAGTTGCGTATATTTTTACTTAACCCTGTATCGGAAAGTTTCATAACCACCCATTTTTTTTTATCAAAAAATCACACATCCCGGTAAGAGTCAGATCCACTAAATGATAATTCAATCAGCTACTTCACCAGAATATCACAAATTATCTAGCAATGAAAATTATTTACAAGCGACACACCTCGTCGTAATGAATTCAATGATAATGACTTTGTTTTTGCGGAATGAATACCTAATTATTATCGTGATGTAATTTGTTTTTCATGCTGGATGATTTTTTAGCATAACAAGCCATCAAGTTCTTCCACGTGCAGCTGAAGACGTTGCAGACCTTCTGGTACGTAAACTGAAGAACCCTGACGCATACCTCGGAATGTTTTTTAGTGTGCCTGGTCCTTAGATTTTTGGTAATTTGGGTTGATATTATTTTGAGTTAGAAATCACCCTGTTTACGTTTCCTATGCCATGATCTCATCAGTGTAATGAATTCAATAATAATTTGCTAGGTGTGTTTGTTTATCACGCTCGATCATCGATTAACATAATATCATTGCCATTATGCAGTTCAATAACAAGTGCTCCAGACCTCCATGATCGCATTGATATTTACGTAATTATTCCAAATCGTGAGGTGAAAGTGTTTGTCTATGATCGCACGTAGTTCATTCTGTTCAGCAAGTTAGTGTTATCAAGTAGTGTTCTGCTAAGTGGTCGTCTGAGGCAACTGGATAAAATGGGGTGAGTTTATTTGTATTTTTGTGATTAGTACATTAAAATTGGGTATTGTGAATACCATTTCACCAATAGGAAGTCTGAAAAAATGGAACGAAACAGGTCGTAAAAGGCTTGCGAGATACAGGGTGGTTGTTTTCATTGCTAGATAATTTGTGACATTCTGGTGAAGTACCTGATTGAATCATTATTCAGTGGATCCCAGTGGCACCGAGATTTGTGAAAAATAACATGGGTGGTCATGAAACTTTTCGATACAGGGTTAAGAAAAAATATTTACAATTTTAACGCAAACCTTTTACGACCTTTGTTTATGGAAATTTTTTTTCCTTGAGACATCAAGTGCGTCCCACATATTATAAAATACCATGGTGTTCATCAATAGCAAAAATTCAAAGGGTTATTCCTGCTTGGACTAAAAATATTCTTAAAAATCCGTTTGAGAGAGAAACAACATTTTATTACTAAAAATACATGTTAATGTTGAAAGATACTAGCTAGGGGGTAATTATTGTAGGTACTTGGTAAATAGAGTGTAGTACTTTCATTTAACAATTTTTCAAAATATCACAACACTGTGGGAAAAATGGGTTTGGAATGGTGTTGAGGGGCCAAATAGTCAAGATTAGCTGAACTATATGTTATGGCACACCATATTGAAGATTTTGCTCTCAACTTTTCGAAAATTTACTTTTTAAGAGCCAAAACGGCCTAATAGTGAAGATTTATCAGAACTATATGTTATGGCACACCATTTTGAACATTTTGCTCTCAACTTTTCGAAAATTAACTTTTGAAGAGCCAAAACGGCCTAATAGTGAAGATTATCAGAACTATATGTTATGACACACCATATTGAAGATTTTGCTCTCAACTTTTCGAAAATTTACTTTTTAAGAGCCAAAACGGCCTAATAGTGAAGATGTGAGTGGACTCCTAGTATAACATTTCTTGATAAGTGCATATAACGCCTTGACACGTATCGAAATAAGACAAAGTTATTGCATCACCTTTTCCAAAAAAAAAAGGACTCGTCGTGATTAGTGCTGCTCATTCTACCCCCTCCACTACTATTTTCGATAATGAGCTCATCCTTGGTCGAATACCCTGATAGCACTAATAATCAAACTTCATTTCCTGCTCAGTCTTCGTGGTGAACGGTTGCTCTCTCTCTGTGTGTAAGAAATAATTTGAATATTTATTTTGGGAATTTTGACTTTTTTGGCGAATTTTTAACGCAGTTTGCATACAACTTGTTTATTGGCTTATATTGTGTTAGTTTTTCAGGATTTTTGACGGGATTTTGAATTTCTTGATAATATTGAGTTTTTGGAGTGCTGATTTTTTGAAAATTACAAGCGTTACATCTCACCGCCACTACTCTCAGTTTGCTTTCTCTCTCTGTGTAAGAAATAATTCGAATATTTATTTTGGGAATTTTGACTTTTTTGGCGAATTTTCAACGTAGTTTGCATACAACTTGTTTATTGGCTTATATTGTGTTAGTTTTTGAGAATTTTTGACGGGATTTTGAATTTCTTGATTGAGTTTTTGGAGTGCTGATTTTTTGATCAATCGTTGCATCTCACCGCCACTACTTTCAGTTTTTCTATATATAGTTGCGCTTGCTTTGTCTATCATCATTCGACGATAGTGGGATTTATTTGAGTGTAAATTTTTTGTCATCATGGAAAAATTTGTAATCGTTAAAGATGTGGTCAAGAAGAATTATCGCTTCGGCGTACAGGCTCGTACTTTAGAGTTCAATATAAAACCTATTCCTCAAGGCAGGGAACCAGTGGCCTATATCAAGGATGCAATCACCGAAATTGTTTTGAAAGGCACTGAAGGATTGCATCCGACCGATAAGGTAGGATTCTCATTTTGTTCCAAAGATTTCGCGAGGGGACCAGGGTGGATAGCCTTCAAAAATGCTGCAGATGTTTCCGTGGACGATCTATTTGAGAAAATTTCGTCCATTTATCAATCGAACTCTTGTGGCCTGAACACCGAGACCTTTTGTCTCAGTGTAACATCTTGTAGGTTACCTGCTGGCAAGGGAAGAGAGCACTGCTACAACTCTTTTGACGAAGAGTGTAGCAAACGGAAGGGAATAATGATCATCAAAAATAAAGATAATTTATGTCTTCCTCGGGCTCTTGTGTTAGCTCAAGCTCTCGCAAACAAAGATCGTGAGCTGAAAAGGGTCCGACAAGACATCGGCAAGTTGCAGGGGCAAAGAGCGCAAGAATTGTTGGAAGGTGCAGGGGTTACTGTACCTACAGAGGGTTGCGGAATACCTGAGTTACAACAATTCCAGCAATATCTCTCATCATACAAAATAACTGTTTACCAATATGGAAACAAGGGCCGTAACATTATGTTCAAGGGCGGGGCTGAGGGTCTCTCGTTGAATTTACTCCATCATGAGGGGCACTTTAATGTCATTACCTCACTCACTGCCGCCTTTTGCTGCAGTTATTACTGTGAGGAATGCCATGCTCCTTATGAGCATCGAGACGAGCATCGTTGTGGTGGTACTTGTTTCTCGTGCCAAGGATCGCCACCATGTCCTAAAAATAGTGTAAAAGTTCCCTGCGAGTCTTGTAAGAGATCTTTCCGTGGACAAGGTTGTTTTGATAACCATATTCAGAACGGGGTTTGTGATAAGATTAGACGTTGTGAGTTATGTTTTAAAATTGTCCCCACCAATAGAACTCACACCTGCGGAGAGATCTATTGCAAGATTTGCAACAAACACCAACCTTCTGGACATTTATGCTTTATTCAGCCCGACACGAGAGTACCCAAGACTGATGATCTCTTGTTTGTCTTTTATGATCTGGAGACTCGTCAGGAGAGGGTACAAGCCGACGGATCTCTTCTTCATGAGCCCAATCTGTGTGTGTTTCGTCAATGTTGTGACGTCTGCATCGATACCACACAGCAAATTTGTTCGAAATGTGGGGTTCGTTTGCAAATTCTCAAGTGTAACGACCCCATATCTCCATTTGTTGATCATGTGTTGACAATAAGGAAGAAATTCAAAAATGTCATCGTCATTGCGCACAACGGTGGAAAATTCGACCACGCGTTCATTTTGAATTATATCTTAACCAAAACGTCCCCAAAACCTGATCTTATAATGAGAGGTACACAATTGATTTCCATGACTGTTGGAAATGTCAAGTTCTTGGACTCTCTCAATTACTTCCCAATGGCCCTGGCAAAACTGCCTAAATCTTTCGGATTCTCTGAATTGAAGAAGGGATATTTCCCTCACCTCTTCAATCGTATGGAGAATCAAAACTACAAGGGCCCTATTCCTTCTCTGGAGTTTTATACTCCTGACAATCTCATTTCAGATGCTCGAGCATCTCTCATGAAATGGCATTCTGAAAGAGTAGCTGAAAATTATGTTTTCGATTTCTCTCGAGAAATCATAGATTATTGCATTTCTGATGTAGATATTCTGACCAAGGCCTGTTTGAAATTTCGACAGCTGATGCTGTCTGAAACTAATGTGTGTCCTTTCACAGAAGCAGTAACGATCGCTTCGACATGCAATAAGGTTTTCCGTAGGAATTTTCTCAAACCAAACACCATAGGTATCATTCCCAAGGGTGGTTACAGACATCGTGATAATCAATCTGTGATAGCCACCCAGTGGTTACTTTGGGAGGAGAAACTACGGGATATAAAAATCCAACAGGCCTGCCGATCTTCAGAGGCTCTTATCGGTAATCTCAAAGTTGATGGATACTCTGACGAGACAAAACAAGTTTTCGAGTTTGAAGGCTGTTTCTATCATGGTTGTCCCCGCTGCTATACTGATCAGAGAGATATCCCTCTCAGAAACTGTCCTTCCGAAACTATGAATCATCGTCATGACACAACCATTGCCAAAATCAATAAAATCAAATCCTTAGGGTATGAGGTTATTGAAAAATGGGAGTGTGATTTTCGCAGGGAACTTTCCAGCAGTGACGAACTTTGCAACTTTGTCAACGATCATCCCCTGCTTAAAAATCTACCCCTTGACCCTCGAGATGCTTTCTATGGTGGCCGAACGGGAAACATTGTCGAATATTACAAGGCCGGGGCTGGCGAACAAATTAAATACGTTGACGTTTGTTCGCTCTACCCATGGGTGTGTAAATATGGCAAATTTCCTGTGGGTCATCCGAAAGTACTTGTTGGCGAGGAGGCATCTACTGTTCCTCTTTCCTCTATCTCAGGTCTCGTTAAATGTGCGATTCTCCCACCTCAAGATCTTTTTCATCCTGTTTTACCACAGAAAATGAACAACAAGTTGATGTTTGTTCTTTGTCGTGCATGTGGTGAAAATTATAATAATAGTAGTTGTCATCACACTGATGAAGAGCGAACATTAACAGGTACATGGACTATTGCCGAAATATTGAAAGCCCTTGAGGTGGGGTATCGAATTATCGAGATCAAAGAGATTTGGTCTTACGATACTGTACAATTTGGTGAAAATGTATCAGGCCTATTCACCGATATGATGAACAAATTCATCAAGATTAAACAGGAATCATCAGATTGGCCTAAAAATTGTAAGACCAAAGAGGAGAGAGATAGGTACATTGAAGATTTTCTACAACGGGAGGATGTTTTGTTGGAATATTCTAAAATAACTGATAACCCCGGTTTGAGAGCACTGGCCAAGCTTATGCTAAATTCCTTCTGGGGTAAGTTTGGTCAGCGTGAAAACCAACCGAAAACTTCAATCATCAATCAGCCCTCGGAATTCTTTTCAATGATGACGGATCCTTCCCTTATTGTCAATACAGTACTCCCAATAAACGAGGATACCATCGTTGTTAATTGGGAGTATAAGGAGGAAAGCTATGACACTCTTTCCACAGTCAATGTGGTGATAGCTGCATATGTAACAGCCTTAGCTCGACTGAAGCTTTACAGCTATTTACAGCAACTTGGGGAAAGGGTGTTGTACTATGACACGGACTCTGTTATCTATGTTTCCAAGCCAGAGGAATTTGACATTCCTACTGGTCAATTTATTGGTGATATGACCGACGAAATGGAATGTTACGGCCCTGGTTCCCATATCACAGAGTTTGTATCTGGTGGCCCGAAAAATTATGCCTATAAGCTATGGTCAACCAAGGAACAAGAGTTCAAAGTTGTTTGCAAAGTGAAAGGAATTTCTCTCAACTATGCTGCTTCACAGCTTGTTAACTTTGAATCGATCAAAGATATGATTCTGAACCCTGGTGCCCCTATCGAAATTTTGAGCAAACAGTTCCGCCGAACCAAAGAACATGAGGTCATCACAGTTGATATTTCCAAAAAGTACAAGCCTGTAAGCTTGAAGCGGAAATTTCTCGAAGATCACACTTCTGTACCTTACGGTTTCAAAAAGTGGAAATCATTATAATTTTTCAAATCATCGTCCTTTCTTATTCATCAGACAGAGGTAAACAAATTACGATTTAAGCTTTCTAATCCTGTACAAAATTCGATAAAAAGTAGCCAGCGCAGAACTAGAGAGATAACGAGCAATCGTTATCACGACCGGATCTTTTTAGTGAATTCAAAAAATCAACCGTTTTCACGGCTACTCTGAAAATCTGAGGTGAATAGTTCAATAAAAAAAAAAGACCCAACCATCTGGCAAATTAAAGAAGTGTTTCTATTGACTTAGAAATCGATCTTCGTGCAGCTAGAAATAGAACAAAACTGCTCTGATTTCATATCAACAGTCAACTGTTCTAAAAACAAAAAAAAAAATAACAAACACAAAAGAGGCATTATCTGAAGTGTTTCTATTTAGGAATGAATCTTCGTGCAGCTAGAAAAAAACTGCTCTGATTTTATATCTGTCACCTGTTCTATAATGAATTATTCACCCCAAATCTTTAGAGTGTGTGGTTTTTGTATATACCTACAGGGGATTGTTTTCCACATAAAAAAAAAAGCAAAATGGATCAGCCACTCTACCTCTTGGGTGATCTGGAAACGAGTGCAATTTTTATATTTTCCTATGTCAGTGTGACAGCTCTTCAGTATTTCGTCAGCTCTCCAACAGTACAGACGTAATCAGCAATGCCAAACTGTGACTGGGGTAGACCATGCAATTGCAGTGACTGCAAACCTAGTTTCTGCTCTTTCTGCCGCAAAGAGGGAGTTCGTCATGTGATCGAAGACTACACCACTGATAGAAAAGGGATAGGCGCCTACATTTTCACAGCATGGTGTGAAGATTGTTTCAAGAAAAAAATAAAATGATTATTTTGTGATTATCTCATCTGTCAATAAAATATTTGATAGGTATCCACATCTTTTATTGACCCCATTACACCCATTACTTTACTCAAATATGTAGGCAGTTCAAATCAAGACATAGAAAGTTCCAAAATAAATGCATCTTTGGAGAAAATCTCCACATTATGTATACTTTATAAAACTTTTTCTATAGACTCTCTATATACCCAGACAACTGATAACATCCAGTATACTAATTTAAAAACGAAAAACATTTTCTGAATGACTATATTTTTCAAACCTAGATAACCAAAAGCACCCTGTATATACCATCAACTACATGGACATTTCGAATGAAAAATCCCAACTTCTTTTATTAGCTGAAATCTAGCATAATATTAAAGAAAGACCTAATGTTTTACCGAACACCCTGTATTCAAATAAAATTCAATTTCTGTAATTAGCTGAGAATCAGGCAAAATATTAAACGGAAAAATCTCATGTATTCAAATAAAATTCAATTTCTGTTATTAGCTGAGAATCAGGCAAAATATTAAACTGAAAAATCTCAATGTTGCACGAAACACCCAGTATTTAAATTTCTTTTCACAGAGATCAATCCATGCTAATTGGTGAGTGACTTTTTATAGAACAGATATGTAAAAGAGTTTATCCTTGACTTCAATTGGTATTTCAACACAGGATGTGAGAATTTATCTCAAGTATTTGTTAAGCAGAAAGTCCAGAAAAATGAAGTTACGTGTTTTTACGAATTACTTTTCTGAATCCTGAAGAAACCCTTCCATCCTGCGAAAATTTCGTTCTCCAATGGGCCACCCGATTCGCTGTATAAGGTACAACAAGACTTTTTTTTTGAAGCCCTGTTTAATTGAAATGTTGTGAAAAATGTGACTCGTTTTTTTATTCCATTAGTCTACAACTTGACGTCAAACTAGTAGCATATGAAATATTTTGGCTCTGCTCGAAAAATCATGAAGTCTGAAATAGCTGTGCTATTGGAGTTTATAAAATCTCCCGCTTTGACTCTGACGAAATTCACTGAACAAGAATTGCAGTACATTCCAGTAGAATGTCTAATTGAATATGCAGATCCTTATGGGCTATTGAGGGTGTGGCACAAACTTCCTCAAGAATATCGCAGCAACTTTAACCTACAAATCAAACTGCCATGCTTCGTTCATTATAATCGTCCCGATTGGACCACACACCGGGATGGACCGCCATCTTCTCAAGAGGCATGCCATTTTTGTAGAAAAGGATTACTTAAATAAAATAGTTCGTTATGATATATCCTTGTTTTCGTATCCTTCCACTCTACCCCACATACATCATATCGCAAACACCATCTGTCATACGTCATGTCATACTTCAAACTCCATATGTATCAAATACCATACGTCAAATGTCATACGTCATGTCATAAGTCAAAGTTCAAATACCATACGTCATGTCATATGTCAAACATACGAACACCTACTGGTCAAGCCACTGCGCCATCTACCGGTGGAAGTAGGTACATGTTACAGCGTTCCTTACGTTCGCACTGGAAGTGGGTGGGTAATGTCATATGTCAAACGTCAAACATCATGTGTCATGTTTCAAATATCAAATGTCATACGTCATGTCAAATGTCATGTCAAATGTCATGTCAAATGTCATGTCAAATGTCATGTCAAATGTCATGTCAAATGTCATGTCAAATGTCAT
Organism: Phaedon cochleariae; assembly: GCA_918026855.4. Lineage (NCBI taxonomy): Eukaryota > Metazoa > Arthropoda > Insecta > Coleoptera > Chrysomelidae > Phaedon > Phaedon cochleariae. The sequence goes on from OU896711.1 coordinate 59,587,508, forward strand.
GTCAAATGTCATGTCAAATGTCATGTCAAATGTCATGTCAAATGTCATGTCAAATGTCATGTCAAATGTCATGTCAAATGTCATGTCAAATGTCATGTCAAATGTCATGTCAAATGTCATGTCAAATGTCATGTCAAATGTCATGTCAAATGTCATGTCAAATGTCATGTCAAATGTCATGTCAAATGTCATGTCAAATGTCATGTCAAATGTCATGTCAAATGTCATGTCAAATGTCATGTCAAATGTCATGTCAAATGTCATGTCAAATGTCATGTCAAATGTCATGTCAAATGTCATGTCAAATGTCATGTCAAATGTCATGTCAAATGTCATGTCAAATGTCATGTCAAATGTCATGTCAAATGTCATGTCAAATGTCATGTCAAATGTCATGTCAAATGTCATGTCAAATGTCATGTCAAATGTCATGTCAAATGTCATGTCAAATGTCATGTCAAATGTCATGTCAAATGTCATGTCAAATGTCATGTCAAATGTCATGTCAAATGTCATGTCAAATTTCATGTCAAATTTCATGTCAAATGTCATGTCAAATGTCATGTCAAATGTCATGTCAAATGTCATGTCAAATGTCATGTCAAATGTCATGTCAAATGTCATGTCAAATGTCATGTCAAATGTCATGTCAAATGTCATGTCAAATGTCATGTCAAATGTCATGTCAAATGTCATGTCAAATGTCATGCGTCATGTGTCATTGGAGTGGGCGGGGCCTAGAGATCACGTGGTAGGTGGAGGAGTGGGGGTGTGCCATCCTACCGGGGTACCTACTCTCATCGACGTCAAGTAAGTAGTTTCTGTCTCTGCTCGCTTTATTTCAATTGCTATTGCCGCTTTTTTAATTTTCTCCAAAATGCCCGAATTACCCTTGTTGGTACGCAACAGCAATGGTTACTGCAACTTCGTCAGCAAATATTGATGGACTCAAACTGAGAACTTCCTCAAGATGTAGACAAATCAATTTGAAAACGTTTCAAAAATTTCGTCAAGAATTCTGAAATAGGCATCCAGTACAGAATATTGGAGCATATTTCGGATATTTACACTTCAGATAACTTTGTGAGAAATTGTATTTCTTGACCTTCCTAATTCTTGTTGATATCTCCAACACGATTCTTCGAAATATATTATCATTCTTTTGGTCGCATTGGTTTTTGTTTCCGCCTGAAGTTGATGTATCTCAACGATAGGGAGTACCATTCAAAAGCATGAAGTTGCGCTGGGTGGAAATGAAGGGGATGAACATATTATCATTGAATCGATACTGGTCATTAACTTCCCGCTCATTATCTAAATCGACGTATTTCTTCCGAAAATTTTGATCACCGCAGATCAGAATATTTTGTTGTAAGTTTGGAAATTAGAGCCCTGCATTTACAGTTTAAAGCTAATGAGAACTGAAAAACTTTCATAAATAGTTGAATACCCATTTGATCAATGTGTTCTTTGATACGTAATGAACGAATTACCAACGAAGAACTTGGCTTTAATCAACTAAAAAACTAGACATGATCATACTCAAGACGTGACATTGACAACTGAGTAAAATCTAACAAGACAGTACAGGGAGATTCATATCATTCTTCCCCTCTAGGGTTTCCATTGTCCACTTCGAAATTTTGAAGATAAGCAGGGGGCCTTCTGTTCCTGTGAGACCTCCGAGGTTCCTCTAACTCAGCCGGTGCCTCATCAGATTCCTCCTGTGACAAAATTGAAGGCAAACTGAGTTGTTCAGTTTCTTCAGAAGGAAGACATTCCTCAGAGTGATCTTCGTCATCGATAATTGGAAGTGGTGCTAATCGTCTATTAGACACCGTCACTGTTTCGCCATCGTTTCGTCTGATGAAAGAATATTGGGGATTGCTTTCGAGGAGTTCTACTTCCTCGACTATTGGCTCTGTCTTCGAATGGCGAACGTTCTTTTCATCAGTACAGGTCCCGGTGTCAACCAGGTAGGTAATGAGTCTCCGTTAGGGGATCTCCGTGCATAAGTGAAAAGCCGCTCATGTGGTGTAGTATTAGTCGAGGTGCACAAAAGTGAGCGTACACAGTGCAGCGCATCCTTCATTACTACTTCCCAGTTTTCTATAGGCAGATTCTTGGATCGGAGACTAAGTTGTATGGTACGCCAGAGAGTTCCGTTAAGACGCTCCACTTGTCCATTTCCTTGTGGGTTGTAGGGAGTCGTCCTAGAAGAAGCTATGTTCGAGTTCTTCAAGAAGGTTCTGAACTCTTCAGACATGAAGGAAGAACCTCTATCACTATGTATATATAACGGTTGCCCAAAAGTGAGAAAAAGATCTTTCAGGCAATTTATGACGGTGGTCGAAGTCATATCCTTACAGGCGTACGCAAACGGGAACCTGGAGTACTCATCAATAATTGTTAATATAAATCTCTTCCCTGTATTGGATGGTAGGGGTCCTTTGAAATCTATATTTATTCGTTCGAAAGGCGAAGTGGCTTTTATCAGGTGACCCTTGATTTTCATGAACCGTGGCTTTATTTCAGCGCATATTCGACATGAAGCCGTCATTTCCTTAACGTCGTTAGCTGAGTAGGGTAGATTTTTGGATCGTATCCAGTGAAACATCCTGGTGACGCCTGGATGACAAAGTGCATTGTGAAGTTCACTAAGCTTGTTCGTATTCATGTAGCTGCAAACTCGAGATAAGGCGTCAGCCGCAGTGTTTTCTTGGCCTGGTCGGTACATTATGTCGTATTTGTAGCATGATAGTTCCAATCGCCAGCGCAATATCTTCTCATTTTTGATTTTACTATTATGATTTTGGTTCAGCATGTACGCTACTGACTGTTGATCGGTTATTAGGAGGAAATGCTTTCCTATTAAGAAGTGTCTCCATTTCTTCAAGCTGTCTACAATGGCACAAGCCTCTTTTTCTATCGATGATTGTTTCTGTTCTGAGCCCGATAGCGTACGAGAAAAAAAAGCTACGGGACGACCATGCTGAGATAGTATAGCTGATATTGCTACTTCAGAAGCGTCAGTCTCAACTGTAAGTATTTCATCATCATCAATTGCTATGAGAGTGGCTCTTTTTATATCAGATTTTAGTTCTTCAAAACATTTCAGGGCGTTGGTCGACAATGGAAATGTAGTATTGCAAGTAAGTGGTTTTATCTTATCCGAGAATCTCTCCACCCATTTTGCATAATGAGCAAACAACCCTAAAGCTCGTTTCAGTTCGCCTGTGTTACTTGGAGCTGGAAGTTCTTGCAAAGATTTCAACCTCTGACTATCGGGCTTAATGGTATTGTTTTCTATTGTATACCCAAGAAGGTTGATCTTGTCCTTTTTGAAAGTGCACTTTTGTTCGTTGAGAGTTAGATTGTATTTTTCTGCTGCAGCTAGAAATGCTTTAAGGTTACAGTCATGTTCTATTTCGTTCCTGCCGCAAACCGTAACGTCATCCAGATATGCATAGGTACCTTGTAGTTTTTCTTTCGATATAACGAATTCTAGAGTTCGTTGAAATGCTGCTACCCCGTTGGTAACACCGAAGGGTATCCTCGTAAATTGATAGAGTTTACCGCAAGCTTCAAAAGCCGTATATTTCTTTTCTTGTTCGAGAATAGGTACTTGGTGATAAGCCGATTTGAGGTCGATTTGGCTGAACAATTTGAATTTCGACACATTGTTCACGATGGTCTCGATATGCGGCAAAGGATACGCATCTAATTCAGTGAATTTATTAATCGTCATGGAGTAATCTATCACTAGACGTTTTCGGTGAGAACCGCTACCAGCCACTAGGACTTGTGCTCGCCAAGGTGAGACGCTGGGTTCGATCACTTTGTCTTCTAGTAATTTTGATATCTCTATAGCAATGAAGTTTTCATCATCATTACTATAGCGTCTGCTCTTGACAGCGATCGGTTTGATGTCAGGTGAGAGATTAGTGAAAATTGATGCTGGCGGGACTGTAGCTTCCGTCACACTGCATATTTCCAAGGGCTTTTTCGGACCACCAAATTTGAATTGAAGACTTGAGTGGTCCTTCAGTAAATCATGACCCACGATAACATCAGCACAAAGATCATCTACGATGAGAAGAGGGCGTTGTTTATACGTATGCTGATTCATAGTGATTGTTGCAAAGCATAACCCTTTAACAAAAGAGACATGATTGAGGGATGCAAGATTCACAGTTTGTCTACAGGGTTTTTGTTGTAGCTTCATCAGACGAACAATCTTTCTGTCGATGAAGCTGACAGAGCTGCCGGTGTCTATGAGTGCGTCAACTTTATATTCGTTCACCCTGATTGGAATAGTCGCACTCCTTAGGCTCGATGGAGAGGCTGCGGAAATGGCGCCAGCACATGACTGTCCAGTGGCATGAGAGTAAATATCTGTCGTATTCTCGGCAGGTATAGCATTGCTGGTAGCATTTCCAGATCTGCATACACTCGCAAAGTGACCTTTCTTCGAACACAATTGACAAATAGCATTCTTGGCAGGACATTTGATTCTTTGATGAACATTTCCACCGCAAAAGAAGCATCTTCTTGTCGACTGTGACGACAAGGGTGCGTTCCGTGTCATTTGTGGAGAAGTCGCAGCTAAATCCGCTGACATCGGCACATCCTTCGATGAACGATCAGGTACGGCATTGAGTAGCGGGCAGCTGCTGCTCATTTCACGGGAATCTTTTTCGGCTGTTTCAAGAGCTATAGCTTGGTTAAGTGTTTCGTCTAGAGTAAGTTGTGAGTTCTCCAGAAGACGTTCTCTTATTTTCTTCGATTGAAGGCCTGAAATCAGGGCACTACGGATTGCTTGGTCCTCATGTTCTTTAGCAGTCACCGCCATGAAGCGACAGTCTTGTGCCGATAGCCGCAACGCTCTCGCGTAGTCAGAAATGGATTCATCTGATCGTTGTTTTCGATTCGACAACACGTAACGAGCCAGTATTGTGTTTTTTGGTTTTATATAGATACCTTCTAGTACATTTAGAGCTTCATCAAAAGTCTTGCAGAATTTGATGTGTTTGAATAGTGTGGCTGAGAGGTGACTCACTAGTAGTTTCAACTTCAGAGAGTCGGATGTATCTTTAGGAGCTTCTTCAGCTAGAAAATTCTCGAACGTGGATTTCCAATAGATCCATTTAGAGTCCGCATCGGAATCATTAGGTTCCACATCAAACTTATCGGGTCGTAGATATTTTGACATCGATGAACCCGCAACGGGTAGGCTATTTTCTTGAGGCATTCTGAGTTACTTTTAGTTGATTAAATTGATACGTAATGAACGAATTACCAACGAAGAACTTGGCTTTAATCAACTAAAAAACTAGACATGATCATACTCAAGACGTGACATTGACAACTGAGTAAAATCTAACAAGACAGTACAGGGAGATTCATATCATTCTTCACCCAAAATACCTGTGTTTGATTGGCTGTCCACTGGCCCACTCCTTTTGCAACACTGGTGATCGTTTTTCCAGCCGTTATCAGGATCTCTTGAACTTCCTCCAAGTTGGGTTTGATGCCAACTTTTGGTATGAGCAGCACGGAGTTGAGTACAAAAACTGGTGTTCTATCTTCCTTGTCTAACAACAACATCAAAACATCAGAAAAAATCGATCTTCAGTATTCCCATCATTGTTCCAATGTTTTTTCAGGTTTCTCAATATGCCTTCGATACTCTTATGACAGTTCACATTTCTAGCAAGTATCTAGTTGCATTCTTGGAATCTGATGTGGAACAACTGGAACAGATTGGGAGAGAATGAGAAAGGTGCTGAAAGTTTTTTGAACTTTTGGAGGTAATGAGTTCTGGAAATTCTCTTCTTGGCAAAAAATATTCATATACATATATTTTTCTTGTTTTATAATCAATTAGGTTTGAGTAGACAGTTGATCGACAAATCCCAAAATCGATGATTTGACGATGTTCTGAAGATTTCAATAAACTGGTAATCCACAGGAAGGAAGGAATGCTCGAAGTCATCTCCATTCCTTCCTTCCTTCCTCTGAAATATTTCACTCACTTTGAGCAATATGGACTTCTAACAAAGATTGAACTGGTAATTGTCTTATCATCACTAGATAGATGAATAGGTACCTACCTTATCCCTGAATGGAATCTGAATGCACCAGCTCTCGAACAGACTTTTTACATGAGTAAAAAAATAATCACAGTGGATTTACATCACTTCTTATTGCCATGAAACTATTCCGAAAGATAACGATGGATTATTCTGAGATGAATAATGTCACCACTATTATATCCTGATACATGGTATAGATATATCGACCATTCGCCATTCCAAAAATATCTTCATGATATCAAAGAAAACAAGTATCTCTGAGTCGGTTGACTACACTTTATATAAAACAATTAGGTTTCGGCGCAACGGCCATCATCAGACATGAAAAGTACCTCTGTTACATGATGAACTAACAATGCAATGTGGAGAACTAACATATTCAGGATATACCAAGATATAAAGCTTCAGGTAGTATAACTATGGCAAAACAAACATATTATGAGCTAAGCAATTCATCAACGAGATATCGGAGTCGGGCACCTTAGGAACATGTTTTTATATTCGGTAAAGAGCCAGAGGAAACTGACCCTGATGAGATTGAACATCTTATCAAGTATTGCAAGAATTTTTCTTCATAAACTACATAATAGTATACTGAAGGCAGCCATTTCAGTGATCAGAGGGCTACAGAACACGGAAATAAAAAAATTGAAGACAATTTGAAAGATGGGCCAAGACTTTGACAGTTAAACACGAAACAATGAGAATTTAGTGACAGTAAAAAACAATTGTTGCATTACTTGATGAGATGTTTAATCTTATCAGAGCCAATTTTTTTTCTGGCACTTATTTATCAAATTCAAAAACAATTTCCTCATGATCCCGACTCCGATAGTCCATAGTAATGCTACCTGAAGCTTTATATTATATGATATGTCCAGAATTTTTTACAATCTCCAATTGTATTGTTTTTTCATCATTTAACAGGTGCTTTTTATGTCTGATGATGATCGTTGCGCCGATACCGGTAACATGTATAAACTGTTTGTTTTATATAAAGTGTGGTCGACCGACTTTGGGCTTCCTGCTTTCTTCGAAATTACTTTGGACCACTTTGAGGTATCGATGATTTTCATGATTTATCTTCATGATAATTCTTGAGATAATTCATCATCACATCATCGCTTTTCGTCCACTCACATTCCATGGCGATCCGCTTGCGTAATGCCTCCAACGAACCTCTGGTCACCCTCACCAGCACGTCGACCACTTTCCTGCTGTAGTACCGCCGCATTTCCGCCAACGCGCCACGAACCACCTCTCGCATTGCCCTGGCCATGCCGCCGCTGAGGAGGATGTGCGGCTTCTCGAAACACTCCCACACCAACGACCAATCGGATTGCTGCTGAGAGGAGGTCGTTGATATGCCTGCATCACGATCGTCATCTGGAAACAGGACCATTTTAAAAAAAACATATTCAATGATAGGCTCACATGAAAATTCAATTTTTATGGAAGAATCAGAATTTTCGACCCAGTAAACCCTCAGATACCAATTTTGAATAGAATCGAATCATAATTCAGAAAATTGTCCGCCATATTGGATCCGCCATCCCAAATTTCACGATCAGGACAAATGAATTGAAATTCATCAACTCGAAAAAACACCCAGATATCAATGTTCACTAAGATCGGATCATATTAAATGAATTCGTTCGCTATATTGTATCTGTCATTTTGAATATCTAAAATTTGACCAAAGTATCATGATCTCCGAACGCGAAATCCTCCAGATACCAATTTTGAACAGAATCGAATCATAATTATAAAAGTCGCCCGCCATATTGGATCCGCCATATTATATCCGCCATTTTGAATATTTCAATTCTGAGGGAATAATCATCATCTCCGACTCCTAAAACCTCCAAGCAACAAAAGTATTAAACTCGTTTGCAATATTGGATCTACCATCTTGAATTTCTAAAATGTGGCGGAATAATCATATTCTTCAATCCCGAAAATTCCCAGATACCAGTTTTGAACAGGTTCGGATCATCCACCATGTTGGATCTGTCATCTTGAATTTTCAAATTTTGTGGAATGAATTTCCGGAAATTCAGGACATGATCACAAAACCCGTTCGCCATATTGGATTCACCATCTGGAATTCCGAAATGTTTTCTTTCCTATATAAGAACCATTCTTCTGACAAAAACAAACAAAACAACAAGAATAGTGAAGTCGGTCTATCCGCGTTCACGCTCAATGGTGTGACCGAGGAAAATAGGGATCCATTTGTGAAGAAGTGTTGAATTTTTTTTTTATGTTCTGGTTCCCATGAAAAGGGGTATCCTGTTATGTTCAGTGAACATCGTGAGGACCCTATAAATTCATATTATCGATCCATATTCACCAAAAAAATGTTAATAATTTTCATCTGAAGAATCGTAGAAAAATTAAATGAGTATTTTCTCACTCAAATTCAACATTGAAATTCCATCTACCTAGAACATCCGCAAGAACTTGTGACAAACAATGCATCACAATTGGATCTAGTATCTTTAGGACATCTATTATACGAATTTCAGTCTAGATCACAATGATAGCCTGATGGTGTGACAATCAGAAACTACCGGATTCTAATTGTGACACTTAGTAGTAGTAGTAGGAGTTCGTTGTTGATGTCAATGTGTCACAATCGTCATTGACGAAAATTCGTTATCTTTTCATTTCCAAGATCCGACTATTAGGTTTGAGAATCAGAATATCGAAATTCTTCAAGAAACCAAAAATGGCCAATTCGATATCACTAATTGACCTACCCTGTTATGCCATAAACTTTATTCCTTCCTAGTTGAATTTTAATCAACGGAATGAAACTGTATTCGTGATAATCAATAAGTCAAAAATATTCTGATAGAAGGGCAGAAAACTGTAAAATGATAATGAAATTCTCATTCAATATCACACTTAACCATAGTTATAATAACTGCATTCCACTTGTTTTCGATATGTTCTTCACATTATCAGTTTTGGCATTGCATAACTCATTGTCATTTTCCACTCATTAGTGTAACCATTTCTGCTAGATGTTTAGTAAGGACAATTTTCCTTTGTGGATCAATTTTATCAGTACTATGAATGATGATGACCATTTGAATGGTTGAAACATGTCTCAATCGAAAGTAATGAACCAGAATCAACTGCACATATTCCGCCAATAAACTTGTGGATACGACTTTGAGTGTTTGTCTCGTTAGAAAAATATATGTTCAAACCTTCAAACACTTTGTCTTCTGTTTGCGATACCCCGTCTGGATCTATTTGGACTCGCTTGACCAACGATAGGATTTCCTCTACAGCTTCTTCCACCATCAGACTCTTCTTGTGCAGCTCTGCAGCTGCGTTTCGGCACACCGTTTCTATGCTGCTGCAGAACAAGTCCGCAGTCCAAGGTTCTTCGCCTATTTCTGGCAATGCGTGAAGTTGTATGGTTTGCATGCTTTCGAGTACCTCCAGTATTCGGTTCATGTATATGTCATGGACTCTGTCGGTCTGAAAAATTAATACTTATTCCATAGCCATCTTAAAAGAGAAAAGCCGTGATTAGCCCAGTCTGGCAACAATGTTCAAAAGTTCAACCTCCAGTCATCCGCACAAATACGATATATGGGTTCTGGGTGTAACAAAGTGACTGTTTTTAGTTTCCAAGAGTGTGTTATCAATGTGGAATATTGTTGAAAGCCAGTGAAATATTGTTGAAAGCCAGTGAAAAGTGTAAGGAATATTCTAGTGATCGAGTTATGAATGGAAGAGTGTTTGTGTGTGTGTTTTTTTTTATGTTCTGGTTCCCACGAAAAGGGTTATCCTGTAATGTTCAGAGAACATCGTCAGAACCAAGGGAAATAAGTTAGGAATTGGTGTTCTTCTTGAATTTCTGGAGGTTATATGCCTCGGGGAACTTTTCACTTAGATCCCTTTCCGTGGGAACCAGAACATTAAAAAAATCATATAACAAGATGTCCAATCGTTGTTGTGTGAGAGGGTCTGATAAGTCAAATTAGGCTTCGGAAAAGATGTATGTTTCTGCAGTGTGTGAAGTTCATTTCGTCGAAACAGAAATTATTTATTACATATACATTTTCCCTTCCAGGTGGATGAATTCCGGAGAATTTGCTGAGATTCCCTCAGTTAGTTGAAACAGTAGTTTCCTTAATTTTTCAAATTTCTCAATTTATCTTTCCTCACCTACTAGGTTCATTATTAGGAACGAATCCAGATGCAGGCGTCTGGAATGTTTAGATATTCAAAATCAAAAAATAACTGATATTGCAAAATCATACTACATTCTCAATCACGAGCAGCTCGCTGGGAAAAATGCATTAATTCGATCATCAATCATGAGGTTTCCAGTCAGATGTTTTGCAAATAACTTCACAAGTTGTAGTATCGAATGGGATGCAGGTCCAAGTTTCACTAGGTGATATTAAGATGGGATTCTTCCTTACCTAGATAAGATTTCGCCCCGCACTCGCGATTCAGTCAGTGATGAATAAATTCGAATGATATAGTATAATGAAAAATTCTTACCAATATCTTGAAATTTTGGATTGCTTCATTGCCTTTATCGACAAATTCTTGCCAATTCGTAGACACCCAGTTGAGTTCAGTGAGTCCTGGCTCTATTTTCTCTGTCAGCTTGATCAAATGCGGCAACAGCAAAGGTCTCACTTCCAGCTTGACATTTCTTACCGTTTTCAGCAATTCGTAGATCAAAAACTTGGAGAAGACAATAATTCATTCATCAGGAAGCAGTGGTTTATATTATATCAGATATTTTCTTAAACTTACTTGCAAGGAATCCTGTACTATGCTGAAGTGATCCTGTTTAGCGTATAAGGTCAATGCTATCATTGGCACTGGTAAATCCATCTTCACCATCAGATCTGACTCTCTTATCAACAGGGGAATAGTGCTGTGTATATTTACTTTGAGTTTCTGATTCTCTGGACAAACTGCTAATAAGTTCCTCAGTAGGCATCTATTAATATCATTAACCTGGAAGAAATGAGTGTATTTATCATTATATAATTTCCCAGAAAGAAAAGAATCATTGATGCAATGATTTCGAAGTGAAAGATGAAAAATCTTACGTGTTGATTCATCCATAGTGCAACCATATCAGTTTCGAAAGCTTTCAACATAGTTTCAGCAGCCTTATGTTTCCTGGACAACTCAACAGTAGCAGGAAGATTCTTCAAAATGTGATGAGTGGTCACATTCGACAACAATTCATCGAGATGAGATACCAACGATCGTGCCCATTTGACTCTTCCTAGTAAAGAATTCGACAACAATTATTTAACTTTTTTCTTGCTATAAAATTCTAGAAATTATTGAGTATTCAATCACCTGCTATGGGCGGAAACATTCTTGGTACTGGAGGATCATCTTTCTGTTTTTTGTACATCTTTATGATTCTATCCACTTCTCTCTCGCAGTGCTTTAAAATTCTGTCGTACTTCTCATCCATTTTTGCAAGGGGAATCTTTTCACTCACCTAAATATAGGTAGTTCATAGCATAGTTGAAATGGTGATTTGATGATGATGATGTTTACATAATTTCCATAGTATTTTTTATAACTGTGTCACTAAACTTGTAAGAACCCATTCATATCATTTGTACAGTGCATTCCTGAAAGGTTTGTACAAAATCTCAGCACATAGTCCTGAAGTCAAAATGAGCCGATTCAAACTGCAAAAATGTATTCTGAGAAAACCATTTTTGTACTGCTGACCAAATTACATACACGGAAATGACGGCAAACATCTTTTATTCAAAATAATTTGAAAATTGCGGTGCGGCATCGAACATTCAAAACCAAAATATCTCGAAAACGGCTCGCTTGAGCGAATTTTCACTAGAAGTGCATTGGTAAGCGCATTCTAAAGGCCACAGTGAAAAAGTGTCCTCATTAGGGTTTCGCGTCCTAAAAAGCTCCAGGTAATCAAATTTTGAAGAGATACGTTCAAAAATGATCTTGAATCGGCTTATTTTCACCTCAGGAAAATGTGCTGAGATTTTGTTCAGACCTTTTAGAGACACCCTGTATGCATATGAAGAGATCAATCACAGATTCTAGGAAATAAAAAATAGTTCAAGAAGTTCACATAAAGATGAACCCAGGAATGGCCACCTGGGGAGTTATAGCCATCTGAGATGATGATGGTTTTTTGTGAATATTTTTGGAACCCTTTGTGTTGAGATGAAGACATTTTGTACATGTTCATTATTTTCCGTGCTTGATTTGAAAATTTTCAAAATTTTCCGAAATTTTTTATCAGGGGCGTGGGAAGTGGCGTTTCTTTCCCCAACTTCTTTTTTGATAAAGATATTATATTATAAGACTGCGAACTCTGGTTTTCAGCAAAAAGATTTTATTCATCACAATCTTCGAACTGTTCAATAACAGTTGATTTTTCTATCAATAACTTCCGTTGTCCTGGCACCGACAATCAAAGTAGCACCGCAACACAGGGCGATCTCTGGACTCATGGTAGGTTCGAAGATTGTGATGAATAAAATCTTTTTGCTGAAAACCAGAGTTCGCAGTCATATAATATAAGTAATATCTTTATCATTTTCTAGGCAATTTACAGTTAGACCAGAAAATTTGAACATATCATTTCTACTCAAAAATGATTTTCTTGTTTAGTATCCATAGCACTCACCGTTTTACATATACAGCGATTAGTACTTTTCCTCAATACCTACCATAATATTTTTAGAATCATCATGTTCAGGTAGAAGTTATGATATTTCCATATTTGCTGGTCAAACTGCCAAAAATTGCATAAAAAAAATTGGGGTAAATAATTTCCATATCAGCTAGACATGAAAAGTTATATACATATACATTCACAAAATTTCGTTATCTCGACACAGAGGGTTTCGTAAATATTTACAAGATAGCATCATCTCGGCCCCTTTTTCAGATGGCTATAACCCCCCAGGGGGGCATTTCTGGGTTCATATCTACATATACTTTTTTCACTATTTATGTACCAAGAATCTGTGATTGAAATCTTTTTATGTTATTTCGAGACACCCTGTATAGGGGTAGGTATTTTATTCACCTACTTACTTTTTCGAATCGCGTCAGAAATCTGATTCCTTGCGGAGTCTCCCAAACGCTGTCGAAATTCGTCTCAATAGTCTCAGCAATACTATCTCTCAGCAGATCGGTGTTGACCATAAAAGTCTTGAAGTCTTTCTCGAATTCATTATTTCTCTGGTTCAAATAATCGTATGATTTGTTCATTACTATTTGCTTTATCTCATTGAACTGCTGGATGGCTTCTTCTAATGCTGAATATAAAAAAGTGTCATTATAAATACGAGAACTCCATCTATTCATTATGATTTACCATCTCCAAGAAGTAGTCCTTCCATTCTCCTCTGGAACAATCCACTATAATCATCGATCAAATCAAACATGGATATTATTTTCATGAGCCTCCTGCAGAATGCATCGAACTTCCCGAAAACGTAGTTTTCAGAAAAATTGAATGGTTGTTGTCTAGGCAGGAACGGTTGATTTTTCACAACGGAATATGTCTTTCTGTATACTTTATTCAGTATTATGCATTGTGTCAGTTTGTCTCTAACTACTGCCCTTTCTTGAGACCATATGCTTTCTTGACCCCGACATGTTATGTAGTCTCTGCAAGTTTCTATCATCTGATTGGTTATCTAAAAGAATAAAATAGACGTTATTCAATATTGATTTATGGTTTTAATTCTCAAGGAAGTGTAATTTATTACTTGAAGACCAAATAACTGTGTTCGTAGATACTCCAGATTGTTAATATCTGCTTCAGCAATGTGTGAGTGAATGATTTGTTTCAATATAATTCCTCAATTTTCTAGAAGTCAGTAAAAATAGCAGCCTTTCGTGTATACATAAATAAACGTTCGGCAAATGAGTTATTATATATTATATTATATATTACTAGCTGACCCAGCAAACGTTGTTTTGCCATAACATAATTTCTAGAAAAAATGTTTTTACATAAAATCATTTTATCAAAGAACTTTCATTATTTTATTTATACTTCTTTTTAGTTCGGTTATCCATGACAACGGGATTCTTTAGTTTTTCAAACTATTCTACTTAGTCTTTACTTCTTTTTAGTTCAGCACTCTATATCTCTTCTTTTTTTCATTCATTTACTACTCACTCCTTTTTAGTTTGGCTATCTATAAAAACGTGTTTCATCAGTATTTCAAACTAAATACTAATTATTACAATAGCTGATGCTGATACCTGGCACACACGTTGTTTTGCTATATACATTTCCTTCTAGAGAATATTTTTTTAGTTGAATATTCATCAACACACTTCTATTATCTTGTTTTGAACTTCTTTTCAGTTTGGATATCAATGAAATTGTGTTTCATTAGTAATTCAAACAACTATTTTTATTTTCTACTTCTTTTTAGTTCGACAATCTATCTCGTTTTTTCAAACTATACTATCAATTCTCTACTTCTATTCAGTTTGGCCTCGAGTTTCATTATAGTTTTTCAAACTACTATTCATTACAAAGCTCTTCCACCATATTGGATCCGCCATTTATCTTGAATTTCCCAATTTCAAAGAATAAAATCATAATCTCTGACCCCGAAAACCCCCAGATACAGATTTTGAATAGAATCGGATCATAATTACAAAACTCGTCCGCCATATTGGATCCGCCATCTTCAATTTCCTAATTTTGATCAGAGAATCATAATCTCCGACCCGAATATCACCCAGATACAAAATTTTAATAGAATCTGACCATAATTACAAAACTCGTCCGCCATATTGGATCCGCCATTAAAACTCGTCCGCCATATTGGATCCGCCATTTTGAATTTCCTAATTTAGATAAAAAATCATAATCACTGACCTCGAAAACCCCCAGATACCAATTTTGAATGAAATCTGACCATAATTACAAAACTCTTCCGCCATATTGGATCCGCCATTTTGAATTCTTCAATTTTGATGAAGAAATCATATTCTCCGACCTCGAAAACCCCCAGATACCAATTTTGAGGGGAATCTGACCATAATTACAAAACTCGCCTGCCATATTGGATCCGCCATCTTAAACTCCCAAAATTTGACGAAAGAATCATAATCTCCGACCCCGAAAACCCCCAAATACCAATTTTGAATAAAATCGGATAACAATACTCGTCCGCCATATTGGATCCGATTCTCATACCTACCGAATACTCACAAAAAATTTCATTCGAATCGGTCGAGCCGTTTCGGAGGAGTTCGACCACTAACACTGTGACCCGGACAGGAGAATTTTATATATTAGATATTATGACTCATTTCTCATTTTATTCATGAAATCATACTATACCTTAACCATCAAGGCAGATGTTCTTTCAGATGTATTGTAAAACTGAGATACACTATGTATCAGTCGTACAGTTTGTAATAGACCCATGATAGAACTCCTCATCTTCACCTGGAGACAAAATAACTTTCAATAATAATAACTAATAACTACTTCAGCATCTGATTGTCGAAATAGCAACTGTAAATTCAACAAAAATAAGAGAGTAGATATCATTGAATGCTTACTGGGTCATCCAAGTATAAAGAATGGCACTTTGTTTCCAAAGACTGAATGAATTTAGCATTATCTTTAGCCTCGTTGTAGCAATATGTTATTTTTTTATCAGTGTCTCTCCATTCTTTCAAAATCTTCGAATGGGCGAGTTTGAGAAAGAGGATTGTCAGTTGGACTTCGCTGGAATTCACTTGATTCACTATTTGGGAAAATTGAGCTCCCCTTTTCTTCCAGTATTCCAGTTCATCTTGAGGTCCTACAAGGATCAAAAACTATTACACAATTTCCGAGAGTTGTAATATCGACCAAATGAGAATCTTTCGATATTATCATATCTCGAAAAAAAAAAGACATTATTTGTTGGTATGGGAAAAACGAACCTGACGAATCGTTTTCTCTCCGGATTTGTTCGCTTTCCTTCAGAATTTCGTCTAACCTCTTAATCCAACCTTTGACCCTTTGCTCTAGAGGAGGTATTTTTTCTGGATATTTTGCCATTTCTTTTATTCCATCCCCATCAAAAGCGGACATCATCGATTTTCCATCGTCAAACAGATTTCCCTCACCACACACTTCTTCACAAACTATAAAAATGAGTGATGTTCAATAGTAAAGTCGAACAGGAATCTTCATAAAAGTAATTGAAAAATAATCATTGTAGCTTTTTAATATACATAGACGAGCAGCATAGTGTGTTGATCCACTCCTGTACAAGAGGGATATACCGAGTGAATGGTATGATTTTCACAGGGTTCCACATACAGTGTGTCTCAGCTAGAATTTATCACCCCCCAAATCTCCGAATTAAAAATTCCTCGACCAGGTCGATTTCAATTTGGCGGGGGAACCATTTTTCTGCAATTATCATATTCCAAAGTTGAAACCTTGAAGGGTAACACTCAACAACTTTTGATTTTCGAACGGAACACTCTGTATTTTATTGCATTTTCAGATTCTCCCTAGAGAGCTGCTTTCATCTATGTATCACACTTGGTGTCTTGTTCAAGCGAGAGAATGTGTTCATCAATAATCTGCAGACCAAATCCCAATTGAGAACTCTGTTCCAAGCGATACAGTCTTCAGGAGAGAAAATATAATCATTCAACATTACCATTTCTCAGACATGTCAACCCTATGTTTTCAGTATTGAGTCGAATAGTAAACGTTTATACGTCTATTTATGGTCAAAAGAGCGTTTTGATTGATTGATCACCTTTCAATACACTGCAAAACGACCTCAAACTTGGCAACAGCTGGTTCTTCACCATCGGGCAGTTGGCAGCATCGTCTTCGCAATCTGCACTCGGATGTGCCAAGGCCTCCATGAACACGTGTTCTATGATTCTCTCTATAGTTGTTACCACTCCTACTCTATCGGCATCCACAACTCCGCAAAACAAATCCTGGAAATTTTTTAATTTCCCTCAATAACTATTTAGAGAAACGAATAACGAATCAAAAATAATCAAAAGTGAATGCAACGAAAATTATTCAACTTAAACTAGGGATATCCAACTGAATCAATAATAATCAAATCATTCATTTCAGTTATTTGGATAGTTCTTTCGAACATTGATTGTTATTTTTTCAATACTGCCCTGGCTTCTTCATCATGAACTTCAGGAGCTATTATTAATCTCCTCAAATAAACAGTGCAGGTATCGCACTTATTTGAAGAGAAATTGAATTGGTCATTTCGGAAACAACATGAGTCCATATCTGGGCTGAATCTAAATTTCGGCGCCATGATGATTTATACCTCAAAACTCATTAGTCTGAGCGAAAACAACACAAGTTACTGCTTCATAGCATGAGTGCAGGGCCAATTTGTTTTCCAGTCATTTCGAAAACAACATGAGTCCTGTCGTTATCATCGAGATTTTGTGTAGTTTTCGGAATGAACGGGTAGTGAATAAAACGGATACTGAAAAAACACGATAGAATGTATGTTCCTGACGAGTACTATAACTTGGTTCCAAAAGCAAGTAACAGTTTTAAATACTCTGTTAGAATGATATCCAGGCCAAGCCGGGAAATTCAGGATTACAAAAGTTGGTGGCCTATATGGTATAAGAAAAACACAGTATCTATGGAATCGGCAAAACTGAAGATACCAAAGGCCAAAAACACCCAGTTCACGGTATCAAAATTCAACCAGCTAATATTTCCTTCAGAATATACTGGTAGTATCAAAGTGTATGATTATACAGGGTGTCCCAACGAAAACTTTCCACACGGATTTACTGGGAAATGACAAATTATTTTCGGAAACGCTGAAACACGTCGATTTTAATTTCTAGGGGGACACATGTCAGTGATGAATTTAGTCACGCAACTTCATCCCCCTGACAGGGGCGACTACCCCATTGCGAATCATCATAGGGAACTTGGGTCGAGTGATACTTCATCTTCAAGCTCTCTTCATTCTCTATCCAAACGTTTATATTTTTTCAAAATCGAATGACTGGTAATTGAGATTAGTGTGGTAATAGGTTTAATTTCAATAATCAATATCGTACCTGTTCTTATCGAAATTCAATTTATTAATTGCTCGAAATGAGCCCCTCCTACCTCCATACAATGATAAAGTCTACTTTCGAAACTATTACGAACGTTTGCCAATACTTCTGGAGTTATTCTGCCGCACTCGTTTACAATTCGACCACGTAGTTCCTCTAGTGACTCTGGCGGAGTGGAAAAAACTTTGCTTTTGAGATGCCCCCATAAAAAATAATCCAACGGGTTGAGGTCCGGTGATCTAGCTGGCCACTCAATTGGTCCTCGTCGCCCTATCCAATGATTGGTATATCGTTCATCCAGAAAGTTTCTAACCGCCACTGCATAGTGAGGTGGTGCTCCATCTTGTTGAAAATGGAGGTTGTCTTCCGAATAATCTCCATCGTTTTCGATAATATCCGTTATCATGGGATCGATGGCATTCTCAAGAAGATGTAAATACATTTGTCCATTCAAATTATCATCTATAAAAAGTGGTCCAATAATATTTTTGCCAAAAATACCACACCAAACATTCAACTTCTGCGGAGTTTGTGTGTGGACCTCACGTATTAACCTGGGATTGGTATCGCTCCAGTAGCGGCAATTGTGACGATTCACGTTTCCATTAACAAAAAATGTACTCTCGTCTGAAAAACAAATATTGAAGAGCAAATTGGGATTTGTTCTCAGACGCTCAGACATTTCCTCACAAAACTGTTGACGTCTGTCAAAATCGTCTTCGTTCAGTTCATGTACAAGTTTTAGTTTGTATGGATGGAATCGATGTGACTTGAGAATTCTCTGAATACTCGATCGCGCTACACCTGACGCGTCAGCCAAGCTTCTAATACTTTGAGTAGGATCCATAGCCACGTGCCCCAAAACCGCTATCTCAACAGCCTCGTTCCTTATCAGACGTTCAGGATGATGTTTCTGGTTTCCCACAGACCCAGTTCTTTCGAATTTCTCAATCAACGTTTGAACATAGGTATGAGATGCATTTTTCCCTGGATGCCTTGTATTGAAAATTCTAGCTGCAGCTCTTAGACAATCATCATTTTTGTAGTAAAGTTTCACTAACTCAATTCGTTCTTCTAATGCGTAAACCATTGTCAGGCAGAAACTTAACTCACAGAATACGAATCAAATGATATTTCCAGAAGAATCATGCGAACTGTGAATTCATGCTGAGAACATACACGCAGGAGAACCATAAAAAACAGGTATTTTTTGTCTATGAAAAAGTCAACAGAACAAAAACTAAGAAATATGGTTTCCGGGCTTCAGTGCCGTGGTCGGTTCACCTCTGTGGAGGAGGTTCCTTTGGACGTTTCGCTCACAATTGGGGTGGGCATCTTCCGCTTGTGATGTTGTATTCGTGAATAGCGACATAAAACTGATACTTGGTTGAAAGATCTTCGCAATTAATAGTCCCAACCTGGCTACTTACTTTGTTTTGACTAATTTGTTTTCGTTTTTCGTGGGGTGACTGGATTACCTGACCGGATGGGATGTTGCTATTGTCTATCTGTCCACTCATTGAGTCTTAAAATAGTTAATAAATTTAATTTGAATAGGAACAGGTAAGATATTGACTATTCACATTGAACCTGTCAACAACACTAATTTCAATCACCATTCATTCTATTTTGGAAAAATTATGGACGTTTGGATAGAGAATGACGAGAGCTTGAAGATGATGTATCACTCGACCCAAGTTCCCTATGATGATTCGCAATGGGGTAGCCGCCCCTGTCAGGGGGATGAAGTTGCGTGACTAAATTCATCACTGACATGTGTCCCCCTAGAAATCAAAATCGACGTGTTTCAGCGTTTCCGAAAATAATTTGTCATTTCCCAGTAAATCCGGGTGGAAAGTTTTCGTTGGGACACCCAAAGAGGTTTACAAAAAACATTAACAATCATGCTTCATTTCGAAAACAACATAAGTATCACGAATTAAAAAATTAATAATCAAAAAACTACATGATTTATATCCACCTTTCGTCTTCCAAAAGTACCTAACCATAAACTACAATACGAATATAAAACAGCATTGCCTCCAGATACCCACCTAATTGAATAAAATGTTTTTTATGTCTCCTGAAAAAAAAAATTATTTGTGATTCAATTATATTATTGGCATTTTCCTTCAGAACTCATGTGTTAGACAGGAACAGAGGATGGATTTCTGATACGATCAAGAACAATAGTTTTTTATTATACAAGGGAAAGCAGTAGTAGATTTCAGCTCCAGACTGTGTTGTTGACAAAAAACCGTCAGCTAGAATCAACATTTTTTTCCGTCATAAAAAATTACCTTCTTCGAATAAGAGCAATACACAGTTGGTATTAGGAGGATGTGAGCTCTTGAAATCCATAATAAAAATCGAGGGCCTAATTTACAAAAGAGAGTTGATAATAGCAAAGACGAAACATCGATTTGAAAATCTGATAACACCAATTCGTTGAACAGAAAAAGTAACAATGAGAATGCTCAACTTGTTTTGTTAAATCTATCCAAATAGAGCAATGAAAAAATGAGAATTGAATCGCGAACATTCGGTTTCTTCCAAAAATCTTTGGATTTATTGGGAATTTTGCAAAGTCCAAAGCGGCGTTTCAGGGGCACTATATTGCGCAAGTTTGCCCCCATTTGTTTCAATCATTTGCGTTGATAGTCACCTTCTGGAATCCTTCTTCAGGCAGCTGTTTGCCACTGTTCGTCCTAAAAATGTAGATGCATATCCCAGTAAATGGAACGCTGACACCGTCAGTGAGGAACAGTTTCTTCTTGTGCGCAGACGCGTGTTGCGGCGTCAAGTTGGCTCTGCTGACGGCCGTCTGCAACTGTTTGCTGGTGCCCGGCTTGCTGGGATCTATCGGCTGCTGCTGCTGCTCGACGTCTTCCGCCTCTTGGTAGAACCACATCAGTTTCGTTTTCATGTGGGGCAGAAACAGTTGGTTGATCTCGTCCAGCTGGACACCGAGAAGAATTCAGTTATACGAGTTTCTATCCAGAAATTTCTTAGAACTGCTTAATGAAACATTTTAACCACTAGATGTCATCTGATGAACGTGAAAAGTCAACGTTCCCAACGTGAAACAGGTCACTTTTTCAAATCACTCTTTTTGTTTCAAAAAGGTCACCTTATAGATTCGACATGGAACCAAGATTATAGTTCATTTCACAGTTATACAAGTATCATATAAGTTCTACCCCTTCTCCATTTATCATCTTTGTCATAACACTGGAACACTTGTTCCATCAGAATCGTTAGTCGTCTACGGATACCTGATATGTGAGGACATAATATCAGCCCGCAGTAGCTCGTGAACCCTTCTTACAGGGTGATCATTTTTATTTTCAAAAAAGTGAAGAGGTTGGTGGTACTTCTAGAAATTTTAGGAACATATTTTTCGTTCATATACTCCCAATTCCCATTAAATTGGAAGTAAATTATATTGATGAAAGTATTATTTCATATTTATAATATTGAAATGCTAATCATTTGACCCCTACATGAGCGTTATTCCATTCTCATATAAGTGTTGTTTCACAGTCATATGATATTTTTGAAATGATGTACTTGATTACAGTGAAAAGGGAACTGTATGAAATCTTCTGAAGAGTATACAGTCAGAAGTAGCCAATACTCATGAAGAAAATAAATCCAGCACTGAATCATGATTTTTGAAATAAGCTGATGGCTTGATCATAATACAGAAAATTCGCCTTAATTTCTTATCGATCTGTGACAAAAGTAGCTGGTTGAAGTCAGCTCAATTATGTTTTGGATCAACACAATGAGTTTGGATTCACGTCAATATCTTATTTTTGAGAGGATTCACAAACTTTTCAAGGAAGTGAAGGTTTTTTTGAATATGTATAGACAATAATTCAGAATTATTCTCCAACCTTTTGTTTCATCGTGTTTTGGATTGAAGTGTGATCTTTTTTCGTCCCTCCTCAACACAATGGTTCTGTTGTATCAAGAGAAGATTCGAGTGTTTTGAGAAAGTATCGAATTTATTTTTATTTTCATTAACATTAATTCAGAACCTATAATAGAATTCTTTGGAATGATCTCCAGAGGCTCATTCGCCTTCTTTCGGACAGACACTCCTCTAGAACTACGATTTGCTTTTCAAGGAGAATTTTGGGTAATTGCCCAGGAAACAATTGGAAAATTGACTTGGAGGTGTTCGTTTTGTTCGTTCTCAGTAATTGTGTGCTAGATGTTTTAAGGAGTTGTTAATCGATAATTTCATGTAGATTCTGCACATTTCAAAAAATTCATACGTTCTCAAAACACACTTGTATTTTCTTTTCAAAAGAATATATTGAAGAGATCACATTGAAATCCAAAACTTGATGAAGATAAGTTTATTCACTCACTAAATCATCAAAATCATCCATATCTCAAAGTGGTCCGAAGTAATTTCAAAAGAAAAAGGAAAAGAAACAACACATAGTCGGTCGACCACACTTTCTATCAAACCTTCATTAAAAAGTAACCGATTTTGGCACTACGGCCATTATCAAACAATGGTACAGAATAATATTGGACTCAACATGTAAAACAAAATATCATGGTAGGTAATACACCATAGATGTACGAGCTCCACTTGGCAATTCTGACCACACACTCATCTCCACAACCTGCCCATTTTTCATTCCATCAACTGCACCGGCACCTCCACGTCTTATATGGCATTACAATTCAGGAGATTGGGACGGTCTCCGCATGTTTTTCTCCGAGTTTCCTTGGCATAGAGTATGCTTTGACTCTGAGAACCCGTCACAGTGTGCTGCGGAAATATCCGAGATCATCATGCTCATATGGACACATATATACCTCATTTTTCGAAAAGATCATCACCTTCGAAACCCTGGTTCAACAGAAACTGTTCTAGAACTGATGCCTTGAAACAAACAGCCTACCATCGCTGGCGCTAAAACCCTAACCTCGCGACTAGAGCAGAATACGTTGATGCCAGGAATAACTGCAGCCAAACAATAGATGCTTCGAAAGAAACATACAATGCCAAGATAAGATCGAAACTCATAGATTGCCCCAATGGCTCCCGTTCGTTTTGGTCCCTTGCTAAAGCGGTCGGAAGAAATTTCACTAATAGTTCATTTCCACCACTGTCCAAATCCGACGGCACATTAGCAACAACATCGCAGGAGAAAGCAAATATTTTTGCAGAGATGTTCGCAGCAAAGTCTACTTTAGATTCCCAAGGAAAACTGCCGCCAGACATTCCACCCGTTGAGAGTCGAATGCCCGAAATCGTCTTCCGTCAACGCACTATCAGGCGAATTTTGCTAGGTCTCGAAACGAATAAGGCTAACGGTCCTGATGGAATTCCACCCATTATCCTCAAAAAATGTGCACCAGAATTAACACCGATTCTCTGCAAGTTGTTTACCATCTCGTACAGGTCAGGTATTTTTCCATCATGCTGGAAGACAGCTAGAGTCCAACCAATCCCCAAAAAAGGGAACAAGAACCTGCCCAACAACTACAGGCCCATTGCCCTGTTATCAGTATTCTCCAAAGTGATGGAGAAAGCCATCAATATTGAGCCTATCAAATATCTGGAGAGCTCAGGAATCATCAATGATAGAGAATACGGCTTTCGCCGTTGAAGATCTTCTGGAGATCAACTTGCCTACGTCACCCATTTATGGCAAGCTTCATCAGAAAAACACGGGGAATCTCTAGCTGTCGCGTTGGACATATCGGAAGCATTCGACCGTGTTTGGCACGAAGAACTCCTCCACAAACTACCATCATACGGCTTACCACCTCAGCTATGCCATCTCTTATCAAGTTTTCTTTCAGGCAGATCGCTTCACGTGGTGGTGGACGGTGTATCGTCTGATACCATTGGCATCAATTCCGGCGTTCCACAAGGATCCATTTTGGCACCAACATTATTCCTGCTTTATATCAATGATCTGTTGGGAGTAACAACTTGCCCCATCCACAGCTTTGCAGATGATAGTACCCTCCATACTGCGTTCTCTTCCAGAATTCCCATTTCTTCCCAGGAAACTAAGAACTCACGTCGCAGGCAGGTCAATGCTGTCAATGAAGATCTTGCTGAAATCACAGCCTGGGGAACAAACAACCTAGTTGAATTCAACGCCACCAAAACTCAAGCCTGCATTTTCTCTAGAAAGGCGGAACTCAGTATGCCCGATATTGTAATGTCTGGCTCCACCATCCCCACCAAGCCCACCATATCTATGCTCGGTATTTCCATCAGCAACACTCTTTCATGGGATAATCATGTCAGATGCATCGCAAAAGCTGCTCCACAAAAACTCGGATTCTTGTTCCGTGCTAAAAGCTACTTTACACCTCAACAGCTTCTCATGATCTATAAAGCGCAGATACGGCCTGTTCTAGAATACTGTTCCCACATATGGGGTTCAGCACTAAAACATACGCTGATGCTCTTAGATTCCATCCAGAGAAGAGCCATTCGCCTGGTGGGTGACGCCACACTCACTCACTCTTTGACATCATTGGAACACCGTAGAAAGGTCGGCGACCTTTCACTTTTCTACCGATACTTCCACGGTAAATGTTCTTCGGAAATCTCTGCTATCATCCCTCCACTAGCAATACCAATCAGACGAACTGGACAAGCCCAGTCAGCACATCCTTTCGTTGTCAACCTCGAAAGATGTCGAACAGCACTTTATCAAGACTCTTTCATCCATAGAACGGCTAGGCTCTGGAATTCATTGCCTGTGGAAGTATTCCCAACAACATATAATCTCCAAAAGTTCAAAAAAAAATCCAATACCTACCTCCTGTCCCTATCCTCCCCAGGAACGCACGATGTTCTTTGAACATTATAGGGATTCCCTTTCGTGCGCTCCAAGCGATAAAAAAAAATATGCTTATTTCCGTCAACAGGAAGATTCGTCCAACCCGTTGACAAAATCAGCATGACCCCTACAATGATTTATTGTTCCATTGTCTGATGATGGCCGTAGTGTCGATACCGGTAACTTTTATTTTTTCTTTCTTTTGTTAATCACTCAAATTTGCCACTAGATGTTAAGACGTTTAGCGTCCACTAGCAACTTTTGTTCTCCCCTTTTAAATGATGATCCACCGATTACATTTGTTAGAAAACTCTTATCCAGGTTGATATTTCGGATAAAATGTTGGTAAAAATTTTACTGAAATTCAACATCAATCATCAATTTTGTTGAATTTGTTGCTGGTTTATTCTTTGACTGGTGAGTGTATTATAATATACATATTACCATATCTCCTTCGAAAACGTGATCCATGATTTCGCTTCTCGGTAGTCCGGTGGCGTCTATCAGCAATTGGAAAGTGAACTCCAAACGGGGGTCCATTTCCCCCCTTCTTGCTTTTCGTTCGCATTCTTCTCGCCGCCGCTAGAAATGATTTTCGATAATATTTGATCAGAGTGTATGTATTGTACAGAGCAACCTATTCTGGTTGAGAAAGCCAGGTATCTCGATTGTTGTTGAAGATAGATTGTTGAAGATAGAACATTTCGATTTTCTCAACGAAGATGTAAAATTAAAATCTAATCCCATGAAAAATTTCACAAGGAATCCAGTGGCACAGTCAAATTGATTTCGCCGGGTATGGTTTTGGAGATACGACTCAAACTAATGATTTCTCAAATGGAATGTATTTCATTAGCTCATTGAATTCCTTTTTTTTTTCCTACGGGATGATAAATAATGTATGAATACAAATTTCTCAAAAATGCTCCAAAATCACTGGAACATTGAATTTTCATTGAGGTTCATGGATTTTTCACACAAAAAAGTTTCTTTTGAAGGAATATGTCTTTCGAGATGTCTTTTGATTTTTCCATGAAGAGGACAAGTACAATATCAACACAAATTCACTAACAAAATACAAAACTTAGGTACCTGATAGCAACAAATCAATAGTAATAACAAGTTTATATTGTAGAATGAAATAAGCACCTGATGGAATATATACTGAAATAATTGAATTTCGAAGTTATTCAAATTGATGTCCATTATCACTGTCTCAATGCGTCTTAATACAGTAAGAGGAACAATAATTTCGAAGAACTTTGTGCAATAATAGAGGTAGTTTTGTAATGTAAGTAGTGATGACTTTAAATGCATTGAGACGTATTGAGAAACTGTGTGAGGGAACATGCGGACATCAATTTGAACAATTCAATGAATCAGTTACTGAATAATTTTGAAATTTATTTGTTTTAGTAATTATTCATTCAGGTGCTCATTCTATATCATGAAATTATGAACATTCAATTACCATTAATTTGTTGCTATCGGGTACCTAACCTGAGTTTTGGGGTTTTTTAGTTGATTAGTGTTATATCGTTCTCGTCTCCTTCATGGGGAGAAATCAAAAGAAATATTCCTACAATTGAAACGACGCCAGAAATTCGAATTCGATTGAGAAATTATGAAACCACGAGGAAAATAAAAACTTCCGGTTTCTTTGTGACCACCCGATATGTACATTCGTACTCAACCGATAATTCAATGAAGACGATTATTGTTATTATTATTATTATAATTACATTCAACATCTTCTCTGGATCTCCCTCATAGTCTGTTTCGGATTCTGACGTGGAGGCATACTGACCTTGAACACCGTGCACAAACATGTTTCTATATTATATCCAGACGATGCCACGAATTATTCATCATATAAACCAACTTTTTATTTTCGCGAGTACTTCGACGTGTCTTCTTCGCGACTGAAGTCATGTAACAAAAAGGGTTGAGGGTGGAGAACCTTCACGCTCTCTGATATCTCGTTGGCAAGGTGTTATGGTATTATTCGAGTGTGAAAACTATCCGTATCAGGCACCGGCAATTACGAATGCACATAATCGGAATAAACCCCAATCTAACTTTGCGACTTTGGAAAATGCACATGATTGATGTAGGTTACGGAAAACCCATAACAGTGAATGTATCATACGAAGACTTTGGCAAAGCCCATAAATGGAAGTGTATTTTTAAACTTGTATCTTGCAATAGATCAATACTGAACTATCCTCTGAAGAAGAGGTTCGTTCGTTTCAATTTTACAGAAATGTGCAACGAATTTGAACGAAAAAAATCTCTAGAAATCGATATCTGAGTGTACACGAGAAAAAATAAATTGTTGAGTCAAGCAAAATTTGATTGAATGAATAAGCAAATGAAAGTGTCATATATGCACGAAATATAATCTCGAAATGAGTAAATTTGATGTTTGAATTAGGTAAATATGTGTTGCATGAACTCTGGATCTCATTCAATCAAGCACATCCTTGAATTTTTCATGAAGAGATATTGAATTGGCTCAATCATTTTTTTTATTCAGAATAACAAGATATTGATTCATCCAAATATTCAGTTGATTCAATGAAATATTTGGTTGATTCAAAGAAATATATGGTTGATTCAAGAGAAACTATATTTCCATTCGACAAATTTTTTCATTGAACAAAATTCACTATTAATTCGGGAATTTTCTGAAATTTCACATCAATAGAGTAAACTGAACTAGGAAACTAGTTTTTACTTCTCTTCAGCTGATGCAAAACTATTTCGGATTGCTGATCATCCTAAGTTCGATTAATCAAGCTGATATTTCAAACACGAAGAATCAGGCATCACATATATGATGAATTCAAGGCAGGCATAGACGAGGCAAAATGATCGTCATCCAGAGGATTTGTTTCAAAGATATATTATCATCAAAATGATCATTATTTCATCAAATCAACAAAATGTTTATATTTGAATCAACATCGAGTTCATTTTGGATCGACATAATTTGTTTTTGAGAAAACCATATATTTTGTTGATGGAATTGATATTATATTGTTGATTCAATTAGACCACATATTCGATTTGAAGAAGCTGCTTCCATAAAATAATCATATTATAGCTGGTTGATTGACAAAAAATTGCTTAGTTCAACAGAAATGATCCAGGCATAAATAATTTGTTGATAAAACAAATCCTTTTTTTTCGTGTGCTGGTATTTCAGGAAGATAATGAAGAGATGATATTGAATATTATGGGGGTGAGATCTCAAATAGTCATAGTACTCATGTCATTGTTTGTGACCGTTTCCATTCCCAGCGAAAACTTCAAGATGACGAAATCAATGCATGTGATTATCCTATAACCATGTATTTGGAGTCATGATGAACTATCGATGGAGTGAAGACTACAAAATAGAACCGCTTCACAATACAAGAGAAGATAGAGATATTGAAACAATTGTCGATTTTGAGTTATACAAGATGTACCTACATAATGGGATTATATTGTCAATCAAAGAATCAAATATATTTTTGCACAAATATTTTGGGCTTCAGTAATCTCATCAGGAATGATTCAACGATTTGAATCGACAACTTTATTATATTTTATCAAACAATCAATATTGTGATACAAAAAATAGTCCTATTGAAGATAATGAGCTGAATATTTATTAGGAAGAACTCATCAAATCAGATCGAGAATATCAATGTGTTTCTTGAAAATTGAAGGAATATTGACTGAAATAAATCGTTCATTTTGAAATGAAAGGAAAAATTTCTCATTAATAGTTTCAAATCAAGCAAATAATTCTTTTCACTTGATAAATGGAATTCATACCCCAAAATTATGTTCTTACTGAAATCAGTAAATGGTTTCCCTAATATGATTCGATTCCATTCTCATTCTCAAATATCACAAGATTCCAACCATCTAAATAATTGTTTCGGAACTGAAATATCATCTTTTCAGTAGTAAGTATACAAACAAATTATAAACCTCGACCTATGCAGTCATGCTGACTACGAGAGATTATTTTTTTGTGTGTACCCAAAATAATACAATCAAAGAATGCATGTTACATTTGGATATGACAAAATAGACACATATTTTGTTCTCGGTTCGTTCTCAAATGTTTCATTTCATGCGTAGTTTTGCAATTTATTCCTCTCTCTCCATGATGATTTCGTTTTTAATTTTGCGTGATAATAATAATGGATTTTTTTTTAAATAGTCTAATTTGTAGATGAATGAAACAGCAGATTCTCTAAAATGGATCTCAAAATTTTCTGTTCGAAACTGGGCCTAAAATATAGTTTTATTCTAATCAGCTGTTATAAGAATTGAATATTACTGTATGTACCTGACAAATTTTGCTTGTGTTCAAATCAATTTTCTATCTTGGCCGTTTCATATATTCCTTCCATAAGAGAATGGTTGATATTTCCATCGATATTTCCTTCGGAAAATCAAATGAATGGCATCCATTCTATCAGAATTTCCACAATTCATTACACAGCAGGACATTTCCATTCATGCTTTCCTCTCAATAGTTCATGAAATTAGTTTTCAAATCTGACGTTCATAAAATTTATTGTTGAATTCAAACAATTTTGAGGGACGACTATGGTGCTTTTGTCACAATGCAAGGTAAACACTTAAAAACACTAACAGTAAAGTTCTCATTTTCTGTGTCCGAACTCGTTTCTAACTAATACCATCCAGCAGTGACTCTAGTTATTCCAAGAGACGACATCGACTTTTATATTCTGAGTATTTCTATTCTGACCTTGTTACAATTCGGTTATCCCAATAGACGACATCGACACTTACATTCTGAGTACCTTCGCTGAAGGATCTGCTGGGCATGGCAAGTCTTCTGATGCCCTGTAGCAGCACCAGCCTACTTCCCACTTTGGATTTTCCGCTCGAGGACCTTCTAGACATTTTCCAGGATTTCAAAGAAGTTCAACTTCTCTAGCACTCTTTTGAATTGGTACACGTTTTTTTCGTCAGAAAGAACATGCATGACAACGAAGTTTGATCGAATTCTCAGCCCTATATTCGTCACCTTCGGTGACACTTGCTGTTACCGACGTCTATCGATAGATTTTGTACATTTTTGTCGATCACGATTCAGTAAAATGCGTAATTCATTCTACAAAGTTGCCAGGACTGAAACTTGTCAAAAACTGGTGGTCAACAACAACTTATCTTACTTTTGTTTTAGAAACGTGTTATATTCAGATATCGAAATGAGTTTATTTCTATCTCTTGAAGCGCACGGAAAGGAATCCCTATACAGTTCGGAGAACATCGTGCGTGCCGGGGAAGAAAAGATAATGGAGATAGGTATTGAAATTTTATTAACTCTTGGATATTAGGTATATATCAACGAGAAAAACTAAAAGTCGTCCCCACTATAGTTCAATTACTTTTCAAGGATGAAACATGTTTCGGCTATTCAAATAGTCATCATCAGTCATTGTAGAATGGAGGTGATGTGTAGTTGGCTGCCCTGAAGACGAACAAATATGTGATGGGTAGAAGGACAACATTGAATTGCAAAATTGAAAATAGTTTTTTTTCCAAAAATCAAATAGCAACGCATTCGGAAACAAGACGAACTGTTCCAGATGCCGATTGCAATAGAATTTCTGAAGTGATTGGCTCTGCCTTTCCAGAAAAAAATCTATCAGAAACCAATTTTCAATTCTTCAATTTAAAGATGTCCTTCTAACCACATGATTTTTTCGTCTTCATGATGTTTTAGTCAATTCTACATCAACTGTATTGTACAATTACTGATGATGACTATTCGAATGGTCGAAACATGTCTCATCCTTCGAATGTTATCAAGCAGAATTGACTGCTGATTTCGCCATTAAACTTGTGGGAACGAATTTGAGTTTTCTTCTTTGATCATCCCTCTCCACTGCCAGTATGGACCACTTCAGAGGTTTAAGTATATTGTTCTTGGAAATTCTCAGTCCTTTCGCAAACAATTCCGAAGCTCTCCTGTTCTGTAGGAAAACGAGTTATGATAAAGAGTTGTCAAAGAAATTCCAAGGTTGACGATGAAAGGATGTGCTGACTGGGCTTGTCCAGTTCGTCTGACTGACATTGCTAGTGATTGAATGATAGCAGAGGTTTTTAGATTTCCGTGAAAGTATCTTTAGAAAAGTGAAAGGTTGCTGACTTTTCTACGGTGTTCCAATGATGTCAAAGATCTTGTGAGTGTGACATCACAAATCACCAGGCTCTTCTTTGGATGGAATCTGAGAGTATCTGTGCTGAACCTTATGATACAGGGTAGGGCAGCATAATTTCCTATTTTTCAAAAATGAATAAAACTCATTGTATATCAGTCATTTTTATCGCTTTTTCATAATGTAGGCGCATATCTGAAGTTTAGATTCACATGGTTTTGCGTTTGTCATGACTTGTCAGAATAACAGGTGTCGAGTTAGCAATTTCTCCCTGGATTTTTTTCTATGGGGTTTTTTGAAATCCCTATGTTATGTGAACTGTCCAAGGACTCTACAAGATTTGAAGAACAACATCCAGGAGTGAATTGCCAACTTCTAACGCCTGCTATTCTGGAATTTCATGAGGAAAGCCATAAATCAGTATACTAAGTGTATAGAGAATGGGGGAGGTCACCTATCTGATTATATCTCCAAAACAATGTAAAACAAATCTTGCGGGAAGGCGCCTACATCATAAAAATCGAATGAAACTGTTCTGATTTGAACGATGGGTTTTATAGAGTTAAAACAAAAATGTATGTTGCCGCACCCTGTATGTGGGTACAGTATTCTAGAACAGGCCGAATCTATGCTTTGTAAATCATGAGGAGCTGTTGACGTGTAAAATAGGTTTCTGCATGGAATAAGAGTCCCAGTTTTTTTGCAGCAGCATTTGCAATGGATCTGACACGATTTTCCCATGGAAGAATATTTCAAATGGAGATACCGAGCATACGTTGGACTTTGGGGGAATAGTGGTACCAGCAATTGATATATCAGGCATACTGAGTTCTGTCATTCTAAAGGAGATACAAGATCGAGTTATGGTGGCGTTGAATTCCAATAGGTTGTTGGTTTCCCTGGCTGCAAGATGTTAATGAACAACGTTGACCTGCCTTCGTCGTGGGTTACTATTTTCCTGGGAATAAATGGTAATTCTGGAAGAGAATGCTGTATGGAGAGTACTTTCATCTGCAAAGCCGAAGATAGGGCAAGTGGTCACGCCCAACATATCGATGATACGAAGTAGGAGCGATGTTGGTGTAAAAATTGATCCTTGTGGAGCGCCGAAATTGATGGCTATGGTATGATCACCATATGAAGCGATCTGACTGGAAGAAAAGTCCTTAGAAGATGGCATAGCTGAGGTGGTATGCCGCTTGATGGTACTTTGTGGAGGAGTCTTTGGTGCCAAACACGGTCGAATACTTTTGATAAATCTATCAACACAGAGATTTCCCATGTTCTTATAATGAAGCTTGCAATATATGGGTAACATAGGCAAGTAGATCTTCAGTTAATCTTCGATTGCGAAAGACATAATGTCTATCATTGATGATTCCTGAGCTTTTCAGGTATTTGATGAGCTCAATATTCATTTCTTCCTCTATCACCTCGAATATTACTGATAGAAAGGCGAAAGGACTATAGCTCTGGGTAGGTTCTTCTTTCCATTTTTGAGAATTGGTTGATCTATAGCTGTTTCCCGAACTCCGCTCCGCGTCGTTCGTGCAAATGCCGTCGCGTGTGGAAAAGTGCTACTTCCTGTACTTGTTAGATAAATAACTATTTTGAAACAGCTGCAATGATAGGGTTTGCTGTGGTCGGATGAAAATACGAAGCGCACTGGGCTAGCCTGTATAGTTGATAATCTATTCCTGACTTTTGGAATGAATATTACTTATCGAGTATGATAACTCATAATAGCCAATAGAATCAGCTGCTATTGACAATGGGTAGTGAGTGTGAACTATGGAGCAGCAGCTTGATGATATTATAACAAATTATAGTATAGTAGATAATAGTTATTTATGATATAAGTGCTAAAAGTGACAAAAATTGAATTTGTTGATTCATCTCTCTTGACAACTAACGTCAATAAATCCAACGAAATCCTTATCACGAATTATTCTTTCTCGTTTCTTCGTTCCTCGATGGAAAGTGCCCGAGAAAATGAATTTCTTCCGCCGCAAATTGAAGAAGCTGCCAATAAAGCTGTTTTGGAATTATTGCCTAGTAGGTCAAAGCGACAGTACGAGTTTTCATACAGACGTTTCTTGAAATGGTGTGATCAGAAAAATGTCAGTGGAAAGGAGGCCAGTGGAAAAGTGCTCCTGGCATACTTTGAAGAGACATAAATGATCATGACATAAGAAGATATCACAAGCTTGTGGCTTTTTTGAAGCGGAAGGGTGAAGGATATCGACCGAAAAAGTCAAAAGTATTGACAAGAGAACAAATCGACAAATTTCTCGCAGAAGCCCCAGATGAGATATATCGAATGCAGAAAGTTGCTGCGATTTTTGGTGTCTTTGGAGCCTGTCGTCGAGAAGAACTGTGCGATTCCGAAACTTCACTAGTTGTGCAAATACCAGACACAAAAACCAATGTGCAACGCACCTTTGTTTTAAGTGGTACATTGTATATGAACTACTACAAAAAGTACATAGCCCTTCGTCCAGTGGATATTAATCATTCTAAAGTTTTTATAAAACGCATTAAAAATAAATGTGCCAGGACTCCAGTTGGAATCAACACATTTGGTAAGATGCCTGCCAAAATTGCCGAATTTCTTAATTTGTCTGATTCCCATCTATACAGGGTGTCCGCTAAAAGGAGGTCAATCCATTAACCATATATTCCTTGAACAAAAACAATACGAGTTTCTAGATACCATTTTTCATTTTAGCCCTTCATATTCGATATACAGGGTGTCAAAGTTGGAAATTAAAAACAGTTTTTTCATAATTACTCGCGTATTTGATAAGATATTAATCTCAAAATTGGTACATTACTTCAGCACAAAGAGTTACATCGTGTGAGGAAAACAAAACAGAAAATAACTGTCAAATATTCATAATACAGGGGGTCAAGTACACACTTACCCCCATATTTTTTTTGTACGTGCGCTAATGACTTCAAATCTATTTTTGATCAAGTGTTCAATCATTTTTGAGTATTTTTTGTCTCCTGTCAAATTTCGATAAAATTATTTGTTTTTAAGATAATTCGAAAAGTGGTGGTTATTGTTTGATGCTTATGCGGCTTACGCTAATCTCATAATGTTCACATTCTCCTATTTATTTCTTCGAAATTGGAAGAGGGCGTAACATTTTACGTACGAGAAGGTGAATATGGAAATACCGGGTGCTCAGAGCGAATGTATTAAAATAATTTTTACAAAAAAAAATTATTGAAATTCAACACGTCTAAATGAATTGCTCGATATGACCTTCAATTTTTTGAATACACATGCGAGCCCTTTTAATTAAAGAAGATCGTAGCCTTTGAAAAAAAGATGATTTGCCCCTACTGGTGAGAGAAAATATGTGGTTTCAATTAGACGGTGCACCTCCGCATCTTGCTGTAAATGTTCGAAATTATTCGAATGAAATCTTTCCTAATCGCTGGATTGGTCGGGGTCAGGATGCTCCTGTTAAATGGCCACCCCGTTTCCCTGATCTCACACCCTTGGACTTTTCTGTCTGGGGATGCATGAAAGATTTTGTGCATAAGGTTCAGATTATGAGCGAGAATCATTCAAGAGACAAACTCTTTCAAGCTGGGGAGCACTTCAGGTTGAAGCCACATATTTTTCATAGGCTAAGATTTCCTTAAATTAAAAGGGCTCGCATGTGTATTCAAAAATTTGGAGGTCAAATCGAACCATTTATTCAGACGTGTTGAAATTCTATCAATTTTTTTTGTAAAAATTATTTAAATACATTCGCTCTGAGCACCCGGTATTTCCATATCAACCTTTTCGTACGTAAAAAGTTACGCCCTCTTCCAATTTCGACGAGAAAATAGGAGTATGTGAGCATTATGAGGTTAGCGTAAGCCGCATAGGCATCAAACAATAACCAGTACTTTTCGAATTATCTTAAAAACAGATGATTTTATCAAAATTTAACAGGAGACAAAAAATACTCAAAAATGATTGTACACTTGAAGAAAAATAGATTTGAAGTCATTAGCGCACGTACAAAAAATATATGGGGGTGAGTGTGCACTTGACCCCCTGTATTATGAATATTTGACAGTTATTTTCTGTTTTGTTTTCCTGGCCCAATGTAACTCTTCGTGCTGAAGTAATGTACCAATTTTGAGATCGATATCTTATCAAATACGCGAGTGATTATAAAAAAAGAGTTTTTAATTTCCAACTTTGACACCCTGTATATTGAATATGAAGGGCTAAAATGAAAAATAGTATCTAGAAACTCATATTGTTTTTGTTCAAGGAATATATGGTTAGTGGATTGACCTCCTTTTAGCGGACACCCTGTATACTGGACATTGTTTCCGACGTTCCTCAGCTAGTTTGTTGGCGGACTCTGGTGCTAGTCTTACTACAAGACATGATGGATGAAAGTCCAGTACAGTAGCAGCAGAGGGTTATATAGAAGATGCGCTACAAAGGAAACAGACATTGCAAATCAAATTTTGTCGAAAACTTCGGCAGATAATATTGCTCTCTGCCCTGGTACAAGCTTCAAGAAGATAAATTCTGTCACATCTACCAATGAGACTGGCCATGGAGTTTCGTATTATGATTGTAGTTTCGCTAAATTGTACTTTTAATTGAATATACACTTTATTTTGAATTACGTCTGCATAATTATTTTCTCATAAAAATAAATCACTTTCAGCACTAGTGCTAAAAGTGATTTACATTTGACACCAGTGTCATAAACTGACATTTTAGACACTGACAGCATGCGTCAAAAAATATACTTTCACTGACGATTGTAGAAAATTAATTATCACCTATACCTACTTCTTTAATAGCATTGAATCCTACTAAATCAATATTATGATCTTCGTGCTAGTTTCCTAGATATTGTAACCACATTTGATTGATAACCCTATATAGTATCTACCTACTTACCTTATTAAGTTCATCATCGTCAGCCATTTTGTTTGACACTAACCGCTTAGCAGAAACTTTATTGTTTTCACTTCCGCGTAATTCTGTTTTAATATGGAGTTTGCATGTTGGCCATAATTAGAACTTGAAAACGTACCGTCGAAGTTGGACAGTTTTCGAAAATTTCGTGTTTCAGTCTTGTCGATTCTTGAAAGACTGAAATTGATTCTCGAACGACATTTCGATGAAAATGCGGGTTGATTGGGCTTCTGCAATATTCTATTGAACATGTTTATACCGCAGGGATGATTAGTTCAGACAGGACCGTTTCGTCCCTTATGCCAATTCTGAGATATCAAAAATCATTATCATTTTCTAATCTTATCTAGGCATTGGAATGATATTCGTTGAACCAAAACTCAAGAAGTAACTTCAGTCAATACAAGATTTTTGTAAAGGTTCCTTCTGATGCACATAAAGAATTTGAACGGAATTGTTGAATCGCAAGGAATGAACGTAGCTTTCACTGCAAAGAATACCACTCATAGGGTTCATAAGAACTTGAAGTGTTGCTGAATATATTTTCGGGACAAGTCACCCCTGATACGTTGGGTCAGGTTCGCACCAGATAGCGGTCAAGAATGCAATCTGGGACAGCCCTGCACTGATGAGAGCCAACAGCTCGAAACCGGTCTGCAGGTAGTCAGCGTTCCTGAACTACTCAGGCGCAGCTCGGCGCTTAGGAAGGAAACACTTGCGATTTTATTGGTTTATACGAATTATTGCATAGTTTTCGGGAGGAAGTAATCCAATATTCTGCGTGATATACAGGGTTACTGGTAATTCGATACGTTCCTTTGGTGATGTGATAGGAAAGGTGGTAGGGGGTAAATTAAACCCCAATATGCATTATGCAAAAGTTAATAGTTTTTGAGATATTCAATTTTTTCGTTTTCCTCTAAAAGGTAGACTTCAAGGGTTTGAAAGTTTGTTTCCCGAAAATCAGCTCTAAATTTTTTTCAAATTTCAATAGAATACAATCATGATCAACACTATGGTCTTATATGTGTGGAATGACAAAATTACAGAAATAATTCAGATCATAGATGAATTGTGGATACAAAGTCTTATTTTTGTTTGTGAATTGTGGATTTCAACCACATTCTAGCGGTTATTTTTAGAAAAATCTCTAGGCCACCTTTATCGAATATATGTTAAAACTTCCTTAAGGCACTATAGCTATATATATCTAACTGGGGACAAATGAAACCAAAAGTGCTTGATACAGATTTGTTATTTCAAAGAAATAGTATAAAATAGGTACACTTAAAAATAACTTTCAGTATTCATTTTCTGCAGTTTTTATTTTCGTTTATTTGCTCGAGGCATCCAAATAGCATAACAAATGTTCATAACCACCATCATTGGTCCGAAGAAAACCCTCGTTTGTGTTGATTAGACAGTTATTTTATAGGACCAACTTTTTTTTTTCTTCAACAATTCAATCAGGGAAATGTATAAATATTTTCTACAGCATGATCCACAGGAGCTTCTTGAGGATGTTCTCTCGCCATCAGAGGACGGATGATATTCCAACAAAACGGTTGTTCAGCGTATTATCAGCTGATCGTTCGGCAGTTCTTGGATGAACGTTTTATGATCAGTTGGATCAGAAGGTCAGGTCAAATAGATTGGCCAGTGCGAAGCCCTGACCTAACCCCCCTTGATCATTATGTGTGGGGTCATATGGAGGCGCTAGTTAATGGAACCCCAGTAAATTCCCAGAAAGAACTCATACAAATGATAACCGTCGCAGCCTTGAACATACAAAATAATTTGACAACTAGAATAACAAAGACGGAAATAAGATGACGCTGCCGAGCATGTATTCGTAGTAGAGGTCTTATTTTGAACAGGATTTGTGAAAAGTGAATACTAATAGTAAAAGTTTTTCAAGTACGTTTTTACTATTCATTTGAAATAAAAAAAAACCGTATCAAGCACTTTTATTTTCATTTGTACCCAGCTAGATAGCTATTGCATTGAGGAAGTTTTGACATATTTTTGACAAATGTTGCTTAGAGATTTTTTTTAAATACATAGTATTGAGATCCACAATTATTGAACAAAAATACGACTTTGTATTTACAATTTATCTATTATCTACATTATTTCTGCAATTTTTGCATTCCAAACATGAAACCATATTGTTGATCATGTATTCTAGTTGGAAGGTTGAAAAAATGTACGGCAGATTTTCGGAAAACTAACTCTTAAACCCTGGAAGTTTACCTTTTGGAGATGAACAGAATGAATTAAATATTTCAAAAACTATTAACTTTTGCATAATCCATATAGGGGTTAAATTCACTCCCTTTCACCTCCCCTATCCATCACCAAAGGAATGTATCGAATTACCAGTAACCCTGTATAGCCAGGAGAGTAGTTGTTTTCCTCTTGTTATCTACCATTTTCTTTCATTATATGGACTATTGTGGTAAAGACTTTGAGTTTCTCTCCCTTTGTGTGATGTTACAGAGAATATGGAATTGAATAATTGAAGTATATTCACATTAATCTCAATAAGGAACAGTATATTGTTTATATAAGTATAGATATTCATGTAGCTGGATCAATATAGGGATGCAGGAGAAGTATATTGGTATACTGGTATAGAAAATAATATGCAACTAACTACGTTCGGAAATCGATATAGTTACCGTGGTTTAGTTGGCTTGAAGCTGAAGCACTAAGTTTGTTATTTCATTCACTTCTCTGGAACACAGTAGAAAAGTTGGCGATCTGGCTCTATTTTATAGATATTTTCATGGACGATGCTCTTCTGAAATATCAACATTTGTTCCTCCCTTGGCAGTCCCCGCGAGATTAACCCATCGAGTTGAGGCTTCGTGGTCACCTTGGAGGCCTGCAGAACATCTATTTCCAAAGACTCGTTCATATAACGAACAGCGAGGCTCTGGAACACATTGCCAAGGGAGGTGTTCCCCGAGGCATATAACCTCCAGAAATTTAAGAAGAACACCAATTCCTTACCCTTGGTTCTCACGATGTTCTCTGAACATTACAGTATATCCCTTTTCGTGAGAACCAGAACATAAAAAAAAGTTTGGGTCGGTATTTGTGTCCATATACGTTTGTTCCCCTTATCAGCATATTATGTCACTCCGAGTGAATGACCATCCCTGGCAAACCCATGGATATGATTTCCTACTGTAGATGTGAGTTGAACTATGTTCTTACTCAAGTCAACAGTAATCCAAAATTAATGTGGTTCTGAGTATTTTTCAATAGGCGAGCTTTTCTGTTCTTAAGTTCTCAACTTGATTATTTCCCGTACGGTACTGCAAAATCCTCAGTCGCTCATTCGTGATAAGGCTCATTAATAAAGCCGAGCACGAAACGAACAATTTTATTGCCATGTAAACGGTAATTTAATAGACTACGACGAATAATAAGCATAATTCAAATTATGAGACATTTTCTGAACTCAAATTGTCAATCACGTAGGCATAACTGAAGTCACTGGATGGCATTAGTTACATAATGAATATCTCAGGCTCTCTTCAAAAATCAACAAATAATAGCATACTAGATCCTAACCCAGGCATTCAGATGACGTTTCAGTGACGTCTCTTTACCTCAATTTAATGACGAAGGTGACGTCGTATGACGTGAGAAATGACGTGAATAAGTCACAGCCCAATGACGCCATATTACTCACGTTTATTGATGTCTGTCACTCGCCAAACGGTGACGTCGAAATAACGTCAAAATGTCGTCAAAATGTCGTTCAAATTTGGTGATGAAACGTGAAAAAGTTTCCTCAAACATAGTGTGATAAATACCAATGTCTCTGGATAAAATCTTATATTGAGTATGCATTGTTGAGACTGCTTGGTGGTCTTTACAGCAGCGCTATCCTTCATAGTAGAAGAGCCGACTGCAATCTTATAGCATCATCTGATAACGAAATAATATATGTCTTAGAGGCATGTGAAAACATTGGTATTTATCAAACGGCACCTGTGCCAATCACTATTCTGAGCAATAATATCCGATGGACCAGTGTAAAACTCAACAAGCCCACCATATCTATGCTCGGTATTTCCATCAGCAACACTCTTTCATGGAATAATCATGTCAGATCCATCGCAAAAGCTGCTTCACAAAAACTCAGATTCTTGTTCCGTGCGAAAAGCTACGCTACAAAGCGCAGATACGGTCTGTTCTAGAATACTGTTCCCACATATGGGGTTCAGCACCAAAACATACGCTGATGCTCTTAGATTCCATCCAGAGAAGAGCCATCCGCCTGGTGGGTGACGCCACACTCACTCA
This sequence comes from Phaedon cochleariae, assembly GCA_918026855.4. Taxonomy (NCBI): domain Eukaryota; kingdom Metazoa; phylum Arthropoda; class Insecta; order Coleoptera; family Chrysomelidae; genus Phaedon; species Phaedon cochleariae. The sequence continues at coordinate 59,627,991 of OU896711.1, forward strand.
CTCTTTGACAGCATTGGAACACCGTAGAAAGGTCGGCAACCTTTCACTTTTCTATCGATACTTCCACAGGAAATGTGCTTCGGAAATCTCTGCTATCATCCCTTCACTAGCAATACCAGTCAGACGAACTAGACAAGCTTAGTCAGTACATCCTTTCGTTGTCAACCTCGAAAGATGTCGAACAGCACTTTATCAAAACTCCATCATCCATAGAACGGCTAGGCTCTGGAATTCATTGCCTGAGGAAGTATTCCCAACAACATATAATCTCCAGAAGTTCAAAAAAAATTCCAATACCTACCTCCTATCCCTATCCTCTCTAGGAAGGCACGATGTTCTTTGAACATTATAGGGATTCCCTTTCGTGCGCTCCAAGCGATAAAAAAAAGCGATCAGTGCATAGTCCTGTCTCCTGTCAAAAAATGGATAGTTCTTATGTTAGTTCCCTCTGTATATCTTCGCCCTATTTGTTTAGAAACTAAAAATTATGATACGGTCACAGTATGTTATCCTAATGATAATATACTGTGGTACGGTCGACCTTCCGATTTCCCGAATTGATGACTTATCAGATTAATGATAATTCTTTGTTATTCGCCCGTCTTATCCTTATCTACAGAAAATACTCCATCGGTTGATATTTCGTTTCGCTATCGCAATATTTTGGTAGTTGGTCGTCAGATGATATAACATTAGGTATTAGATATCATGTTTTAGGCAATTTGGGCTGCATGGTGGGTTTTTAATGTATGTAAATGGCGTGAAACTATGAATGATGATACAGAAGCACTGATAGGTGAGTCTCATTTCATAACAAGTTTATATGGGCTCGAAAACAACTGAAAATCTCAGCACTTGAGACATTATTCCAGTGTAGTTATGAAATCCAGTCAGTTAAATTCACTTAATAAGATATTTATTCACAATAAGAATCTGATAATACAAATATGAATATATATATATCGGAGGCCATACCACAGGCACTTCTATAGGCTTTACAACTCACCTGAGCAGGTAGCGATTCTCTTATCGAGAGTTATCACGTAAGGATATCCAAAACCAGGAATACTCTCATTCAAATTAATCACAAATCAATTTCCTACTTTATTTATTATTTATCCATTACCCTGACAATATCGCGAACATTCCCAGGTGATGCGATCTGCTTTGCTACAGCTTCTTCCCCTCCTCATTCTGTAAGATGCGCTAGTACCTACTAACCATCTACAGAAGAAATATAAGGTTTTAATAAGTGACTTATGTGAAACATGCCGCGCTCCTCATCCGTGTCTGGTATGGCTAATATGTAAGTTTTGCTACTCATCACCTTTTTAATTTTTTAAGGACCATCAAATAAAAGCATGAATTTCTTCGTTTCATGTACCACTGAGGAAGAAATTGGATTTGCTTTTAACAAAACTAGATCATTCTCATGCAAAAGGAATGAAATCTTTTCCCAAGTGATTTCCTTTTCGACGAAAAGCACTTGACCGCATATTCTCTCTTGCAAAAAACAATCTAACATGGGAATCTTGTAGTCCTATGATAGGAAAATGTATTATCTCTTTGAGTGGAGATATAGGGGCTTTTGCAAACTGTAGTTCATTTGGGGTATATCCTGTGGATTTATGAACTACGTTGTTCCATAATCTTGCAAAATCTGGCACCTCGAGAGCCCATTTAGTATGTTTAGTGTGGCAAAATGTTCTGAACAGTCTACCCAATTCCCGCATCACTCGTTCAACTGGATTAACTGGTGCGAGAAAGTGAAGAAAACAATTCAAGACCAGTTAATTTACTCGAAAGAAAGAAATAAGGCCTAATTGATCATAATCATTGTACATTCAGCTAACGAAGATTATTTGTGGGAATTTGAGTACTATATGATTACTACTTGAACTGTACAGGCTGCCCCATTTTCTTTGTCCTTACGAGATATCTCAATTATTTTCAAAGATAGACATTTGCGGTTTTCGTGAATGATGGCTACTTTTTTGTGAAACTCACGATACCCCACGATACGAAAAAACTTTCTCAGTTACTGAAGTTGCTCATTTCAAAAATATTCCCAAGAATACTGGGTGGTTTATAAAAGCGGGGCAACTCGAAGACGCGTTTTTTTATTTGGAACACCCAGTATTGTTCATTCGAAATTTATTTCGCTAAGGTTCAGCTCTACATCGCTGTAAAAATAATTCAATTTGGTTGCGGCGTTGCCAAGTTATAATTGATAAACCCATTTTTACTACTATTGAAGGGTCATGTTCAATTGGGTACAATTGGGTATGGTATATTTATTTATTGAAATTTCGAAAACAACGCATACAGTGGTAGCAAGGTCTCACGTACACCAATCCAGTAATCTTGCGGTGCAAAAATTTACATTCTAATAATAATAATAATAATAGGTATTTATTGTATAAATAAAAAATACATAATGAGCATTTCGAAATAATAAATACAAGGGTAAGCTCCAATAAGCGGACTTGTGAGGAGCTGGAATAAAATGAATAAAATTAATAAAATGAATTAAATGAATAAATGATGAATATATATAATACATATCTTGGAAAGCACTAAAAATATCTAATTATAGTGACACAAATGAACATTTACCATAGTATTGCTAATTATATTATAGTAACAACACTAAAAAATAGCTATACAAACAGTAACAAATAATACTGGTAAAAATATCTGAATATTGTTAGATTCAGACGACGATCATAAGAATTTTTCAAATGGAACACCCTGTATGTTTCATCACAGATTCATTTCGACATCATTCGCCTTTTTATCGCTGAAGAAAAAATTTAAAATCGGTTGCGGCGTTTTGAAGTTATGAGTAATTTCCTCATTTTTACTACTATTTTGTACGTCATGATAGTTCCTTTATTTGATTTGAGTGTGGGAATATTGCTTGCCACATGACATTCGAGGTTCTACATAGATCATTCAGGTATTTTTGCGATATGTGCATCGTTCAAATTTGAAATATTAAGTAATCTTGTTACTTATGATTTAAATAATATGTGAAACGAACAAACATGCCAAAAGCAACGCCTGTCTTTGAAACAACTCAAACAACTTCTACAATACAAACAATGAAGATGCGGATTGCGAAAATTAGGACAATTCTCTGAAATTTCGGCCATTTTTATTGTCGTTATTCCCACAATCTCCATTTAACTTGAAGGAGGTAAACATAATGATACAAACAATATGTCTCAAACTACGAGGCTTTTGGGAGGGAATTCAGCAAAATTTCGAATCAATCCAAGATATTTTGATTGTGGCGATGTTTGACAGGTCATTTCACAAATATAAGTGTATTTCGAAAAAAAATTCAAACTTGCAGAGCCTGCAAATGTTCCTATTGTGGAAAAATATATGAATGGTCAATGAAAGAATTTGATAATACCGTAGCAACGCAATATTTCCACAATAAAAATAAATGAAAGAACTATGACGTACAAATTACCACGAAATAGTAGAAAAAATAAGGAAATTATCCATAACTTGACAACGCCGCAACCGATTTCAATTTTTTTTTTCAGCGATAAAAAGACGAAAGATGTCGGAATAAATTTCTGAAATGAAATACAGGGTGCTCCATTCGAAAAATTTTGATGAATGTCATCAGAATCTTGCAAAATTCTAAATGCAAAATTGGGCACCCTGTTGAAGAACATGTCGCCAAATTACTGGATTGGTATACGTGGGACCTTGCTTCTACCGTATGCTAAAACTGTTTACAAAATTTGAATAATTGAATATACCATGGCCAATTCAATTTGACTCTTCAATAATGGTAAAAATTGATTTATTCATGATGAACAATACAGGGTGTTCCATTTAAAAAAACTCTTCTTCGAGTTGCCCCGCTTTCATAAAACACCCAGTAATGTTGAAAATATTTTTGAAATGAGCAACTTTAGTACCTGAGAAAGTTTTTTCTCCAAAGTTTTTCTCTATAGGTTATGGCTTTCGAGATATCGAAGAATTACGCACTGAATGGACACACTGTACAGAATGTTTTTTAATCCTTGTCACGTACCTTTCGAAATTTTTTATGCGATGGTGAAGATGCGTTAGGGAATATACTGCCTGTGAAACTCGAATGCACATTGAGGAGTTCATCATCGGTCAACTCACAGAAATTTGAGTTTGGTAGTAATTTTTTAGGAACATCTGAAAATTGTAATTTCAATTTGAGAGAAAATAATTAGTCCCTATAAAGTTAGTAATCAATTTTACTTTTCTGAGTAATGAATTTATCGAACTACAGAAAAAAAACAATTAGCAGGCGTTATGTTTGATAATGCCCTCCATAACGCACTGGGGCGTAATAGGTCTGTTAATAGCAACCGTTGCTAAGGTATTTTAAAGCAGAAATGGACAAGTGAAAAATCAACGATTTTGATGGCAGACACAATAGATCTGAAAAGCCGCGGAGTGGAGGCAGATAGCCCGAAGGCACCTTTTCAATATAATCTACTCATACTTTTAGAGAATAATCTGTCTAGTGAGTCACATTGGTGGTTACTTCTCGGACCAAAAGTGACACTTGGACAACCGAATTTTGCGTTCGCGAGGTGGAGTGTTAGCAAAATCCGCTTGTCAAACAGTGTATTTTGTTTCCTCGTCTACAAGTTTTATTTTAATGTTTCAGAGAATGTGTGCCCCTGTGGGGGACGAATACAAGAGACCACCCCACTCTTGGTGCATTTAGCCCCTCATTCACGCATGAATCACAGGAATAATGTGGAAACTGTCTTGGAGATGATGGTGATAGCCGGCCTTGGTCTGGTGCTCATCGCTGGTGTGGCAATTGCGGTTTTCTTATTTATTGTAGAGGGAAAACAATCAATAAGACACTCTCTATGAGAAAAGCATACCTGAATCCATTTTGTTGAAACTCCTTCCCAATCTCCCATGAAGCATATCCGGAGATGAAAATGTTTTCCCGAATGAACATGATATATTAGATGATTTAGATCATCTTCTCAGTAGGAACTATCCTTATCATTCTTCTTCGAATTATCACATGTAGTATAGGATCAACAAAATATTACTGTCGATTTGTCGGAAATGAATTTGAATAAATTCATCTTAGTATGAGAGGTATTATTTTTTCCTTATATGTAGTATATTATATGTAACAAGTGTAAGAAGCAGACTCTCTCACCACCACCACCAAGCTGGGAAACGTTTCTCCAGGTCTTTGCTTGTTGCTCAAAAACAATGCGATAAATGGAGAAAGACTCTCAGTTCAATAATAATTTTAATGTTATCTGTTATCCACGGGCAGTATTTATATTTCTTCCTTTTTTTCACCTTTCTTATAGGAGAATGTCTGTCAAATAATGATAGAATATTATTATTAAGGAATTCAATTTTATCATCAATAGTTGAGATTTCATGCAGTAAATGGCAAGGTAAAGACATCATATCGGAATTAAAACTGTCTAAATCGATATTATTTATATATATTCCTGTAAGAAAAGTACTCATTATGTTCGAAACATTGAATTTCAGTGACAATATTTGCGTATGTCAGTAGATGATCTGAAATTCCCCAGTCATTGACCCCACAATCTGAAATATCAAGTTCGTTGCTAACAAAAATTAAATCAATCAGAGTTCTGGACGTTTCAGTGATTCTTGTAGGTTCATTCATTATTTGATGGAGATTAACTTTTTCGACAACATTAATTAACGTTTAACTCTTGTACAGCTAAAATTCAAGAAATCTACATTGAAATCACCTAAACATATCACTTTTTCGTAGTTGGAGTAGATATTGGCTAAAGTATCCTCGAAACTAGTCATAAAAATATCAAAATTGGATTTAGGTGGTCTATAAATTACTCCAACAATAAAGTTTTCTTTTTTACCACTAACCTGAACCCAGAGTTGCTCTAGAGATTCAGTACATTCCATAAATAAAGTACTATGTTTCAGTGTATTTTTTATGTACATACCTATTCCTCCAGCATGTGTTAAACTATCAATCCTGACAAAATTGTAATTTTGTAATCGAATTGCATCGTCTTCTACTTCAGCTCGCAGCCAGGTTTCAGATACTGCCATAACATCTAGATCATGCTCATATACATGTGTAGCAATGCTGTTGAAACTCTTCAACAATGAACTAGTATTAAGATGCGCTATTTTTAGGTTCATACTTTCCTACAGACGAAAAAGAAGTAAGGGAAAGATTAGAGAGGTAAATTAGATTGCACAAGAACAAGACGAAAACTAAGTGAGACTGTGAAAATCGGAAATTATGTTGGAACTGATAATAATAATGATAAACACAACAAACCGAATACAAAATAAACTGAAATAATATTGCTCCCAAATTCGAAAATAAAATTAATAATAAATTAATGCAGAAATTCACATATTATACAAAATAGTTTGTATTAAGGGTTGAACAAAATAATTACAAGTATCGTTTAACAATTCGAAATTCAGGATTAATCGTGATGATGAATCTTAATTCAATTATGATATTTATTGATCGAGCGTGTCCTGGGCTTGGTGGTTAGTACAAATTGTGCAGGTTTTCTTGTTGATGGAGCGTTCGGGGTATCAGGTTCTTTTGGTAGACCAGAAAAAACTTCACTTTTGTCAGAAGAAGCTTTGCTAACTGTATTCTCGAATATTGGAGCAGAAACTTTACTATTCATATTCTCGGATATTGGAGTAGAAGAGGAGAACTGGTTGGCTAAATGTCAGAGGAATAGACTTTTTCCCGGTCTTCGATCCCGTAGGAAATTCCATCCACACCAAGTTTGCTACCTCTTATGAAGCAGTCTTCGTGCTTTCCGTCTTGCTTAGCGAGTAAAAGTTGTTTCCGCAATATTTTGTTCTCGCTCCTTTGGGTAAGTGTGAGATCGTGGGCTATAGATATATTGCTTCCTTTTGACATTTTACAATTTCTCAGAACTTCTTTCTTCGTGAGGTATGAGTTGAACTCGATTTTTATTGGACAATTACTTGATCTTCCTAGCTGTTAAAGGTCCGAGAAATCGCTCTCTTTCAATTCCACATCAATCAAATCTCTGAAATCTATGCACAGATGTTGTACTGTAACCTCTTCAGGCTTCTTGTTCAGTCCAAATACTATAATGTTCTTCTTTTTGATGGATCTTCAGATTTTCGACATTTTCTTTCAGTGTACAATTTTCCTTATCATGTTTTGATACAGAGTTTTTCACTTCTTCAATTTTCAGCTGGAGTCGAGTTTCACTGGCATCGATAAAATTCTTTATTTCAGATCAGTTTTTCAGAATTCCATCATGCATATGTTCGATCGCTTTTTCTACTTCTAACATTATAAGTAGTTCGTAGATGAACGTGAAACGGTTTTCTATTATTAGAGGAGTTTGCACCCCGGAGGTGCACTCCGGTAGGCTACTACGTCTCAATTTCCTAAAATTCACCAATTTCCACCACAGATTCGTTAATTTCGACATCGAATTAGTCTATGTGAATTTTTTCAGATTTTTAATAGGCCAAATACAAATTTTCATTTCACCACCTGAGACTTCAGTTCGATATAGTCACCGAGCTATCTTCGGACGGACGGAAGTTTCAGAAAACGGCAGAAATTCACGCGAATCATAGCTTCCCCAGTAGAAAATGACACGCTGAATCGAATGAGACAATGATCAGCCCGATAGGACAGATAGTTTTCGAGATATCGGCGCTCAATGGCAGTTTTTCGATTTCATTGCCAATAGGAGCACTCCGGTAGGCTACTACGTCTCCGTTACCCAGAATTGCCTAATTTTCACCACAGATTCGTTCATTTCGCCATCGGATCAGTCCATGTGAATTTTTTCTGATTTTTAATAGGCCAAATAAAAATTTTAATTTCCCCTTCTGAGACTACAGTACGATATAGTCACCAAGCTATCTTCGGACGGCGAGAGTGCCAGAAAACAGCAGAAATTCACGCGAATCATTGCTTTCCCAGTAGAAAATGACTCGCTGAATCGAATGAGACCATGATCAGCCCGATAGGACAGATAGTTTTCGAGATATCGCCGTACAAATGCAGCCTTCCGATTCCATTGCCAATAGGTGCACTCCGGTAGGCTACTACGTCTCAATTTCCTAAAATTCACGAATTTCCACCACATATCATTTCATTTTGACATCGAATTAGTCTATGTGAATTTTTTCAGAGTCCTAATAGGCCAAATGAAAATTTTCATTTCCCCACCTGTGACTTCAGTAAGATATAGTCACCGAGCTATCTTCTGATGGCCGAAAGTCTCAGAAAACGGCAGGAATTCACGTAAGTTATTATTTACCTTATAGAAAATGACACGCTGAATCGAATGAGACCATGATCAGCCCAATAGGACAATTAGTTTTCGAGATATCAGCCCTCAAAGGCAGCCTTCCGATTCCATTGCCAATAGGTGCACTCCGGTAGGCTACTAAGTCTCAATTACTCATAATCGCCTAATTTTTATCACAGATTCGTTCATTTTACCATCGAATTAGTCTATGCGAATTTTTTCAGATTTTTAATAGGCCAAATGAAAATTTTTATTTCCCCACCTGAGACTTCAGTACGATATAGTCACCGAGCTATCTTCAAACGGCCGAAAGTTCCAGAAAACGGCTGAAATTCTCGCGAATTATTGCTTTCCGAGTAGAAATTGACACGCTGAATCGAATGAGACCATGATCAGCCCGATAGGACAAATAGTTTCCGAGATATCGGCGCTCAGAGGCAGCCTTTCGATTTCATTGCCAATAGGTGCAACTTCGGTAAGCTACTACGTCTCTATTTCCCGGAATTGCCTAATTTCCACCATAGATCGTTCTTTTCGACATCGATTTAGTCTATGTGAATTTTTTCAGATTTTTATCAGGCCAAATAGTAATTTTCATATCCTCTCATCTGAGACTTCAGTACGATATAGTCACCGAGCTATCTTCGGACGGCAATAGTGCCAGAAAACGTTAGAAATTCACGCGAAATATCGCATTCCGAGTAGAAAATGATACGCTGAATCGAATGAGACCATGATCAGCACGATAGGACAGATAGTTTTCGAGATATCGGCGCTCAAAGGCAGCTTTCCGATTTAATTGCCAACAGGTGCACTCCGGTAGGCTACTACGTCTCCATTACCCAGAATTGCCTGATTTCCACCACAGATTCGTTTATTTCGCCATCGAATTAGTCTATGTGAATTTTTTCAGATTTTCAATAGGTCAAATAAAAATTTTCATTTCCCCACCTGAGACTTCAGTACGATGATGTCACCGAGCTATCTTCGGACGGCAGAAAGTGCCAGAAAACGGCGAAAATTCACGCGACTCATTGCTTTCCCAGTAAAAAATAACACGCTGAATCGAATGGGACCATGACCAGCCCGATAGGACAATTAGTTTTCGAAATATCGGCGCTCAAAGGCAGTCTTCCGATTCCATTGCCAAATACATAGATGCACTCCGGTAGGCTACTCTACTACGTCACAATTTCCTGAAATTCAATAATTTCCGCCACAGATTCGTTTATTTCGACATCGAATCAGTCTATGTGAGTTTTTTCAGATTTTCAATAGGCCAAATAAAAATTTTCATTTGTCCACCTGAGACTTCAGTACGATATAGTCACCGAGCTATCTTCGGACGGACGAAAGTTCCAGAAAGCGGCGGGAATTCGCGCGAATCATTTCTTTTCCAGTAGAAAATGACACGCTGAAATGAATGATACCATGATCAGCCCGATAGGACAGATAGTTTTCGAGATATCAGCGCTCAAAGGCAGCTTTCCGATTCAATTGCCAATAGGTGCACTCCGGTAGGCTACTACGTCCCCATTACCAAAAATTGACTAATTTCCACCACAGATTCGTTCAGTTCGCCATCGAATTAGTCTATGTGAAAATTTTCAGATTTTTACTAGGTCAAATAAAAATTTTCATTTCCCCGGAACTGGGACTTCAGTACGATATAGTCACCGAGCTATCTTCGGACGGCCGAAAGTGCCAAAAAACGGCGGAAATTCACGCGATTCATTGGTTTTCCAGTAGAAAATGACACGCTGAATCGAATGGGACCATGATCAGCTCGATAGGACAGGTAGTTTTCGAGATATCGGCGCTCAAAGGCAGCAATAGGTGCACTCTGGTGGGCTACTACGTCTCCATTACCCAAAATTGCCTGATTTCCAACACAGATTCGTTTATTCCGCAATCGAATTACTCTATGTGGGTTTTTTCAGATTTTTAATAGGCCAAATGGAAATTTCCATATCCCCACCTGCGACTACAGAACGATATAGTCACCAAGCTATCTTCGGACGGCCGAATGTGCCAGGACATGGCAAAAATTCACGCGAATTATTTCTTCCCCAGTAGAAAATGACACGCTGAATCGAATGAGACCTTGATCTGCCCGATAGGACAGATAGTTTTCGATATATCGGCGCTCAAAAGCAGCCTTCCGATTCCAATGCCTATAGGTGCACTCCGCTAAGCTTCTACGTCTCAATTTCCTGAAATTCACGAATTTCCACCACAGATTCGTTCATTGCGACATCAAATTAGTCTATGTGAATTTTTTCAGATTTTCAATAGAGGCCAAATGGAAATTTTCATTTCCCCACCTGAGACTTCAGTACGATATAGTCACCGAGCTATCTTCGGATTGCCGGAAGTGCCAGAAAACGACGGAAATTCACGCGAATCATTGCTTTCCCTGTAGAAAATGGCACGCTGAATCGAATGAGACCATGATCAGTCCGATGGGACAGATAGTTTTCGAGATATCGGCGCTCAAATGCAGCCTTTCGATTCCATTGCCAATAGGTGCACTGGGGTAGGCTACTACGTCTCAATTTCCTGAGACTTCAGTACGATATAGTCACCGCTATCTTCGGACGGACGAAAGTTCCAGGAAACGGCGGAAGTTCACGCGAATCATTGCTTTCCCAGTAGAAAATGACCCGCTGAATCGAATGGGACCATGATCAGCTCGATAGGACAATCAATTCTCGAGATATCGGCGCTCAAAGGCAGCTTTCCGATTTAATTGCCAATAGGTGCACTCCGGTAGGCTACTACGTCTCAACTTCCTGAAATTTGATGATTTATGCTACAGATTCGTTTATTTCGCCATCGAATTAGTCTATATGAATTTTTTCAAATTTTCAATTGGCAAAATAGAAATTTTCATTTCCCCACCTGGGACTTCAGAACGATATAGTCACCGACCTATCTTCGGACGGCCGAAAGTGCCAGAAATCTGCAGAAATGCACGCGAATCATTGCTTTCCCAGTAGAAAATGACACGCTGAATCTAATGAGACCATGATCAGCCCGATAGGGCAAATAGTTTTCGAGATATCGGCGCTCAACGGCATCTTTTCGATTTCATTGCCAATAGGTGCACTCCGGTAGGCTACTACGTCTCCATTACCCAAAATTGACTAATTTCTTCCACAGATTCGTTAATTCCGCCATTGAATTGGTCTATGTGAATTTTTTCAGATTTTCAATAGGCCAAATAAGAATTTTCATTTCCCCACCTGAGACTTCAGTACGATATAGTCACCGAGCTATCTTCGGACGGCCGAAAGTGCCAGAAAACGGCAAAATTTCACGCGAATTATTGCTTTCTCGGTAGAAAATGACACGCTGAATCGAATGAGTCCATGATCAATCCGATTGAACAGATAGTCTTCGAAATATTGGCGCTCAAAGGCAGTTTTCCGATTTCATTGCCAACAGGTGCAATCCGGTAGGCTACTACGTCTCAATTTTTCAAAATTCACAAATTTCCACCACAGATTCTTTATTTCGACATCGAATCAGTCTATGTGATTTTTTCCAGACTTTTAATAGGCGAAATAAAATTTTTCATTTCCCCACCTGAGACTTCAGTACGATATAGTCACCGAGCTATCTTCTGACGGCCGAAGGTGCCAGAAAACGGCGAAAATTCACGTGAATTATCGCTTTCCCAGCTTATGAGAAATTACAAAGTTGACAAATGACAAAGTGACACTCTTTCAGTATCCTACATTACCATGACACTTTGCGTCAAACAGTGCGCGAAGTAAAACATACCTACTTCGCACATTTTGCATGTAAACTCTAGGGAATTTTTGTATTTTAACCTTTATGGTCTGCAATCAAGGAAATCATTCATTCCAAAACGTTCAACACAGTAGGTTAAAATCCTACTGTGTGAGTCACTTGTATTATCTAAATTAAATTTCTGTGACATTATTTATAATTCCTGTTTAAATTCATTAGATGTAAATAGAATACAAAAATTGCAAAACTCGTGCCTAAGACTAATTTTTGGTATTCGCAAATTTGAACATATCAGTCATACATTCAGAATTACTAAATGGTTACATATGAAAAATCGTCGAGAAATGCATTCTACCATGTTTTATATTAAGCTAGTAAAGGAACACTCTCCACCATATCTGTATCGTGAAATAAAATTCAGAACCGATGTACATTCTCTAAACCTAAGACACAGAAATACTCTTACTATACCTCGTCACCATACTGAGTCATACAAACGATCGTTTTCTTACTGTATTGCTAACCGTCTCAATAACTTACCACACGATTTCACTCGCTCATCACTACATAAACTTAAACGAGTTCTCTTTGACTACTATTCATCTGAGCAATAATTAAGATTTTCGGAAAAAAATGTATTCCCTCGGTCAAGAGCTAAACTAGTATCCTTTCTATCCTTTCTGTGTTAATATGAATTGATTTAAATTATTTATCATTATTTTCGCTGTTTTTGGGGGTTGCGTTTAGGTTGCGTGCAAGAACTGTCAGATGACCGACACTGGAGGCAATATATTGAAACACAACGTCACTTTACTTATTTGTTTATAAGTGATTGAAATAGTTTTTCACAATTATTTTGGCATACGAATCGTATTTTTCCGCTATTCATCAATTCGCTCTGTTCTCTGTTCATGCTATCACATTATGCTGTTGTGAAATGCACAAAAACTGCAGCGGAAGACGAAGTAATCCGGTTGGTACAATATGATTTAAAAGTAAGTACCTACTATAGTCACTCACATATAGTTTTCATTTTTGAAATTTGGTAATTTCTCTGATTTCTCATCGGAATTCTTTCTGCGATAGAAGCTAATAGAAATACATCTGAACTTTCTAAAATAATGCCAGAAAATTGGATTCATGCAATCAATCGGGAGGACTGGTCTGACATGCTGACGATCGTGTGTGTTGTAGACATTTCCAATCTATCAGCAGTATTAGCTTATTGTATTGCAGAAGTGAAAGAAGGCAGAAGAAATTTTAATAAGGAATGACAACATTTCATAATGATAACTATGTGAGATTACTATTTACCTGAAAAATCATACTCTTTAGTCTCTTGCTGCATTTTTTGTGCATTGTACAACAGCACAATGCGAAGGCATGCTCGAATTAATGAATAGCGCAAAAAACACGATTCGTATGCCAAAATATTGTGAAAAACTAGTTCAATCCTTTGATTCCTCTGTAACCAAGTAAAAAAGTGAGGTTGTGTTTCAATAATAGGTCGCGTGCACGAAGACCGACCCTGGAGGCAAAATATTGAAACACAACCTCATTCTTCTGTGAATTATTGAAACACAACCTCACTTTTTTATTTGGTTACAGAGGAATCAAAAGGTTGAAATAGTTTTTCACAGTATTTTGGCATACGAATCGTGTTAATTGCGTTATTCATTAATTCAAGCATGCCTTCGCATTGTGCTGTTGTACAATGCACAAAAAAATGCAGCAAGAGACTAGGGAATATGATTTTTCAGGTAAATAGTAATCTCACATAGTTATCATTATAAAATGTTGTCATTCCTTATTAAAATTCCTTCTGCCTTCTGCCACTTCTGCAATACAAGCTAATACTACTAATCACTAATAGATTGAAAATGTCTGCAACACACACGATCGTCAGCATGTCAGACCAGTTCTCCCGATTGATTGCATAAATCCAATCTTCTTGCATTATTCTATAAATTTCAGGTATATTTCTATTAGCTCCTATTGCAGAAGGAATTCCGATGAGAAATCAGAGAAATTACCAAATTTCAAAAATGAAAACTATGTGAGTGACTATAGTAGGTACTTACTTTTGAATCATAATGCACCATCCGGATTTCTTCATCTTCCGCTGCAGTTTTCGTGCATTTTACAACAGCACAATGTGATGGCATTAGCGAATTGATGAATAGCGGAAAAATACGATTCATATGCTAAAATAATTGTGGAAAACTATTTCGATCACTTGTAAACAAATATTTTTTGCCTCCAGGGTCAGTCATCTGACAGTTCTTGCACGCGACCTATTCACGGAAGAATGAGGTTGTGTTTCAATATTCTGCCTCCAGGGTCGCAGGGTCGGTCATCGTGCACGCGACCTATGCGGGCTTGTGGCGCCCTCAAACAGTCATACACTGAAACGCTTGATTGGACTGACATGTAGAGGGCCGGAGCCATAGACAAACCAGTGATAACTAGAAACTAGATTCTTTTCTCATTTAGCCGACATTGGACTGGTCCTTGGACATTTTTATAAAAGTTATAGTTATAGGTTAGGTTATGTCACATTCGCGCAAGTATTTTTATCATTAAGTCCGTATGACACGGACCAGTTTTTCATCCATTTTCTGAATGAGAATTAGTAGGTATTCAGAATTTACTGCAGCATGTATTACAGAAACAGAGAGTCTGAATGCAAAATTGGATGAAAAATAGAACATGTCCTATTTTTCATTCATTTATGTTGAAGCGCATGCGCATAACGCCGTTATTTAACCTTCGAATTGTTTGTTTTATTTTGAAGAATTTGAAGTGAGAAACAATTTCCTGGGGTTATGGTAATGTCACTTTGTAGGTACTTCGTAAGAGTATAATTGATGTAATATAGGTAAACTACAAATAATGTATGTCCACTGATTAATTTCTCAAATTAAGATAACATATCAGTTCTATAATGGTTTGGTCTTCGGAGCATATGTTGGTGCTTTGATTGAAGAATACCAAAAATATCCCGTTTGCCTGCAATCTCGTTTGCAATCAAACACCCAGAAACGCTCGAGTAGACGCTTTGACATGCTTTGAAAAAGATGAAATGTGTATTGAGTACCTATACCTCATTCCTGGTGAAATACATTCTCGCCTATTTGTATCTTTTTTAGTTTGTTTTGTCTAGAACAAAAGTGAAATGATCATTATTCATTCTTATGAAATTTGTAGATAAAGGGTTTCCAAAATGGTGTTCATTTTGTACCATATTCAGAACTCCTAGCCCACAGGTGTCTCTTCTTTGGAGAGATTCACGAGACTTTTTTTAATATTTTTCCATCCCGATTCTTTAAAACAAATACGCTGAGGATAGCACCAACTTTTACAGAACTGCAGACAGATATTCTTCAACATGCATAAACTATTATTCTTTTACCATTCTTCAATTTTGAATAATCTTCTTCCAAAAATATATTTTGAGGTTACTATATACACGCACAAGCGGCATGTGCATCTGCATATTATAATATTTCCATGATTATTCAATAACATGCGCATGCCCCTTGTCACAATATCATCTGTGATCTTATGTCGTGTCATACAGAAGAGAATTGTCCCTCAGAAAATGATTCAGATTATTCTGAATGTTTTATTGTTTCCAATAATGATGCATTTTATGAGTGAAAAACTGGCCCGTGTCATATGGACTTTGAATATATCTATTCAAAATTTTTTGCTTACTTTCTCAAGTACCCTATATTTGTGAATGAAAAGAATTAAAGTTGGTAATTTTGCACTTATCATGCGATGGGTTTTTTTTCGAAAATTTTTTTTGGTACTTACGTATTTTTGTCTGAAAAACACGAATTTGATATTGAAAATGTGAACAAACCACTATTTATCGAGATATTTCAAGAAAAAGTTCGAAATTTTGCCTTGTTTTCCCCCTTGTGTTGGATGCATTTACAGGTACTTGCTCTTTTTATTTTGTCATTGGACACTTCATATACTCATGATGTACTTCAATGACACATTTTAAGCTAGAAAATTAACAGGAAATATGATTTTTATGGTGAGTTTTTCCTATTTAGTGAGCAAGCATACCAGATGACCGCCATTTAATCGATGGGTAATCCAAATAGGAGATGTCAAATGTCAATAGATTGCTTTGGAATGACATCACACACGCCATTATTTCAAATGATATTCTTCCTTCTTTTCACTAAACATGGATAAATCACAAAAAAATCATATTTCTAGTTGACTCATATAATAAAAAATATGTGTCCAACATTGTGTGATATATATAAATTGTCCAATGATGGAAAAAGAAGGGCAAATTGTTCTAATTGCTTCCCAAAGACAGGCGGAAAAGAAGGTGAAATTTGTAACTTTATAGTGAAATATCTCAATAAATAATGGTTTGTTCACATTTTCATTATCAAATTCGTGTTTTTCAGACAAAAATACGTAAGTACCAAAAAAAATTTTCGAAAAAAAACCCATCGCATGATAAGTGCAAAATTACCTTAAAGTTTTTTATGATAACTCTAACTCCAAAAAATGTTCCAAAAACTGTCAAACTTCAAAACATCTTCAAAAATGAAAATCACAAAAAGAATTAAGGTTCTTTCCTTTGCTTTTAGTGACGTGTAAAATCCACTACACTATGAATCAGCCAATGACGGCTAAATATTTAGAACCCGTCACAGTTTAGATATTTAGCCGTCATTGAATCAGCTGAAATATCGCAGTATTCACCCTAGCTGAAAAACAGTTGAATTTTCAACGGACTATACTACCTACCAATAATAATATCATAATATTGTTTCGCTCCTTCGCTCTTACGTTCTTTCCTCACTTCGCTAGGTGATTTGTGCCCGCCATAAACAAACTACACTATCGCGCTTGGCGGGGTTCTCCCGCTACGTTGGTCATTTACATCCTCCTTTCTCCAGACGCTAGTGTTTCTGCATGCCTGGCAGCAAGAATTTTGAACTCTAGAACTGTGCTCTAATACGTATATGACTCTAATAGGCACTTTGGCAAGATGTCACGTGACGAATTATAGTTCCAACTGAATCTAATAGATGGCAACAACATCCGGAAGTATACAAGGTTGGTAGAAATGATCATCATTTCTACCAACCTTGGAAAATATATTTGTTTTATTTGAAGTAGGTGGAGTTTATTTTATCGATCCATACTACTGAAATAAATAGAATTGAGAGAGATTTCCTTTTGTCATGATTTAGAGATTTCAGGTTATTTTGAATTTTTGAAAAACTAGTTCAGGTGGAAACATAGATGGACGCGCCATCTACATTTCGTTTCCAAAACCTTCTTGGAGAATCTTTCCAATTTTCAACAGGGAAGTGCGCGTCTTGTTCTGTGGGTGGCTAATCTCGTGGGTGGCTAAATGGTGGCTAATCTCTGGCCGTTACCATCGCTCACTGAACTCTGATTCGTAGTCACCGTTACGCCTACTATTTC